>QNUK01000241.1:282500-667500 GCA_013621035.1 Clarias magur | reverse complement strand
GTATAATTTATGGGTCAAATGCAAAGAAAATCTAAATCGAAACAACAAAGATTTTTTCAAAAGATTTTAAAGCTTTTATGTTAAATATTGTAATGTCTTCATACAAATGCAAAAAAAAATCTCTGCAACTGTGTAACTTTGTTGGTTTGTTTGTTTGTTTGTTTATTCATTCATTTATTTTTAATACCTCAAAAATGGACAACAGAATATGAGGGCCGTTCAAGTCAATCCAGGACTTTTGATTTCGTAGAACAACAAAAGGGAGTAAAATCATTTGTATTCTTCTGTATAATCCCCTGCTACACTATTGCCTTTATCCCAGTGTTTCACTAGTGCTTGGAGTCCTGATTGGACTTCCTGATTCACACGTGAAACCCTGGCCTCCCAGAAACATGTTTAATGGCCTAAACATGTGGAAATGGCTTGGAACGAGATCAGGACTGTATGTGGGATGTAGCAATATGTTGTTGGTGAATTATTTATTGTATGTATAGTTGCCATAGACAGATATTGCAACTTGGCGACAAGTTATTTGTCAATTTTCAAAAATTAACCGTCTTTCATGGACATAAAAACTTCCACAATAACTTTAAAATTCAAATGTTTTACTGTGACTGAATTATTCAGTAAGTAAGTAAGTAAGTAAGTAAGTAATATACGGACTTATACTTTCATTCACCAGAAAGTCTTGGTTTCACTTGAACACCCCTTGTATTTATGTATAATAATAATTATTATTATTCATTAATATTTTATGCATGATCCATAATTCCTTTCTGTAAAGCTATTATACTGAAAAAAACTTTATCTTCTTTTTTTCCTGCTTAATATGTATATCTGTAATTATATAAAAAGTATATATGCATAATAAATAATAATCTGTTAATAATGTAAGTAATGTATGCTATAAATCAATAATTCTACAAAAATATAGTACATTCAATTCATAGAAAGGATTTTTTAAAATAAATAACGTCCTTCATCAGGCATGAACAAAAAACTTTGTTAAAGGTCATATTTTTGTGTCTATACAGTATGTTAGTCAGGACCATGTAAACATGTCCTGAGAGTGGAAGGAAAGAGAGAGGTATAGAACGATCTTTGTTTAATCAACGTTTTCTCTCTTAGTCTTTAAAATATCTCCTTTTTTTTTAACTCTTTCTGTCACCAGGTCCTCCATCTGCCTCATATAAGAAGCTCTTCAGTCTCTGGTGTGAGAGCAGTGTGGACTCTTGACGCATGTTTGGATGACTATCAACGCATCTGTGCCAGACTCGCTTTCTTAGTCAAGGCCATGTACATGTCTTAGCCAAGGACTCACAGACACACACATACATACACACACACACACACACACACACACACACGCAGACAGAGAGAGAAAGAGATCTGTAAGATGAATGTTACAGCTCTAAATATAACCCAGTGTGTCAGAGACGCTCAGATGTTCACATGGAGGAGACAGCCATACAGAGTCTCTATGTGCTCACATTCTTGCAGCAGCACGAGACTGAGGTGACAATCTGTGAGTCATTAGTTTGGAACTATAATCCTGTCCATTAGTGACGAATTTCAGACATAAAATGAAAGATTGGAACAGTGTCGATCCATTTTTTGCACCGTCATCTGGCCCACACAGAGCGACCTTTATTTGAGTATGGCTGCCTGGGCAAGGTATTGACAAGCACACAGACTCACACTCACATTACAGGCAATTAAAAAATACTAATCAGACAAAAATGTATGTATTTGGCCAGTGTGAGAAACTAAACTACTAAGAGGAAACATTGCACTTCCAGGATCTGGGTTTGATTCCCATCTCAAGTCTGTGTGCATGGAGTTTGCATGTTCTCCCCGTGTTTGGGACCTCGTCCAGGATAGACTCCGGGGCCCCCCGGGAGCCTGTGCACAGACGGTTAGTGAGTGAGTGAAACAATTAAAATGTATATTTTTACAAACTTTTTTTTTATTTTTATGCACACATAACAATGCCACCATCGCATTCAGATCTATGGGCAATTTGGGAACACAGATGAGGTGGCGTGGTGAAGTAGTGGTTAGCACTGTGGCCTTGCACCTCCAAGGTTGAGGGTTTGATTCCCACCTTGGATTTATTTGTGAAATGTTCGACCAGTGTTTGGTGTGTTTCCTCTAAATACATGCAGCTTATTTACATTTTAGACATCCTTATCCAGAGCAACTGACATTTTTATTTTATGTATTTATTTATTTTCCTCATTGTACATTTACATCGACAACTTGGTGGTCATGGGATTTCAAACTGGGACCGTCTGAACCATAGTCCAATGCTTTAACCACTGAGCTACCCTTGGCCCTTAAGCTTATGCTAATTGGTGTTTCCAAATTGCCCATATATGTTGTGAATCTGCGTGTAATATACTTTGTGCCCAAAGTCTCCTGGGATAAACTCCAGGCATTCCATGGCCCTGTACAGGATAAGCAGTAAGGGAAATTAATAACTCTTGCAGTGTATTTTCTTTAATGTTGGGTTATTTTTACCACATAATTGCTGGGTTTAGTTGTTGAGTCAAATAGCTGAGTTATATATATTGATAATTCCATTCATTTTCTAGAAAAATAAATAGTTTCAGCCACCTGTTGAGCTGCAGAGCATCAATCGAAGCATTGTTAAAAGAAGCCAGCCTCAGCTGAAACAGTTTTTGTTCATATTTTATTTATAATTCAGCTGAAATTGAAAACAAATTAATAATAACTAGACATTACATAGAAAATAACTCACAAGTGTAGTTTGGCTTGTGGCTTGTTAGGCAACAATGTGAATAGTGCTGGTATTTTTGGAGAGCTTGTAAATGTTCAATTCTTGCTTTAAATATATTTAGAGTTAACATTAAGGCAGTTATTTTTTTGTATTGCTATAGCCTAATTATGAATTTTAAAATGGTTTAAAATTAACCTAGTTTCATAGCAAAAGTATAAGTGATTTAACTTTCAACATTTGACTAAAAAAACAGCTTTTTGAGAAAAAGCAAAGACAAAATTTGCTTTTTGCAGCAATAACCACATTCTAACCCACAGAACAAAAAATAAAAACAAAACCCCTAATTGTTAGGAGGAAGAAAAATCTAAGCAATTCAAAAAGTGAACCATTTAAGTTTGGAGTTTTATACATTAAATTTATGTTGTTGCTCTTACCTTTTGTCTGATACAGTTTTATTTATTATTTATTATTTATATTATAATTTATTCAACCATCTTGTCCTATACTAATCCAACATCCTGGAGGGTTTGTTCAGTTTTTCTACATTTTTATAAAGTCTTTATAAAGTAATTTGGTGTAAATGACATCTTATAATACTAGATCTACCTTTCTTGTTCTACCTGTTTTGCTCATCTTCATGACATTCACTACCTTCCACCTCATGAAAGCTTGATCCTTGAACAATTATTTGTCTTATACAGTAGCAGCATATCAATTGCTGTTCAAGATTTCAATATCCACTCTCAGTAATGTTAAGTACTATTAGTGTTAGTCTTTCAGCTGATCCAGTTGAGGGGTCTCCACAGAGGACCATCCAGCATATGCTGAGCAGCCATTAGATTATGACCATCTACCTAATACCAAGTAGATCCCACTTTTGGCACCAAAACAGTGACGTGTTGTGTGTTCTGAAACCTTTCTATCCAGAATTAACATTTTCAGCAATTTGAGCTTCATTAACTCTTCCAGTGGGTGGGCCAGCCTTTGCTCCCCATGCGCATCAGTGAGCTTTGGGCATTGTTGACCCTATCACCGGTTCACCGGTTTTCCTTGCTTTGGATCACTTTTGTATGTCCGGACCACTGCAGCCTGGAAACATCCATCCAACATGAACTGCAGTTTTGGAGTTGCTTTAAGCTTTACTTTTGCCTTTTTTTCCTGCTTCAAACATATCAACTTCAGGGACAAAGTGTTCACTTTCTGCCAAATATATCACACCCACTGCCAGGGGCCATTAAAATGAGATATTGTAACTGTAGCTACTGTGACAAGGTCCAAAATGTGATGTCTAGACACCAGGATCAGAGCAACTACAAACCTGTAGCTCGTGTGGTACGTTCATGGCTTAGTAAAAGTGGTCCCAGGAAGGAAAACCGGTGAACCCATGACAGGGTCATGAGTGGCCAAGGTTCACTGTTGTACATGGGGTCTAAGGGCTCTGATAGAAAGGTGACAGTACACACAGCATTTCACTGTTTTGTTTGCAGAAGGAGAGCCTGTTATGGCTGATGAGTGCACTGTTGTCTCTCACACAGGGTTGTGTTTTACTGTTATGGCATAAATAAAGCCCATTTCCTTAACCAGCTTTGTCACCTGTGTGCATATTAATTAATCTGAAAGACAATAACTGTGTAATTATTGTCGTATTCCTGCTTGCATGGTTTAGAGTGATTAAGGCTTGCACAACGCGGCTATTTTTTGCCGCGAGAAACACAGCATGGGCTGATAACCACTCTCTCCTCATTTCACTAACTGCCATTTCCATACCGAAGGCGCGCTCTGTGGGCGGGACTATTTTTGGGAAAGGAAGGCGGGGCAAAGCCGCCTCGCGCTGACAGTTCGCGCTGTGTGTGGAGCGGGTGGCCCCGGTGATCTCCCACGCGCGGGGACTCACATCGGGGAAATATCCTAAACAAAAAAAGTCTGAAATCTCTGTGAATCACAGACATCTCTATTTATGTGGAGCACAGCGCCATTTATGGTGCACATATCCGGAAACGGGAAAATAGATTTTATATAATTTCAAACCAGGTTATATTTATTCAATAGACCAATCTCTAGTCTTATCCTTTGATAAGCTATAGTGTCAATAATAAAAAAAATAATAACAATAATAACAACAACAACAACAACAACAACAACAATATTAATAATAATAATAATAATAATAGTTATTGTTATTATTATTATTATTATTATTATTATTATTATTATTATATTACAAATACAGCTACTAATGTCAACTTAAATCCTAATAATGTGTCGTCATTTTAAACTTAACAAACCACAAAATGTATAGATCCACTACATGGACAAAAGTATTTGGCCAAACCGAACATTGTATCCAAATAAGGAGTTGCAGCTATAACACATATAAGTTTCCACTCTTCTTGGAAGGCTGTCCACAAGATTTTGGAGTGTTTCTGTGGAAATCTGTGCCTTTTTATTCTGTTGACCATTTATGAGGCCTGACCATTTATGAGGCCTGTGGCTCAAAATCTCCATTCCAGTTCATCACAAAGGTGCTCAATGGCGTTAAGGTCAGGACCCTTTGCGGGCCAGTCAAGCTGCTCCACACCAAACCATGTATTTACAGTCCTTGCTTTGTGGACTGGGGTACAGTCATGTTGGAATAAAAAAGGGACTTTCCCAAACTGTTGCCACAAAGATGGAAGCATACAGTAGCATTGTCCAAGAGGTCTTGGTATGCTGAAGCATTAAGCCTTCACCGGGGATAAAGGGCCAGCTTGAAACACCGGAATTAAATAATTAACAGGTTTTAACATAACATTAACATAACATTAACATACCTTTGTCCATGTAGTGTACATTTAACCTACAGTTAATGTACAAAATGTAACATCTATTTGCATATACAGCAATCATATTATTTATTAGCTTTTTTTTTTCTTCCCAAAAGTCTTAAGGGTATCTTAACTAATAGTTACACATTTACAGAACAAATTATTTTTTTAAGTGCACCTACATAAAGGAAAAATAGGTGCGACACTGCAGTGTTAACCACTAAGCCACGCTGCTGCCAAACATAACACATGTGTAAATTTGCACACATTTAAGATACATGATTGGACAATATTGATTTTGAGCTCATCTACTGTAGGCTCCCTATGAATGGCACCCAGTCTAGGGTGTATTGATACCTCACACCTAGTGTTCGATACATACAAATCATGATGATGACGATTAATAATAATAGTATGAGTTCAAATATGACAATTAAACTGGATTTTTTCCTGCCAAAAGTTCTCCATCAGTTCATGCTATTATTAACTTTGCAGGAGAACGCAGGCCAGTATTTAAAAGTGTTAATTGTCTATTGTGAATATTATATTTATTTAAATAAATAAATAACAGTTTATTAATGCAACATATCATAGATAGATATAGTTTTGCTTTTTGTCGATCTAGCACTACATATTCTTTTCATCGAACTCACACGGCTGCGCTTGAACACAAAGTATAACAAGTACTCTGGGGAACAGCTTTTCTAACGCGATTTCATGCAGCCTGACATGGATCTGGATGGCGCAGTAAGCTGTTACACCGTTATTCTACTGTCTGCTCGATTCCTCCCGGTGTAAAATCACGCGTTACATAACACGCACTGAAACGGCGCCATGCACCACTAATCTGATTTCATGCACACAGGCATGCGAGGCTGCAGTACAGATTTCACCATCGCCCAAATATAAACACAGACTGTTTATGCACCATGCTGTGTAGTCTGGGAAGGGACTCAGCCATAAATCTGGATAGTTTTCAGCGAAATCTGACGACGGTGGTTGGGGATGAAAGATGAGAGCGCGGATGTCGGGTGCTGCAGCCGCAGGGTTGTGGTCGCTGTCCGCGGTGCTGAAAGCTGACTAAAGCTCAAGATTCTGCTGCACACGAGTGTAACTCGTGCATCTCTGATCACCCTGTTGTCTTTTGCATTAGAATTGTTTTGTAAGAACGGCATATATTTTGGGTTCATGTAATGAAAAGCAATCACGCCCTGCAACGCAAAAACACAAACAGAAGCCATTAAACATCCGCGCAGAGAAAGGAAAAGCAATAAATCATTATATTAAACAATGTTTTTGCACTGATTTGTGTCATATTGGGTTTATTAATCACTCTAGACGCGATGTTGTAGCACGTGTAATAGCGGATTTATCATCACTGAACATTAGAGCATTACTGAATTTAAATATAATATTTTTCATGCATAAACACTAGATATTTCGCATTAGTGTTTAATAGCAGTCCATTCACAAACAGTTTCAGTCTGTTTTACCGCATCGGTCTTCAGGACAATCGACTCTGCGTCACATTCCCCCGTGCCCATTTTCGGAGGGGGAAACCCCGTCACATCCTCTGCCCATGTATGGGCAGCAGCGGACCGAAGTCGGTACACGGCGGGGAATCCTCGCGCCGACGTAGATGAGCGAGAGGCGGAGTCCCGGTCAAGCCGAGCGGTATAAAAGGGGGACGAGGGATTCCGGTAAACGTAGCGACGGCGAAGAGCAACCGAAGAACCCACCGAACAATCTGACGGGAACGCACAGGGAATCCCGAAACTCCAAGCGGATACTGATTACTGAATTGAATTGATCGTTTGAGCCGTGACTTGTGGATTTGCAACGCACTTTTTTTGACTTTCACAACCAAGGAATCATAATGATCAGTACAGTGGACTTCAGCGCGCTGGACTTTCTCTGCGCAGCGACAGAAAACGGCGCTCAGACCGAGCGTGATGCCGGTAAGTCCGCGGCATGCATTCCACCAAGCTTTGCATAAATAATAATTTAACACAAAAAGCCATTGCTTGCATTTTGTGACATATTAAAAATCGATGCATACATATTAATCTATTTGATGCGCCGATTTTATTAAACCCAAAGCAGTGAGTCATATGCATCAGTAGGTGCAAAGCTTATGTAATGACACCTCTCTCTCTCTCTCTCTCTCTCTCTCTCGCTCCCCCTCTCCCCCTCCCTCCCTTCCTCTGTTACTCCCACCCTCGCAGACTTTGAGGGGCTTCTAAAACCCAAAGTTGAGCAACCGGATCCTGCTTTCCTCCCAGACCTGAGTGAAAGCTCGGCTGACGGACTGCCTCCTTCCCCGCTGACCTACACCGGCACCTTCCACACCGAGACAGCCGCGTGCAGCGCGGACGCTCTCCTCAACATGATCACGGAGATCGTAGGCATCTGCACAAATCCCATCTATGACAGTCACCTCGATGGATTCTCGCAGTCGATGGCGAGTCCGAGCTCCCGCGGCGGCGCGCTCTACAGGCAGGGCTCGGTGGGCTCCACGGGCAGCTCCACGCCCTCGCTGGGATCCCCTGAGCCGATCTGCAACGATCCTTCGGACGACTTCATGGATGTGGCGAGCCTGCAGCAGCTCTTCCCGGTGACGGTTAAACGGGAGCGCGAGGAGGACTGCCGCGGCTGTGACTTCTTTGATGAGCTGAGTGTCTCAGACACGCGCCTTTCCGATCAGGATGCAGACCTGGACGACATCATCGACCTGCTTTCCCCACTCTGCCCTGAAACGGACACTTCTGCTTTGGACACTTGGATAAAACAGGAGCCGGTTTGCGCAGAGCAGTGCTCACACAGCATTCCCCTGAGCGCGCCATCAAACCAAACTCCCGCCACCACTCCAGCCACTCTTACCGGAAATGCTTTCTATAGGGCAGCCTTCCCTAACGGCCAGGTGTTTGACCTGAACTGCTCTTCGGTGCTAGACTCTCTGCTTTTCTCCAGCACTTCAACCACCAGAACCAGGGGCAAAGCGACTAAAGCGGGCGCCAGGAAGGGCGCCCCGCGTGAAAAGCCCTTTTCCTGCCCGGTGGAAAACTGCGATCGTCGCTTCTCGCGCTCAGACGAGCTAAACCGCCATGTGCGCATCCACACGGGCCACAAGCCATTCCAGTGCCGGGTGTGCATGCGGTGCTTCAGCCGGAGCGACCACCTGACGACGCACATGCGCACGCACACCGGTGAGAAGCCCTTCTCGTGCGATGTGTGCGGACGCCGCTTTGCCAGGAGCGACGAAAGAAAGAGGCACTGGCGGGTGCACCTCAAGCAGAGGGAGAGGATGCAACAGAAGGCTGAGCTCCTGGCGGCGCGCGCCTTCGCCATACCGGGACTCGTGTGAGCGCGCGCTGTCGAGACTACCGCTTTGTTGTTTGCTCGCTATGAAGGAAGTAAAGCAGTTCACCGGCGCGAGCTGGTTCACCAGACGGAGACGTGAAGCTGAAAGTTGCAATCGCGCCAACTTCGAGTGTTTGATTGAAGTACAGAAAAGTGGCGCGATTTCTGATGACTTCCGGTGCGCAGGCGCCGCGCTGTCCCTGCTTTAACGAGGTTCTAACCAAGACTGCACATAACTTGGACTCTCCATTGCCGTTAATGAAAAACATGCATGTTTTATCCAATGTGTTATTGAAACTGTTATTAAAACTGTTATTGGCACTGCTCGACCATGTCAGCATGCACATGATCCAACTTTCTATGGTCTCCGTGTTGTACTGTATTTTTTGATACTTAATTGTGTATAAACACCACAGAAACTACAGAAGCCTATATTTGTATTTGTATATTTCGATCAATGGTTATTTTTCTACTGAACAAAAATGACAGATGAATATCTTCTTATAGATTTTATCGGATTGTTGTATTCAACTTTTGACACTGGAGGCGCGCTTGACTGGTTCCATGCGAACCAAATGCAGATGAAGACATCAACATAGTAGTTGAGTTTCAGTAGCACACTTAGTTGTGCAGATATCTCTTTTTTGTGTATTTGCCTTTAAGAAAACAATATCAAATGTTACTGTGCAATGCCACGCTGTTTAAAGCCTAATGGGTATTCCAAATAATTTATGAATGAAATAAAATCGACTATTTATTGATTATCTTGGTTACATTTGATTGATTTATTCACACATACACACGCACACCACATACACCGACTATTTATATATATCATTTGTTTTAAAACACTTCCACATCTTAGATGTTTCCACAGCGCCCCCTGCTGCTAAACAACCCGAATCGTCATTCCTTTTTCTTTTCCTTTGCTTTTCATTTTCCAGAGAGTGCTGGATGATGTGTGCGCCATCCTTTTCCAGAAACATCTGTTCCATTTCTAATTTAAACACATGCCCATATAACGTGTGTGTGTGTGTGTCACTGTATTATGATCATTAACATGATGGTATTTCTTTGTCTATTAGATTTTACAAATTACAAAGCAAAACACTGCCATGGTTAATACATCAGCTATAAGTGATAACATTATGTTGGGTTTAATCTCCTTTAATGAATATAGCCTATTACAATAGGTTATTATTTCATATTTCGATCTAACAACGCGCTCTTTACCCACTCCACGTGCGCGCTCCCGTGCGTCGTCTCATGACGTCAGATGAGAGCGCGCGTTCTCAGGGTACCGGGACTCTCACTCACATCGCCTGTTCTCGAACTAAAAGAGGTCAGACACAACGATGGGGATGTGTGAAGGATTCGGGAGCCATTACAGCTCTATCTGATGCGGCGCGGTGCGTGCGTGAGGCGCAATGTGCGGGAGAGCCACGCAGGGAAACTGAGTAAGTAGCTCACCGGATCAATTCTTTATGCATGTACAGAACATCTGCAGCACAGCCGTCTGTATTCGTGTTTAAATGAAGCTGGGCAGAAGCTGGGCTGGGTCGCATTACTCTGCACTAGCGTCACTAATATACTGTATGCAAGCCAGATGATTCCAGATGTGCTATGCTCATTCTAGTGATTAGACCCCCCCATAATGTATACAGTGTGTCATGTTTGAGACTACTTGCTACATTGTTACATGAAATCAGAAATGTGATAACTGTAACTGAATAAATAGATTTTCAATCACAAGCCTTAAGCCTATACGTTATATTTAATATAGATTTATTCAAAATATATGAAAATGCTATTTCAGGAACATATCCTAACAAGCTGATTATTAACTTTGACACAAGACAACACACAAACAATGCCATAGTCTTATTCATATTGGATAATTTAACTTTTAAGTCTTAAGGCGGCACAGTGGTTCGCATTGTTGCCTTGCACCTCCAGGTTCCAGGTTTGATTCCCACCTCGGGGTCTGTGTGCATGGAGATTGATTGCATGTTCTCCCAGTGCTTGGTGTGCTTGGGTTTTCTCCCACAGTCCAAAGACATGCAGATGTGGCTAATTGCCATTCCAAATTTGCCCATAGTGTGTGAATGAGCATGTGTATGTGTGTGCCCCGTGATGGATTGGCACCTCGCCCAGGGTGTACCCCTCCTCATGCCCTAAGTCTCCTTGGATAGGCTCCTGCAACCATGTATGCAGGATAAAGCGGTATAGGCGATGAGGAGCTTTGTGGAGTTGACCAGTTTTGTGCCTTCATAATATGCCCAGAAATATAGTTTCCGGAAGGCACGGTGGCTCAGTGGCTGGCAACACCATGTTGTACCTTCAGGGTTGTTGGTTTTCATCTCACCTTCATTCTGTACTGTACATATGGAGTTTTCGAGTTCTTCCAATGCTTTGGGTTTATTTGCACAGTACTCAGGTTTCCTCTTCCATTTCAAAGACATGCATCTGTAGTCTAATTTCCAAATTGCTTGTTGTATGGGATTTGGTGTGCACCTGTGCCCTGTGATACTGTAGGTTGGCACTTCACCAAGGGTGTTCCCCACCTTATGGCAGGAAAAGGATGAATGCTTCTTGTCCACATTTCCATAAATAACCAGAAAACACCTCCTCTCTCTCTCTTTCTCTCGCTCTTACACACACACATGCAGGGCTCAGGGGATAACCTCAAGACATGAACAAATAAGATAAATGGTGTATATAGATAAGTGTGTAACAATGAGAGCATATTTCATTTCTTCCTTAGGATATTTATTGCATATTGAAACATTAATAACTTTCATAAATTTAACTAAGCTATGATGAACTCGTAGTGGAACACTACAGTATATTTATAACCACTATGTACTGGAAGAGCATTGGACTTGGTCTTAGACATGACTCGTATTGTACTTCATGTATAATGCATGCGCGCTGAGAGAAGTAGGTTGTGTGTTTTATGCTCATTTATTATTTCAGATCTTCTCTTGTAAGAATTAGACACTGCTGCTGCCATGCTCTGTTAAACAAAAGACAAAGTCTGACCTATTTTCCGCCCCACTCTTACTCCACTGAAATTAGATGCATGGGAGTTACACACTATGGCAAAAAAAGACTCAGTGAGGTAAGGCGGGAAATAGAGAGCCAGGTGGTTGTACATTAGAAGGCACAGCACAAAACACAACTGCTGCAGATCAGATCAGATCAACATCTGGAGAAGCAGTAGTACAGGCACTATTTGGACAAACAGATCTATCTGGTGAGACCACTAGCTATGTGCTACAAGCCTCATAAAGTGTGGACAAAGGGATTCACTTCTGTCATGGATAGAAAGATGTAGCTAGATGAAGTGTGTCTTGAAATGGTCTCAGAGACGTCCATTTTGAGCTTACCTCTCTCACAATTGCAGCATTTACTCTCCTTACCTTTTACCTAATACGCATTTTTCAAGGCCTACATAATTGCTTGGATGAAATGTGAAACCATGTAAGTGTTTTGCCCTCTTAATACACCTTCCAGATAGCCAAGGATGTCGACTGTTGCAGAGCAGCCAAAGCATTGCCCTGACTGTGGGGAGCTGTGCGGTTTTGGGGACATCCAAATAAACCATAAGTGCCAAATGATCTGTCTCACTCCACGACGGAAGTCCGAAGGCGCCCTGATGGCTCTTCCTGCCCAGACGCAGATCTCGTCCTCCCTGCTGAACAGTGAACTCAGCCAGCCCTTACATCTGGAGCTCATGGACACACTGAGCCTGGCTCCTTCACCCACTCCGCCTCTTGCTCAGCTGCTTGTTCACCAGTGCGCTCCTTCACTCCTGTCCTCCTCTGCCTCTCCATCCCTCATTTCGTTCTCCAGGCCTGAGCGTGCACCAGTGAGCACCCCGTGGCTGGCCAGGTTAGCCATGGAGGCCGGTCTCCAGCAGCTGACCCTGGAGGTCCAGGAGCACGTGTCCATGCGCCTGGGGACCTTGCAGGAAGAGGTGAAGAGGAGGAGTGGTGAGGTGCACAGGGCATGGAGAGAAAGCGAAAGAATGGAAAAGGAAAAGCAGGAAGCGGAGGAAAAGGCGGCTAAGCTGGAGCACCAGGTGGAGGTTTCCGTGGAGATGCTAGCCACCCTGAGGCAGGAGCTGATTGAGAGGGAAGAGGAGCTCAGCCTTAAACAGCAGTAAGTGTTTAAGAAACGGAAAGCTACTTTGCTGTTGCTACTACAATTCTCCAATACATGCTTGTATACAAACAAAAGACCTTGAGGTATTTTGGATAAATACATAGTGCGTTCAAGTCAAACCAGGACTTTTCATTGTGCAGAATAACAGCACATTCGTGCATAAAAAATGACTTTTATTTTTCTATCTAATACCCCTGCAACGCTAATGCACTTATCCCAGTGTTTCACTAGTGTTTGGACACCATCAAGGTAGAAAGTTTTGCTTCAAAAGTCTGCTGGCCTCTCAGGAATTCCTTTAATGACCCAAACTTGTGGAAATGGCTTTTAGCAAGGTGAGGACTGTACAGGGAAAGTGGCAATAACACCTAGCCGAGTTCCTGTAATGTGTACAGTAAGTGGTGTTGGTGAATGATTGTGTGTACAATTCACACAGACTGATGTGTCTCTTCCTCAGCAAATTATCTGTTCATTTTTATGGATCAGGTGTTCCACTCACACACAATGTTCACTGGAACGACTACAGTGGGCTTCGAGCACCCTCAGCCCGGATCGCCATTCACAGACGCACTGCCTTCTTTGCACAATTCATATTTTTTACCGAGACTAAGAGTCCACCAATGCGTTCCTTCCCTTGAGTCCTTCCCTTGTCAGTGGGTTTGACTTCATATTCATGAGAAATTTCATCACAAGTCCTGGTTTGACATAAACGCTATTTGGACAATTGAGGCAGTTTCCAGTTTGTTGGGGATGAGGATCTTCAGTCAAATCAGTCAATAGGGTCAAATACTGTACAAGTCCCTCAGGTCCATAACAGAACCTTAACTACCAATCTGCCACTTTCGCCCTCTATTAATCAGTCTATTGACGATAACAATGTTAAAAGGGTTAAAACATCACCAGAATCACCGAAACATTTAAAAGCCCGTCATCCATCATAAAGCAGGATGTTGAAAGCTACGAAAACTCTACAGTATTAAATCAATTTCAGACGAGAATATGCGGAGCCTGAGACAGACCTCTGATAGTTTGCGTTTCGTTTTTCCTCGCTGTTCATTTCTCTCGTGCATCGTCCGTCCCCTCTGCAGCCTGTGAAAGCGCACGGTGCTGGGATTAACATCCTGTTGCCATGGCAGCTTTTCACAGGGCTTTACTTGAGAATGTGGGCGTCTGCCTCAGTGCCTGTAGAAATGCAGCTTGACAGGGCAGATGGGCAGAACGACAGGGTGCCGAGTGGCATGACTCGACACACTCGGCACGCTGGGTGTCTGTGTAAATGGGTCAGTCTCTTTTTTGAATGGAAGCGAGATAGTTATTGTTTAACCCAGACGGTATATGATATATAATATGACTTCATCATGAGACTGAAACTGACAAATGCTTCGACGTTCACGTTTGACATTTTCTCGTTTTATCCCCATATGATGCCGTCTGGCTGTGATTCGTCTTGACCGCATGTGCATGTGTCCGTGTGTGTCTGTGCGGGTGTGTATCAGAGAGGTCTGCGATTTAGACAGGTTTGTCCAAGAGACCGCGCTGAAGGAAGCGAGCGCTAAGGTCCGCCTGCAGAGATTCATCGAGAATCTGTTGGAGCGGGCGGAGAGAGCCGAGCGACAGCTGAAGGAGCTGCACACGCCCGCGCACACACACACCTCGCACGTCACATCACCTGATGGATCCTTCACAGCTGCTGGAGGATCGTTACATGGGGTAGGGTTAGAGCGGCTAATCAAGCCAAATGCGAGATTTCTGTTCAGGCACATGGATGTGTGTCATCATCGTGTGACAACCCGACATCATCATCATCAATGCTTGTGCAGATTTGTTATTTGTTCTTTGTCATAATTGACTTTAGAATATAAAAAAATACTATCTTTGTGCCTCCTCCTCTAGGGGAGCTACAGTGAAGCAGGGATTTCGAGGTGCTGCTGTTCACAATGTGATCACACAGGAAGTCCAGGTCACAGGTAATCATAGCATCCGCAGCATGCATACAACTCTGTATGTAAGATTTGTGAACGTGTGTGTGTGTGTGTGTGTGTGTGTGTGTGTGTGCTCTTATTACCTAATCAGATCTGGGTTGCGTGAGGTGCTTTGCGAGGCACAGTGTTACCGGAGGAACCATTCAGACATGGAGGCCGATACAGACAGCTGGTCTGTCTATAGCGCAGATTCTCTGGAGGGTCTGCAGCAGCATTATAGAACATACAACCAGATAGGTAACACTAATAACACTAATACACAACACTGCTACTAACCACTGACACTGGAGACTCCTTCCTCGAATGTGAAATCGTTTAGTAGATGTAGTAGTAGTTTTATCTGCATCTGTCTTTCCGTGCGCGCAGATAACTCCGCCTTCGACCGCCATTCCCGCCGTCATACCCGCAACAGGCCTGACCGATCAGTAATGCGTTTGAAGCGAATGAAAAGGAGGGCGTGGCTTTTCTGTGTCTTTCCTTACCTGGATACACATTCGCTCCTCACTGCTGCGCAGGTGTGTGTTATGACCTTACACGTTTAATAGTTTAATAGATGAGTAATAAAAAATTTAATTAAATAATTTAGAATCCTAAATATGTTGGAGGGTATGAGATGTCTTTTAAGAAAGGTGTGTGTGTGTTGTAGGTGTGTAAGGATTGGTGGAGTGTTGCCCGTCACCCTGCAGTGTGGACCAGAGTGACATTAGAAAATGATCGCATTTCATCAAAGGTATGAAAGATATGTATGAATACACACACACACACACACACACACAAAAGCAATGTTTTACCTTTCTTATAATCATGCATGTTGTTGTGTGTGTGAAGTTTATGACGACTATAGCTCAGTGGTGTAGTCAGACACACACTCTCATTTTGCGCCACCTAAAACCTCGATCGCGCGCCAAGAAAGAGAGTAAAGAGGAGTATATGAAGAACACAAGGTACACACACACACACACACACACACACACAACATATTTTAAACACATGAGCGTCCACAGCGAGACAGCCTGATATGCACAGACACACATGTTGTTTCTCTTCAAACTGCCTTTTCATAGAGGCTGTCTGGAGGAGGGGATGGAGGCGGTGCTAAGTGCAGCAGGGCGGAGTCTTGTTTCTTTGACCATCTCTCATTGCCCAAATATTTTGACAGACAGGACGCTGTGGCTCGTCAGCTGCCACTGCAGAGCTCTACAGGCACTCACATATAGGTCAGGATCAAATTCATACATGTGTACACACACACACACACACACACATTCATGAATACGCATGCACACATCTGCATATCAGAAATACAATATTGAATTATGGTGTTTGAATTATGTGTGTGTGTGTGTGTGTGTGTGTGTGTGTGTGTGTGTGTGTGTGTGTGTGTGTGAATATGGTTAGGAGCTCTTCCGATCCTGTGGGTCAGGAGGTGATCTGGGCTTTAGGGGCAGGATGCAGAGACATCACCAGCCTGAACATCGCACCACTACAGCCATGGTGAGTGTTCTTCATCATCATCATCATCATCATCATCACCAGCCTGAACATCGCAGCCATGGTGAGTGTTCATCATCATCATCATCATCACCAGCCTGAACATCGCATCACTACAGCCATGGTGAGTTCTTTTCATCATCATCATCATCATCATCACCAGCCTGAACATCGCATCACTACAGCCATGGTGAGTTATTTTCATCATCATCATCATCATCATCATCATCATCATCACCAGTCTGAACATCGCACCACTGCAGCCATCGTAAGTGTTCATCATCATCATCATCATCATCATCATCATCATCATCATCACCAGCCTGAACATCGCAGCCTTGGTGAGTGTTCTTCATCATCATCATCATCACCAGCCTGAACATTGTACCGCTGCAGCCATGGTAAGTGTTCTTCATCATCATCATCATCATCATCATCATCATCACCAGCCTGAACATCGCAGCCTTGGTGAGTGTTCTTCATCATCATCATCATCATCACCAGCCTGAACATCGCATCACTACAGCCATGGTGAGTTCTTTTCATCATCATCATCATCATCATCATCACCAGCCTGAACATCGCACCAATGCAGCCATGGTAAGTGTTCATCATCATCATCATCATCATCATCATCATCACCAGCCTGAACATCGCATCACTACAGCCATGGTGAGTTATTTTCATCATCATCATCATCATCATCATCATCATCACCAGTCTGAACATCGCACCACTGCAGCCATCGTAAGTGTTCATCATCATCATCATCATCATCATCATCACCAGCCTGAACATCGCACCACTGCAGCCATCGTAAGTGTTCATCATCATCATCATCATCATCATCATCATCATCATCATCACCAGCCTGAACATCGCATCACTACAGCCATGGTGAGTTCTTTTCATCATCATCATCATCATCACCATTATCATCATCATCACCAGCCTGAACATCGCACCACTACAGCCATGGTGAGTTCTTTTCATCATCATCACCATCATCATCATCATCATCACCAGCCTGAACATCGCACCACTACAGCCATGGTGAGTTCTTTTCATCATCATCACCATCATCATCATCATCATCACCAGCCTGAACATCGCATCACTACAGCCATGGTGAGTTCTTTTCATCATCATCATCATCATCATCATCACCAGCCTGAACATCGTACCGCTGCAGCCATGGTAAGTGTTCTTCATCATCATCATCATCATCACCAGCCTGAACATCGCATCACTACAGCCATGGTGAGTTCTTTTCATCATCATCATCATCATCATCATCATCATCATCACCAGCCTGAACATCGCACCAATGCAGCCATGGTGAGTGATCATCATCATCATCATCTTTAGAAAATCACAGCAATACAGCTATGATGAGTGTTCTTCATCATCATCATCATCATCATCATCATCATCATCACCAAACCATTAAAGCAATAATAAGTGTTTTTAATCATCATCATCATCGTCATCATCATCATCATCAACAGCCTGAACATCAAAGCCATGACAGCCATGGTGTCATCACCAAAATCATTATCACCATCATTACCAGAAAATCACAGCACTACAGCCATGATGACTGTTCTTCATCATCATCATCATCATCATCATATTTATCAGGAGCCTAAACACCACACCACTATAGCAGTGGTGAGTGTTCATCATCATCATCATCATCATCATCATCATTTCCAGGCTAAATATCAAATTAAACATCACTACAGCCATGGTGAGAGTTCTTATTTCATCTTATCATCATCCTCCTACTCCTTATTATAACATCAGTATAGCCATGGTAAGCGTTCTTCGTCATCACCATCATCATCATTTAAAGCCTGAAAATTGCACCACTGCTCGCCTTCTTCTTTCTCCTTAACATCATCGTCCACATCGTTATCAAACTCACCAAATTTCTGGCCTGAACATTAAACTTTTACGGCCAAGGTTATTTACCTTCTTCTTTGTCCCCTGGTCTTCACCTCCTCGTCTCCCTCATCATTATTTCCCGCCTGGGCATCATAGTTATTGATTTATGGGTGATATGTGTATAATCTACAGATACTACATTTGTTCCTTCTCTCAGCCAGCAGCCCAGTCGCTTTAGTAACCGCTGCTTGCAGACGATTGGCCGATGTTGGCCTCACCTGCATCAGGTGGGAGTGGGCGGATCTGGCTGTGGCCTTCAGGGATTAGCTTCCCTTGGTGAGTGATGGGAAAGTGACACTTGGATGTTAACATTTTCAAATCACTTGTTTCACTATTTCTATGTTACCCATATTCCCTCTGATTCCTCCACTACAGTGAGGAACTGCTCTAGGGTCTGTGTGTTGGAGTTGGACCACATGAGTGAGATGAGCCAGCAGGGGGCAGCAGAGCTATGCAGGGGAGGATTACAGCAGTTACACACACTCATCTTCAGTTACACACCTGTTACTGCCAAAGCCATCCTGCACTTTCATAGTGAGTGTAATGTATAAACGTATATACTGTGGTGTGAAAAAGTGTTTGCCCTCTACTGACTTCTTTTTTTTTTTTTTTGCATGTGTTTGTCACACTTTAATGTTCCAGATAATCAAACAAATTTAAATATTAGTCAAAGATAATACAAGTAAACACACCATGCAGTTTTTAAATGAAGGTTTTTATTGTTAAAATCCAAAACTACATAGCCCCCCCATAATATAACTTAACTCTGGTTTATCACACCTGAGTTTAATTTCTCTAGCCACACCCAGGCCTGATTACTGCCACACCTGTTCTCAATCAAGTAATCACCTAAATAGGACCTTCCTGACAAAGTGAAATAGACCAAAATATCCTCAAAAGCTAGAGATCCAAAGAAATTCAAAAACAAATGAGAAAGAAAAGAATCGAGAGCTATCAGTCTGGAAAAGGTTATAAAGCCATTTCTAAGCCATTTGGGACTGCAGCAAACCTACAAATGACCAAAAACATGGAACAGTGGAGAATCTTCCCGGGAGTTTCTAGTGAGCAAAGAGTGCTCATGAGAAAGTGACTGGGCAAAAATTGTTTGCATAGCAGAGTTCCAAGGCAGAAACCACTGCTGAGCAAAAAGAACATAGTGTAAAGGAAAACCTTCCAATGTGGCTGAATTAGAACAATTCTGCAAAGATTGGGCCAAAATTGCTCCACAGCGCTGTAACAGGCTCATTGCAAGTTATCAAAAGCGCTTGATTGCAGTTGTTGTTGCTAAGGGTGGCCCAACCTGTTATTAGGTTTAGGGGGCAAACACTTTTTCCCATAGGGCTATGTACTGTAGTTTTGGATTTTGTTTTCCCTTATAAATAATAAAAACTGCATGATGTGTTTACTTGTGTTATCTTTTACTAATATTTACATTTGTTTGATGATCTGATTCATTAAAGTGTGACAAACATTAAAAAAAAAAAGAAATCAGTAAGGGGCAAACCCTTTTTCACAGCCACACACACACTATATTTCTCAGCTGGATTTTCCACATCTGTTTGTTTCCAGGTGCGTGCTTGAGGCTGAAGTGCATCATCGTGCTCATGAATTCTGAAGATTACTTTGACAACCCTGGGACTGAAGAAGCGAAGAGAATTTTTACCGAGATGGTCGGCAGCCTGCAGGTCATAACCGTCTTTCTTTTTGTTCTCATTAATAAACCGCAAATGAAACAACAAATGGGGGATTTTTTCCCCCCCCGACTGATTATTGTTTCCTCTTTCTCGTGTTCAGGGGCTGAAGAAGAGACCCGGCTTGTCAGACATCCTTCACATCAGGGTGGACCAGTGTGACATTCTACCTGGCTCTTAACACACACACACACACACACACACACACACACACACACACACACACACACACAGCACATTTTTAGCACTTACTCATCCCACATTGACACTCCTACACCTCTACACACACACATCCACACCAATACACACACTCACTCTCACACACTGCACTTTGTTTTCCACACTCACACAGATACACACTTACACCTCTTCACCCTCTCCACACACACACAAACATGCTAAACATTTTAGATTCTGTTTTCCATACAAATATTTATCACCTACACCTATACACCCACACATCAACACAACACACACACACACACACACACACACACACACACACTGCACTTTATTCCCCATACACAAGTACACACCTACACCTATGCACTCATGTAAAAATAATAAACAAAACACACACAGGCTTCCAATTTTGTGCCACGACATTTGCCAGTGTTTCCCCGCTGGTGGCGTTTCATGCAAAATGAGCACATGTCACTAACAGGAAGTTATGAGTTGTGTAAGACGATGTATATGCCTTCATATAATGACATCACTGAGACTGGATGAGTTAATGCATGCTTCCTGTTTTGTTTTAATTTTCATTGCATAATCAACTGATCAAACTGTCACATACAGTATTTTCCACTTTTGCTTCCTTATGCACAGATCTGAGATATTTCTAGATATTTCTAGTATAGAGTTTGAGGACAGAAAACGCTGCTGTCGATTGATTGGATAAGACGAGTGCTTATTAATGTAATATTAATCTGTCATATCTGCTTTAATTAATCAATTAATCAATTAATTGGACAATCATCTTTCCTTGTTTTTTTAATACTTTTTAGGTGCTTCTTAACGACTGCTCATTCTTTAATGAATAGCAAATGCAAAGTGCTAGAACTAGTTCAATGACACTTCAAGACTGAACATTCAATAAGATGAAGATAATCGTTTTTTCTTTAATTACATTTTATTTTCATTTATGTCTTCCAATGAGCACACTTTACTGAAGGAAAAAAAAAAAAAAACAATTAAAGAGAATGTGTCATGTGATCTGTGTTCAGGTGTATATTATGTACTTATGCAACAAATAAAACACATTGGTGACCTGCTGTTATAAGAAAATCATCAACGAAAACCTGCTGTGATTAAACGGAAATACTGTTACCGAACCGTCTGACCGCAGAATGAGAAGTCCACAAGTTTAAGAAAAAATGTCTAAATATTTAAGTCATAATTGTTATTCAGTAACGGTTATATCAGTGTGAATTTTGTGTGATTTTTCAAAAAACTATAACTCTGTCTCCTTCCTCCAACGTCTTCAGCATTCTCCAAAACTCCACTGAACACATTTAAGCAGTCACGCCAGCCTGCTGTTTTGAACAGGAAGGATCTTTGCTTCACTGATCACGTGACATGAAAAAGCAATGCAATTTGATCGTCTCGACACGTGCACATTTGCTAGAAAAGCCATGCTTTGCTCAAAATGGGGAAGTTTAAATATCTCCAAATAAGGCTATATACTGTACAGTAGCGGTTTTGCTACAACAACCTTGTGTGACAGAAAATAAAATTTTTCCAAAGTGAGTAAAAACCAGAAAATGGCATTTATCGCATTTTGTAAGCAAATTGTTTATTTATTCCTGTAACACCCAAAAGCCAGAAGCATTTTATTCCTCTTATGCCACAGCAGGTTTTTATTCTACAATTACTTTTTCCCTATTAGTTAAAGAACAACACAGTATACTTATTATTCCTTTACAATCAGATTTAATGCTGGAGAACATCTACAACTCTCCCTGTCTTGAGCCAAGAAACTACTTCTTTTAAACAAGTTTGGATTGATCTTAGACATCTCCAAAGTGTGTCTTTTAATTTATGTAGCCCAAATAAAACTTGGATCAGACATTCTGGCATGCTTGAGGTTGCCTTCTCTTTCACTTGTATTTCAAACACATGAATTCAAAGTCTGTAGCTTAAAATGAACTTTTATGGAGGTGTGTTTCCCTAGACAGTCAGAATGCAGAGACCGGAAACGTCCACATTTGGGACCATTTCACACATGTTTTCAGTTATAAACTTAAATTAAATGACATTAAAATAAATTATATTTTAAAATAAAGGAACAAGTATTTTACTGTGACAGTCTGCAAAATGCCTAAAGATTTAAAACAATCCATTTTAAAAATATATTCTTTATGTAACCTCAGCTTCTGTTCCAACCACGTAGCATTTAACTAATCACCGGCTTGATCATCTGTCATCATCTGGACCTCTTTCCTCTTCTTCTTCTTCTTCTTTGGGGTTTAATGGTGGTTGGAATACATTACTACCAGCTATAGGTCTCATTCTCCCTCATCTTCCTCGCCTCTTAATGACGATTTTCCACACCAGCCTTCCTTAAACAAAAAAGTCTAATGCTTCCTTACCTGATCCTGTCTTGAACGCCTTGTCTGCTTCATCTCAACCTGTTTCTTCTCCGTACCACCCAGCATCTAGTTGAAGTTCTATAGGTTGCATCATCAACACTGCACTTGTTTCTCACTGGTTCATGCCTTAAGTAGGATCTTTTTATGCTTGAATGAATCATAGGTCACTATGTGATTTAAAATAATAATAATTAAATAAAACAAATTCTCAGAAACTGATTAGGTATAAGGAACGGATTTAAAATGAGAGGAATCCTGGAGAATTATTCCTCAAAACCACATGAAATATACAAGAACATTTTGGGAGCAAAATTCAGTATTAAACGTAAAAATAAGAGTGCTCAAGACTCAAGAATTGCAATATATGCAATATAAGACAACTAAGTGCTAAAGAAGGTTAGCTGTTAGCAGTTAGCTGTCACGTGCGAACCTAGCCTTATTTTCGTAACCCAGCCTTATTTTGTAGCTTATAAAAAGTAAGCCTGGGTCAGAGTTGAGTGCTGAGCTGTGGGTGGGGCTCTTCATAAATGAGGTCACAATAGGGGGGAAAAACTGATTTGCTTGTTTAAAACAATATTAAAAATGGGGAAAAAATGACAAAGCACAGAAATTTTTTTCCCCCCTCTTTTTTACTTGTTCACATACACACACACTGGAGAACCATTTGAATATTTAAAAAAAACTAAAAGGTGATTTTTTGCTTTAAAGCTGAAAAAAAAAAACTGACAATGGAGACGACTTCAATAAATACTAAATAAACAATTCCTTACAAAAATAAATACCACAGCAATTTTTACACTTTTTAAAAGCAGTGTATTAGTTGTTAGTATAGAAATAATACTGTAATAGAAAAAGTTCAATACTGTAATATAGAGTGTAAATATAAACTACTATCCCGAGTGCTGTTATAGAAAATGAACAACCCCTAACCAATCAAATTTGAGAATTCAGTAGTGCTGTGGTATAACATTATAGTGCACAACAAATATCAGACACAGTTAATGTTCAGACCAAATTGTGTACACAATGACAAATAAAGCACAGTCTCTTATATTTCCTGAATATTGTGAGACGATTAAACAAATGTCAACAGTGTCAGCATTTACAATTGTCCTGGTGTCACATTTCAGTTAAGGCAGGTGTGTTGGCTGTTACCCAAATCGACATGTAGTATAGTGTAACAGCCTGATGAAGCCCTACCATCGGTGAGAGGGGCATTCTCTCCCTTCTGTCAATCAGAGCAGGAAGAGGGTAAACAGCATTTTTCATCCATTCATTCATTTATTCACTTTCCTTACCTCTTATCCTTTACAGGGTTGTGGGAAGCCTTGAGCTTATCGCAGGGTACACCATGTATGGGTGTCAATCTATCTCAGGGCATACCCACACACACACTCACGCACTCATTCATACATTATCTGCAATTTGGAAACACCAGTTAGCCTAATCTGCATGTCTTTGGACTTGCCCTGGTTTATTGTCTGTGGGAGGAAATCTGAATACCCAAAGATAGAAGGAAACCCAATAAGCACAGAGAGAACATGCAAACTCACGCACACAGACCTGAGACTCGAACAAGAATCGAACCCTTGATCCTGAAGGTGCGAGGCCACAATGCCACCTATACACCATCGTATAAACTGTTTGGCTTATTGGTTTCATTATTGTTTGAAACAACCATAACATTTTTTAGTTTTGTCATTCGGCTGCTCCTGTCGAGGGGGTCGCCACTGTGGACCATCTGATCTGCAAAACAACTTTGGGACAGGTTTTACGCCAGATGCCCTTCCTGATCCGCCCCTCCTATTTTACCCAGGTTTGGGACTGGAACTGCCATCCAGTGACTGGGGTTTGGGCACTGAACCCGGGCCTTACAGTACGTGTGACATTGAGCCACCAGTGACCGTAGATGAAAAATACATGTGTTCAATTAAATTAAAATTAAAAAGAGCTGTTTTTCTTCTTGGCTCAGACTTGGCTCTTTCTCTCTGTTTATCTCTGTGATTTCTTTGAGCTCACTGCAAATATATTGGCTTTGTAAAAAAAAATAATAATAAAAAGAAGAACTTATAAATGCCATGAGGAAATAATGTCGAATATTGGATATTGGAGCTTTATTGTAGTTAATGCAATTAGGAGGGGGGCGGGGGGGGTGGGATTATAAGTTGGAGACTTCCGGTTGGGTTTCACCCAGCAGGACAATGCTTGCTGTATAATGTGTCTGGACATTGATGGCTAACACACACACACACACACACGTTGCAAACATGCGTGGTGCACTAAGACCCAGAGGACACCCGTCTCACCTGCTTGCGCGGCTCTGCGCGCTCCCGTATGAGAGCCTGTGCGCGCTCACGTCAGCGGCCATGCTGCCCGGGTCACAGCGCGGCGCGCCCAGCACCTGCACAGCGCGCGCATCCATCCATCCATCCTCCTCCTCCGCCGCGGGGACGTACAAAGGCAGGCTGGGGACGGAAGCATGGTGCGCGGGTTATTGTCTTTGGAAGTGAAATGAACGAATCTCGATTGTTCCAAGGATTTGCACTTGTAGTCTTTTATTGTAGTGTGTGACCTGTTCATTCAGGGGATAACCTCCCGGAGGAAGAAGGAAAAAAAAGAAGCTGTGCAGGCATTTATCACGCGCAGAGTAAAAGTAAATGATGATGGTGTGCCGCACGACGCCCCTGTCTCACTGGGGGTCACCCCGCCGCCGGCACGCTTAAAGGGACCTTCGCGTCGTGTAGACCCGGCGATAAGCAGCGCGCGTGTTCCTCCCTCCCTCCCTCCGTCCGTCTGCCTTTCTTTCTTTTTCTCACTGCAGGACCGAAATAAGTAGAAATGGCTCTGAACAGAAGCATCGAGCTGGAGCACTTCGACGAACGGGACAAGTTTCGGCGCTCGACACGCGCCACCGGCTCCGGTTCTCAGTCGGGGTCGCGAGCGAGCAGTCTGGTGCCCAGCCCGGCTCAGAGCGCCAACTGCAGCTTCTACCGCACGCGCACTCTCCGCGCGCTCAGCTCCGAGAAGCGCGCGCGCAAGGTGCGCTTTTACCGCAACGGGGACCGCTACTTCAAAGGGCTCGTCTACGCCGTGTCGAGCGACCGCTTCCGCTCGCTGGACGCGCTGCTGGCCGAGCTCACGCGCGCCCTCGCCGACAACCTGCACCTGCCGCAGGGCGTCCGCACCATCTACACCGCGGACGGCAGCAAGAGGGTGACGAGCCTGGACGAGCTGCTGGAAGGTAAGACAAAGGAGCACCTGCAGGAGCGCAGGATAAGGATAAGGGCCTGCTGCACTGGCATCGGTGGACCGAGGATCGGAATTCCTGCTCATGATAATTAATCAATATTAGCTAATGATTTTTTAATAATAATAATAATAATAATAATAATAATAATGAGTAGAATGATTACATCATATTATGTTATTACAACTTAACTAATGGCATGGCATTCACCCATGGGCATTGTAACCCACCATCATAACTACACTACACTACACTATAGTTCCATAATCAGATATTAACTAAAATAAATAATATATTAAAACGAGTCACTGATTTTTGCACACTGCATGGGTGGCACCCTTTGGGAAAAAAAAAAAAAATCATGCCACCCCTAATCAAGTTCCATCCCAAACCTGACTCTGATATACTGTATTACCCAGTCAAGTGCTCACGCTGAATCATATCAATCCTGTGCTTATCATTTTAAGCCATCATTTTTAAAATATTAATATTACTAATAATAGTCATCAATCACTGTCCATGCACTCTGTCTGTCCTATACAGAAGTATTATTAATATTATTATTATTATCATCAAGCGACCTCATCCTCTACATAATTAGGTGCTGTAACCCTTGAAGTCTAAAATCCTGGGCACGTACAGTACTATGCGGTTTTGGAAGTAGCCAATGAGCTTGTAGGAACGGTCGCCATGGTAACCCAGTGAATTCCGTCCAATAGAGAGGGAATCCGGGTTTCTTTCTGACGGCACAGGGTTTAACCGAGGGCAGAGCAAATGTAAAACAGTGGACCTGGTTGAGATTACTTCACCCACTCACACACACACACACACACACACACACACACACACACACACACACACACACACCCATATCCTCCCCCATCACCGAGCCCGCTCTTCCCTACACAACCCCACCCCCGGCGAATTTGCTGACAGCAGCATGTCTGGCCTGACAGCAGTGCTATGAACTCGAGCGATGCTAATGGTCGCATTGATCTGCATCACGGAAATTGATTTGCCATTTCCGGACCAGGTATAACTTTTAAGAGGACTCCAGTCTATTTATGAGTTAGCATGAGCGGAGAGGGAAGATTTGGACCTCCTAGAGTCTCGTGCTCTTCCTCTAATAATTCCTGTCACGTTTTATTAAATTGACCGAGCACACTGCAAAACGCCAGCCAGCACTATTACTGTACCATCACCATTAATTTCACATCACAGTGCACTCCATTAACATTTCACGTTCACATTGTCTCCTTTCTCTGACGCTATCTGCTCCTGCGCTTTCCTCTGTCTCCTTGCTGTGTGCTTTCATTTTCTCTAATCCTTTATATGCTTAGGCTTGCAGAAATCCCAAATTTAACATTGCCCTCTATGTGTGTGTCTGTCTCAGTCATTCTTTCTCTCTCGCTCTCTCTCTCTGTGCAGCACAAAATCCTGACCCTACATACACCCCGTGGACAGGGTGGGGGTTACTAGTTGTTTAGCACGTTTGTTTCCTTTATCGTCTCTCTTGAAACCCGATTCCCTCATTAACGATGGCTACCTGCATTTGCATACTGAACAGAGTAAA
This sequence comes from Clarias magur, assembly GCA_013621035.1. Lineage (NCBI taxonomy): Eukaryota > Metazoa > Chordata > Actinopteri > Siluriformes > Clariidae > Clarias > Clarias magur. The sequence goes on along the minus strand of QNUK01000241.1, from coordinate 639,910 downwards.
CTGAGCTATTCCATGTTTGAAAGGAGACTACTGTATTTATTATACAAGTTAATTAGTTAATTCCTTACACAAGTCTAACACTTAAAGCAGTGTGAAGAAAAACAGAACCAGGGAAGCAAAGAGGTGTCGAAATGATGACTTTTTTTTTTTTTTTTAAAGTGAAATAATAGAAAAAATATCAAATAGTTAAACAAAAGTACAAATAATTGATTTAAGCCATCCCTTTGGCCTTTCACGTCCAAGGTCGAGATTTTGATTCCCACCTCGGGTCTGTGTGCGTGAAGCATATTCTTTCCACATGCTTGGTGGGTTTCCTCTGGGTACTCCGGTTTCCTCCAACAGTCCAAAGAGGCTCATTGGTGTTTCCAAATTCCCCGTAGTGTGTGAGTGCGTGATGTGTGCTTGTGTGACTGGCGATGGGTTGGAACCCTTCCTGGGTTTATCCTGCCTCGTGCCCCGAGTCCCCTAGAATAGACTGTAGGTTTCCCCCAAAGGTGATCAGGATAAACCATACACAGAATGAGTGAGTGAATAATGTACCAAGTAAGCCTAAAGCAAGTTAAATCTAATCTAATAGTAGATTAAACTGTCATTTAAAAAATCCATCTTCTATATGTTCCAGATGTTTAAACGAAAGGCTAATTCTCGACTTTTTTTTTTTTACTTTCTTAGTGATTAAATTTCATTGTCAATTAAAATGTGACAATAAAACGTTATTCCAGTCGCTTTTTAAGGTTTTAATGGGTTCCACCAATCTTGATGTCGTCGGTAGTCAGCTGCACAGCACGACCATCGAACAGAGCCTAAACTGATTGATTCTTCTCAGATTTGTTGCAGTTTATTGCCTCAAATAGCACTCGGATCAATACTGGGGAATCCATTTACGTTGGTGTTGGAAACCGATCCATGCAAAAACAATAAGGAGCGTGGCACTAACACAGGTGCTGCTGATCAACAGGCAAGGCAGGCAACTGCTTGGGGCCCCAAGGCCAGTAGGGTCCCCTGAGGGATGACAAGCTCATTTATTATTTATACGATAATAGTGATAAATGCTGGCTGGTGAGGCCGCCTGCAGTTTTTTTTTGTTGCCTAGAATCATCTTTGAGCATTAATATAAAATCAGTTAAACATTAACTTTTGTTTGAGCTTTGTTGCATGTAAAGAGCCGACGGTTTATTGGTCAACGAACGTCCATTTGATTTTTCATTGGATGCTAATTAGCGTTTATGCCGACCTTTATTTGATATCCGTTAGAGTTTTACTCACTCACTCACTCATCATCTATACCGCTTAATCCTGTATTCAGGGTCACAGGGGGCCTGGAGCCTATCCTAGGAGACATGGCAGGGTACACCCTGGACAGGGTGCCAATCCATCGCAGGGCACAGACACACACACACATACACTCACTCATTCACACATTACGGGCAATTTGGGAACACCAATTAGCCTAATTTACATGTCTTTGCACTGTGGGAGGAAACCGGAGTACCCGGAGGAAACCCACCAAGCACGTAACCCAACATGCAAACTCCATGCACACAGAGACGGGAATCGAACCTGGCCGGGGATCGAACCCGGCCCCTGGCGGTGCAAGGCGACAGTGCTAACCACTGCACCACCGTGCCGCCCTCGTTAGAGTTTTATTGATCGTTTATTTGATTTTTAGTCGACTTAATGAAATGTAGCAATTAATTGCATACAAATTGAAATCGCAATATGTAGGAATTTACATTGAGTTTGTCGATAATTTAAGCATTCGTTTAAGTATTCGTCTGCCAAATGCCGAAATATTTGTTTTTAAAATAAATTTGACTTGATAGGTTAATATTGCCAAACTTCCTCTTAATGAGATCATGAACATAAAATGGTACATTTAATAGTTAAATATGCCAGAGTATATTAGCTCGCAATCGCAATGTGTCAGAAATAATCGTAGTGTGATCAAATCATGCAGCTCTACTCTTATTTGACTTTCATTCAAATTCATTGCACATCCAGTGGACTTTCTTTTGGCATTTATTGAATGTCCATTTGAGTTCCATTCCTTTTCTTCCAATATCGCCGGGCATTAATTTGCTTTTGAGTCGCATTTCATATGACGTTCGTTTGATTTTTGTCGACATTCTGTTTTCATCGATTTTCATTCAGCACTGATTTCTTGCTCAGTCAGCTTTCCTTTGACTTTAGTTGGACATTTATTATGTTTCTACTGGAGGTCTTTTGCGCACTCGTGGTCTTTTGTTCAACTTGTATTAATAAAAGAAAGAAAGAAAAAAGATTTGACTTTTATTCATGATCTGTTCGTCATTCAAGTGACAAGTTAAACTTTCATTTGACTTCTATTCCACGTCTAATAAATTAAAAGTTCCATTGAATCTTATACATTTTTCTTCTAATGTACCGAATCATTGTAATTATTTCAAAGTTATGACTTCCATGATGGTTCCACATTCCAAAAATGTGTATGAAAGTTTTAAGAATTTTTCTTAAAAGGTTGCCATTGTGAATTTTCTGCCTGCAGGCGAGAGCTACGTGTGTGCTTCTAACGAGCCGTACCGCAAAGTGGACTACACTAAGAACGTGAATCCTAACTGGGGCTCTCGGCTGGCGGGGACAGGCGTGTTGGCTGGAGCATGCCGCCAGGGTTCGAGCGGTATCCCGCGGGCACCTGGGGAGGGAAAAGAGAGTAAAGACTTTATCAAACCCAAGCTGGTGACGGTGATCCGGAGCGGTGTGAAGCCGCGCAAGGCTGTCAGGGTGCTGCTGAATAAAAAGACGGCTCACTCCTTCGAGCAGGTTCTGGCTGACATCACAGAGGCCATTAAGCTTGACTCTGGAGCCGTGAAGAAGCTGTACACGCTAGACGGGAAGCAGGTGGGTAGCGGTTTACAAACCTCCAGGTGACACTCGTGTGAGTGTGTGTAGGATAGCAAGAAACATTGTGGAACCACTCAGGCAGTGTGTCGACATTCTGCACTTGTCAGATGGGTTGTGCTGCATGCAAGACTTCCACAACATTGAAATTCCAAACTTTTAAGTGCAACGGCGTATTTGACGTATTTATTTTTTACCCCTTGCGACATATAGGATTTTTTAAAGCAGAGCAGGACATGAAAGATGGATTTGCATCTGGTAGCGGTTACTTTAATTTCATGATGTTTGTCATGTGAGCTAATATAAAGCAAGACGCTGGGACAGTGGACTTCTTGACTGGCAAAAAAACCCACACACTTAAGGAGCATTTAAATTTAAAGTCACAGCTCTTGATACTTTTTAAAATGTAAATACTTAATCATTAATATTTTACAGGAATTTTAAACCTAATTACAAAATAAAATAAATAAATACATTGTGACAAATGCTGTTTCACGGTCCTCCTGCAATACCCTTACAGCCCACTAGGGAACACACATTGAGAAACACTTCATTGAGTTAGCTAATACTAGCTAACTCAACGAGCCTCGGATTGCAAGTAACATGGTTTACGAGTGTTCCGCAAGACGAGGAAAGATTTTTAATAAATTTTGACTTGAAAAATGAGAAAGTCTTGGTTTACGAGTGCCGAGTATCATGTATCACGCATGCACTCTTGTTTTGACATCGAGCGTCACGTGAACACAACCGAGCCAATGATTTTTCTTTCTCTTGCGCTGCGGAATTGTGGGTAATCGTCTCCCCTGCTGGGTCTTAGTGCTTGTCTCTTACTGGTATAATCCACATCTCTGTTTCACAGTGTCTCCTATGTGTGTGCGCATGCATAATTTTATTTGGTTTACGAGTGTTTTCGAATACGAGCCCACTTCCGGAACGAATTATGCGCGTAATCCAAGGTTCCACTGTATAAACAAGCTGCAAAAACAAACGTTATAAATTACACCGAAGATTCATCATCCATTTATAATCCAGGTCAAGGAATACCAGGAACGGGGCGGAAATACAGTCCTGCCAGGCCATTTCAGGACCCACATTTGCTCATACACACCTGGAGGAAATTTAGTGCAGCCAATTCAGAAAAAAAAAACAAATCCCCAAGGTGAAGATTCAGGCGTGGAGCCTGGACATGTGGTGGGGGTGGCAACCTCAACACTACTCACTGTTCCACTTTGCAACCCTATTCAAAGCTCAGTGGCATGGAATTAATAATTCAGGTCTTAAAACAACACCACACACAAACTCTCACACACACACATGCACAGGTGGCTTTAGCCTGAGCAGTCGGCCTTGTGATTGATGTATTGTGGGAATTGTGGACAGTACGCAATATCCAAAGGTTCTAGTTAGAAATCAAGTGTAAAGATTGGTGTAAAGTGTAAAGTGTTTTTAGCATGCTCAGTCAATTTGTTTAAAGAAGAGGAAAGTCTTTCAGCTTCTAAGGGTACAACTGACATCTCAAAATCCACTCGTAATCAATAGTGTGACCGCATGCTACACCGCGTGTGTGTGTGTGTCTGTGTGGGTGGGAGGATTGATGGGTGGGGGTGGAGGAGGGTGCAGGAGAAGCCCAGTTCGGCTCTGGCTGCAGGCCAGTTGCTATGGTAACCATTCTCCCGCTCCTCTTGGGTGAACTCCCTGAATGGCTCAGCAGAGACAGAAACCACACAAGTTGGTGTAGGGATGTGTGTGTGCGCGCATGTGTGTGTGTGATTGGGAAGAGGACCAGAGCTCATTTATATGCCACACATTTTTCTACTGCAGGGAAGGAGGGGAATCCTTGAAAGCCTTATTTGTTCCTTGGCGAGACGGAAGTCTTTTTGTATGTGTGTGTGTGTGTGTGTGTGTACACACTCCTGTACCTTATCAGCAAAACTGCTGGTTTCTCATTGCACTTGCACCTGTTAGAAGGTCTTCTTTTAAATGTTTCACCTTATTGTAAAAAAAAAAAAAAAAAAAACCTACACACAGTACAGAAGGAGCTGTTACACGAGAGCAGCCCGGACCCGTGGAGACGACTCACATGTGCGGAAGCCATTTTGTTTTAGGATGATGTTAGAATATTGAGCTACATTCACATGATCCATCTTTCTGTGTGTTGTGAGGCCGGTGCCAGATCTTCAGACAAAATGATGCGTATAGAGCCATTCCTTAGTAGAAGATAACATCTGTAAAAAAAAAAGGCTGTATTTAAAATCAAAGTCAAGAGCAGCTGAAAAAGCAAAGATAAAAATGTATGATTATTTGTGAGCTCTTGTCTGCGCTACGTTCCAGCAGGATTCTGACCGAGTTTTACTTTGCGTGTCTCCATAGCTGACGAGTCTGCAGGACTTTTTCGGCGATGACGACGTCTTTATTGCGTGCGGCCTCGAGAAGTTCCGCTACGCCCAGGACGATGCTGCGATCGGACACGCGGGAAAAGCCTCGGCCGCTGCCTTCGTTAACGGTAAGACATCGGAACACGTACGAAGTGAACGGATGGAAACAGGAGGACCAAGGATCAGTGACTAGATGATCATCAAACTTTAAAGTGCAAGATGTCCTTGACTTTATTTTGTGGTTTCATGATTTGACGCTTGAACTGCTATCAACCCTGAAAAGGTTTCCGATCGCATGCACTGTATAGCGTTATACATCCGCACAGTTCGCACAACCAATCAGCAATGAGCAGTGTTCCTGGCCCCGCCCCTGACTTCAATTCTATACCAAAATCAAATTCTCAAATCAAATTAAAATTTTATTTGTGTTATACACAGTATGATATGCAGTGAAATGCTTATACGACCACCCGTGACCTTTGAAAAGATTATCAATAAGAAATAAATATGGAATAAAATAAGAAATAAGATATAGAAAAAACTTTAGCTGTGGAAAATATAGCTATAGAGGATAAGAACAAAATATAAAATATAAGAAAAATTTAGCTGTTCAAATATAAAAAAATTTTTTTTGCTGTGCAAATATAGGAAATATAGAAAACTTTAGTTGTGCATGAAGTAGAATTTAAATAGAAATGTCCGGGGAGTGTGCAAATATGCATAATCATATATTTAGAACCATAGACGAGTTGGAAAATTCCTAGCCACTTAAAAGTTTCTTTCTCATTAATCTTTGTGTATTTCTTTTTAATTATGCAAACTGGACAGTTTATCCGGGTCTGAAAAACGAGTTCAACATGAACGTGCCAAAACATGCAGTTCCTCAAATGACCACTAGGCTGTAAAGTGAGTCAATCCTCATTGACCCCAATGTAAAAATACTTACAACAGAAATAAACATGTTCACAGCCTGATACCAAAAAAAAAACAACGATTTTTGTCTCCATAACTTGATTTCCACTGCGAAGTGAATTCTTATTTAACTCGTCAGTTAAAATTATAATAAGAAGTAAAATTAGTTGTCTAACTCTCTTTAGAAAACTAGGTGACGAAACCATAGACGGTTTGTCTGGTTCTTTTTTTTTTTTACAGTGGTTTTGTATGTTTTTTTTTTTTCTTCTCTTAATTATCATGTGTCCGTCTCACAGAGTGTAAGATGAAATCATCGAAGTCGTCAGCTCCTGTTAAATCCACTGCCTGTAGAAACTCTGGAATTTTTAGGTCAAAATCACCTGTATCAGGTAATCAGGAAACGTTCTACTGTACAGTATGTGTTTATCTTTACTGTATGCCTCATGGGCATGAATCTTTGATCGGCATGTCTGATTGCTCGTCCTTAAGCCAACGAGGCGTCGAGAAGCCAGAGCCCGACTGCGAGGTCGTCGATGTCTCCGACAAGCCCAGGAAGTCCCCGCAGCCAAAAGGTAAAAGTGTGTAAGAACTTCTCTGTAGGTGTAAAACCAGCTCTGAAATTATTTTAAAATACACAAAATGCGTCTTTTTTGGGTGAGTCAAAAATGATCCGCACTCCGGTTATATTAACACTTCTCTTGCCGTCGTATCAGCACTTTCCGTTCAAGGCTACTGTCTCTCCAGTCTCCTCTGTGCAGGTGTGAATGTGTTACATCAGTTTATTTGTAGCTGCAGAACAAAAATTGCTTCCCCATTTGTGATTTGCACGAAAGAAAAGCAGAGCGCAGTAACTCGTTTTTTTTTAATGGTCAGTGGGTGTACCTGGTGCTGAAACATCTCTCAGAAGAGTTTAGATATCTGCAAACAAAATTTGGACAAAAGGTGGACATTTCTTAAAGAGGATCAATAGTGTTAACAAGACATGGCTTCATCACTACGAGTCTGAGGGTAAACGGCAGAGTACGGAACGGAAACATCCTCAGTCGCCGATCGAGAAAAAGCTCAAACGTCGACCATCAGCTGGAAAATTCATCAACGCTTACAGTGTCCTGGGATTCTCAAGGGCCAGAAGTATTGGAACACTATCAGGTAATAGGTTCAAACAATCAACAGTGTTGATTACAGTGAGACGCTCAATCTAGAGCCTAACCTTTGGATTAAACACCCTCGTAGTTTGCATTTACATTGAATGCATTTCGCAGACGCCAAATAAGCTAAGTGCGTTGAAGTTTCCATCATTCATATACACTGGTGGACGTGTTACCAACTAGAAGTTACTCCCAGTCAAACACTGTTGGGATTCAGTTTTAGTTAAATCACATGTAGGCTATTGATTTGAGGACATTCTTAAAAATTTTTTATTATGCTTTTTGTAAAATACGGGCGCATGTGCACTGGGTCAAAATGTGCTGCTTTTACACCCCATCACTACTTCCTGTTTGAAGCCATGCCACGCCCCTGTCTTTGGTGGACAGCCTGCAGCTGAAGGATTAGAAGATTCTGGGACACCAGTTATTACTTCAGGCTTTGAGCTCATTTCGAACCAAGCGTGAACCAAGCCTATCCAATTTGTTTACGATTTTGCATTGTTGTGTGTGTGTGTGTGTGTGTGCGCTGAGGTGTGAATGACATGATGGCTGAGATGGTGAAGTGATATGCACAAATTAGCATCACATAACCTTCTGTAAAGGAATAAATTCACCTTGAAGAGAGTGAGCTTTCAAACGATTATCATCTACAAGATTTATTATTTTTTACAATCACGTCCCGATCGGCATCGGCGCGGCCGAGCTCCGTAGGCCGTACCCTGATAATGGGGCCTGCGGGGATAAGCAGCAAATAAGCACCCTGACTTGCTAATCACATCACATCATGAATATTTACGTTAGATTTCAGAATAACATGCATGGATTTTTTGTTGTTGTTGCTCCAAATCCTGGCACTAAAGATCTCATCCTTTCCCACTCCCCCCTCACCGCAAACCCCCCGCCCCCCCCTCCTTTCTTCTCTTCCGCTTAATGACTTTCTGCGGCATCTCAGTAAATGGAAATAAGCCGCAGTCCTCCATCATCACAGACAAATACGAAGTGGGGAAAGTCATCGGAGACGGAAACTTCGCCGTGGTCAAGGAGTGTGTCGAGCGGTACGGAGAACACAAAAACACACACACACACTCACACGAGTTGGATTGTAAAACTATAGATATTTAACCTCCACAATGGCTTGGTTTTGTATATATATATATGTGTGTGTGTGTGTGTGTGTGTGTGTGTGTGTGTGTGTGTGTGTTTAGGGCCACTGGGCAGGAGTACGCTCTGAAGATCATAGACAAAGCCAAATGCAGTGGAAAGGTAAGAGGACTGTTATATATTGCTTAGGAACACCTGTACTGCTGAGAATGTCTGCAGCTACAGTATTTAATCAGCCAATCCTGTAACGTTTCAGCGAGCGTGTGTCCAGATCAGGCTCAAATTCCTCTTCTTGGCTGACGGGTGGAATTCGATATGCTTTTCTGTTGTAGGAACTGCCTGGCAGTTTGCGTGAGAGGCATCCTGAGATGCTTTTCAGCTCAGCACGGGTGTAAAGAGTGGTTATTTACCGTTACCGTCCTGAAAATCTGAAAAATCATTTCTGACCTCCTATATCAGCAAGCATTTATATTCGCAGCATATTATATTTCGATCATTAGATAGATCCTCACCCTGGTTACTAGGTTACTAAGTAAGTACCATCAATCAAACATTACTGGGAAGTGTTGGGAATTGTTTTTGAAGAGGGATTTTAACCCAAATACAGTGGAACCTTGGATTGCGAGTAGCGTGATTTACGAGTGTTCCGCAAACCGAGCAAAGATTTTAAATAAATTTTTAATCGGAAACCGAACAAGTATTAGTTTACGAGCGCCGAGTATCACATATCACACATGCAACTCTTATTTTGACACCGAGCGTCACTCTCTCACCTTCCCCCCTCTCCCCCCCCCCAACGACTTTGCAAACACACAGGACCTCTGCTCGTCTCTTATGCGTGTGCGCGTGTAATTTGACACCGACACACACCCACACGCACAGACGCTCTTTCGCCTTTTCACCCTCTTCCCGGCTTAACAAACACACAGAGACTCTGCTCTGTCGCGATTCTTTTCAAAAGGTAAGGTGCTGGTTCATTTGTTTTTTTACTTTACAGCAGTGACTCCTTTAGTATGCGGTCATGACAGTGTTTCCGTTGTGTGTGTGTGTGTGTGTGTGTGTGTGTGTGTGTGTTGGGAAACTTAAAAAGCGAGGTGGGTAGAGGGAGGAGGAGTGTTACTGTGTAAAACGAGGCGAGGGAAGGGGCTAATTCCACACACACACACGGCGCCTGCACGCACCAACGGAAACACTTATCTGTCAGGATTTATTTGTACTTTTTTTAAAAATGTAAAGTGCAGATTAATTTGTTTTATTTTCATTTTATAGATTCTATTAATTATTTTTATGTATTTGTTTTTTGGGGCTGTGGAACGAATAATTAGAGTTTTCATTATTTCTTATGGTAAATGATGATTTGGTTTACGAGTGCTTTGGACCACGAGCCCACTTCCGGAAGAAATTATGCTCGCAATCCAAGGTTCCACTGTATCTACAACACCATAGTTGATGATGCTTATTGTAACATTCACTTGTAAAATTATGACTGGATCATCAGATTAATAAGCAGGTGTACAGGGGTCTATTCTAGAGAGTATGTTTATGTATAGTTATGTACTTAGTTATAGTTATACAGTATATACCAGACTAAAGCCTCTAACTCGTGCTCTGAAACCTGTTCACATTTCTCACACAGGAGCATCTGATAGCCAACGAGGTCGCGATATTGCGCCGGGTCAGACACCCCAGCATCATCCTGTTAATCGAGGAAGTAGACACGCCCACAGAGCTCTACCTGGTCATGGAGCTCGTTAAGGTAATTTCAAAGGTGGCACATTTCTTTTTATTATGCAACACTGGAGGTGGCGCGGAGGCGTAGCGGTTAGCACTGCAGACACGCATTTCCAGGGTCCAGGCTTCAATTCCTGCCTCGTGTGTATGAATGTTCTCCCAGTGCTTGGTGGGTTTCCTTCAGGAACTTCTTCACACATGCGGATTAGGATAACTGGTGTTCCCAAATTTCCTGTAGCGTGTGAATGAGAGTGTGGCGTGTGCAGGTGTTCCCTTCGTTGGATTGGTCCCCCAGCTCGAGCACGAATTTTCTTGGGATAGGCTCCAGGCTTCCTGTGACCCTATAGAGGATACGCGGTACAGAAGATGATGGAATAAGCAAATAAATACACTGGCTGCGTTCCATTCCGAAGTGTACTTCACAGGGTGCTCCCTACTCCCTGCTCCGCTTGCAGGGAATGTCGGTGAAGGAAACTTCCCTTGACAAAATTCCACCATTTGGTACATCCTGCGAAGTCACCAGCGCAGATGTCACTTCCTCCGTGCATTACCATGGTAACATAAGCACCTCAGATATCTGTCGCTGCTGCCGTGAAAATTTCACACTACAGACATTAAATATTGAACATGTATTGAAACAAAACTGATACCATTTATAAAACATACTATTGAAACGTGTATAACTTGAAAATAAATTATTGATTAATTATAATAAAAATTTATTTTAAGATATACAGAGATTTATTATTCTTTTATTATTATTTTTTATTACCGATTACTAGCCTATTTAATACCAAGGATTTCCTGATCAAATTAAAATTAATTCATAATTTTAACATGAAGTCTATGAAGAGTAATGTTAATAAATATATAAATATTAAAATTTTCGAGCTCCATTTTTTTCAGACGCACTGACTTATGGGAAGTTTTTTATTCCCTTTTCCGGTGAAGTGAACACCTGTTGTTCACTGGTTCCCTACAAAGTTCGCAGTTCCCTTTGAACTGAGCATTTTCGCTCCCTGTTGTTCGGAATCACACATAACATGGCTGAACACCCCGCACCTACTGTGTGTTGCCTAAACACTTGCTGTCATAATCACTATAGAACAATGTAGCTAGAGTCATGGAGATTGACTGGCAAAAGAGAGAGAGAGAGAGAGTGTGAGTCCAAAGTCGGTTCTGTTCAATCAGAGATCAGGACTGTTTTAATTTCCTGGACTCATGGCCCCATAGATGCTGGCCCTACACTCAATACCCTGAGACGGATAAATGTTTTATGGTTATTGATTCAATTAGACTGATGGCAATAGAGCAGGTTGCACTGCGGCCTCACGGCTACTGGAGTTCAGGCTTGAGCTCTCGTAGTGTTTTTTTTTTTTTCTTTTTCTGTGGTCCCTCTATTTTCATGAACTCCCTTAACAGAGGCCAATAAGGAATTTATTACTTTAACCAACACTGTTTTATTATTATTGTATGACTCATAAACCCTGACAGATTTCATGGACATATGTGATTCCTTCCTGCTTATACAGTGGGATGATTACTGTCTTCTTTATGAAATTGCGAGTATTACATTACTTGCCAGGAGAAAGTGTGAATGTCATTTGTGAATTGTGTGTGTGTATTTCACAGGGAGGAGATTTGTTCGACGCCATCACCTCTTCCACAAAGTACACAGAGAGAGACGCCAGCGCCATGGTGTACAACCTGACCGGAGCTCTCAAATACCTGCACCGCATGAGCATAGTGCACAGAGACATTAAACCAGAGAACCTCCTGGTACACACACATATATACACCACTGGTGCACACAGAATATGTACACCAGAAAGGAAATATATCACTCTCATAATAGAACAGACAACGCTAATCCAGTGTAACGCCAAACTCACACATTGTGTGTCTCTTTGTGTGTGTGTGTAGGTGTGTGAATATCCTGATGGTACCAAGTCTCTGAAGTTGGGAGATTTTGGTCTGGCCACTGTAGTGGAGGGGCCGCTGTATACTGTGTGTGGAACACCCACCTACGTTGCACCTGAGATTATCGCAGAAACAGGGTATAACTATATATAGTGGACTATACTCTATATAGTGGACTATACTCTATATAGTGGACTATACTCTATAACGCTATATAGTGGACTACACTCTATAACTCTATATAGTGGACTACACTCTATAACTCTATATAGTGGACTACACTCTATAACTCTATATAGTGGACTATACGCTATAACGCTATATAGTGGACTACACTCTATAACTCTATATAGTGGACTATATTCTATAACGCTATATAGTAGACTACACTCTATAACTCTATATAGTGGACTACACTCTATAACTCTATATAGTGGACTATATTCTATAATGCTATATAGTAGACTGCACTCTATAACTCTATATAGTAGACTACACTCTATAACGCTATATAGTGGACTATACTCTATAATGCTATATAGTAGACTACACTCTATAATGCTATATAGTAGACTACACTCTATAACTCTATATAGTAGACTACACTCTATAACGCTATATAGTGGACTATACTCTATAATGCTATATAGTAGACTACACTCTATAATGCTATATAGTAGACTACACTCTATAACTCTATATAGTGGACTATACTCTATAACGCTATATAGTAGACTATACTCTATATAGTGGACTACACTCTATAACTCTATATAGTGGACTATACTCTATAATGCTATATAGTAGACTACGCTCTATAACTCTATATAGTGGACTATACTCTATATAGTGGACTATACTCTATAACGCTATATAGTGGACTACACTCTATAACTCTATATAGTGGACTATATTCTATAACGCTATATAGTAGACTACACTCTATAACTCTATATAGTAGACTACACTCTATAACTCTATATAGTGGACTATACTCTATAACTCTATATAGTGGACTATACTCTATAACGCTATATAGTAGACTACACTCTATAACTCTATATAGTGGACTACACTCTATAACTCTATATAGTGGACTATATTCTATAATGCTATATAGTAGACTGCACTCTATAACTCTATATAGTAGACTACACTCTATAACGCTATATAGTGGACTATACTCTATAATGCTATATAGTAGACTACACTCTATAACTCTATATAGTGGACTATACTCTATAACGCTATATAGTAGACTATACTCTATATAGTGGACTACACTCTATAACTCTATATAGTGGACTATACTCTATAATGCTATATAGTAGACTACGCTCTATAACTCTATATAGTGGACTATACTCTATATAGTGGACTATACTCTATAACGCTATATAGTGGACTACACTCTATAACTCTATATAGTGGACTATATTCTATAACGCTATATAGTAGACTACACTCTATAACTCTATATAGTAGACTACACTCTATAACGCTATATAGTGGACTATACTCTATAATGCTATATAGTAGACTACACTCTATAACTCTATATAGTGGACTATACTCTATAACGCTATATAGTAGACTACATTCTATAACTCTATATAGTGGACTATACTCTATATAGTGGACTACACTCTATAACTCTATATAGTGGACTATACTCTATAACGCTATATTGTGGACTATACTCTATAACGCTATATAGTGGACTATACTCTATAATGCTATATAGTAGACTACACTCTATAACGCTATATAGTGGACTATACTCTATATAGTGGACTATACTCTATATAGTGGACTACACTCTATAACTCTATATAGTGGACTATACTCTATAACGCTATATTGTGGACTATACTCTATAACGCTATATAGTGGACTATACTCTATAATGCTATATAGTAGACTACACTCTATAACGCTATATAGTGGACTATACTCTATATAGTGGACTATACTCTATATAGTGGACTACACTCTATAACTCTATATAGTGGACTATACTCTATAACGCTATATTGTGGACTATACTCTATAACGCTATATAGTGGACTATACTCTATAATGCTATATAGTAGACTACACTCTATAACGCTATATAGTGGACTATACTCTATATAGTGGACTATACTCTATATAGTGGACTACACTCTATAACTCTATATAGTGGACTATACTCTATAACGCTATATTGTGGACTACACTCTATAACTCTATATAGTAGACTACACTCTATAACTCTATATAGTGGACTATACTCTATAACTCTATATAGTGGACTATACTCTATAACGCTATATAGTGGACTACACTCTATAACTCTATATAGTGGACTATATTCTATAACGCTATATAGTAGACTACACTCTATAACTCTATATAGTGGACTACACTCTATAACTCTATATAGTGGACTATACTCTATAACGCTATATAGTAGACTATACTCTATATAGTGGACTATATTCTATAATGCTATATAGTAGACTGCACTCTAAAACTCTATATAGTAGACTACACTCTATAACGCTATATAGTGGACTATACTCTATAATGCTATATAGTAGACTACACTCTATATAGTGGACTATACTCTAACGCTATATAGTGGACTACACTCTATAACTCTATATAGTGGACTATATTCTATAACGCTATATAGTAGACTACACTCTATAACTCTATATAGTAGACTACACTCTATAACGCTATATAGTGGACTATACTCTATAATGCTATATAGTAGACTACACTCTATAACTCTATATAGTGGACTATACTCTATAACGCTATATAGTAGACTACATTCTATAACTCTATATAGTGGACTATACTCTATATAGTGGACTACACTCTATAACTCTATATAGTGGACTATACTCTATAACGCTATATTGTGGACTATACTCTATAACGCTATATAGTGGACTATACTCTATAATGCTATATAGTAGACTACACTCTATAACGCTATATAGTGGACTATACTCTATATAGTGGACTATACTCTATATAGTGGACTACACTCTATAACTCTATATAGTGGACTATACTCTATAACGCTATATTGTGGACTATACTCTATAATGCTATATAGTAGACTACACTCTATAACGCTATATAGTGGACGATACTCTATAACGCTATATAGTGGACTATACTTTATAACTCTATATAGTGGACTACACTCTATAACTCTATATAGTGGACTACACTCTATAACTCTATATAGTGGACTATACTCTATAACGCTATATAGTAGACTACACTCTATAACGCTATATAGTGGACTATACTTTATAACGCTATATAGTGGACTATACTTTATAACTCTATATAGTGGAATACACTCTATAACTCTATATAGTGGACTACACTCTATAACTCCATATAGTGGACTATACTCTATAACTGCTATATTGTGGACTACACTCTATAACGCTATATAGTGGACTACACTCTATAACGCTATATAGTGGACTATACTCTATAACGCTATATAGTGGACTATACTCTATAACGCTATATAGTGGACTACACTCTATAACGCTATATAGTGGACTATACTCTATAACGCTATATAGTAGACTACACTCTATAACTCTATATAGTAGACTATATTCTATAATGCTATATAGTAGACTGCACTCTAAAACTCTATATAGTAGACTACACTCTATAACGCTATATAGTGGACTATACTCTATAATGCTATATAGTAGACTACACTCTATAACTCTATATAGTGGACTATACTCTATAACGCTATATAGTAGACTATACTCTATATAGTGGACTACACTCTATAACTCTATATAGTGGACTATACTCTATAATGCTATATAGTAGACTACACTCTATAACTCTATATAGTGGACTATACTCTATATAGTGGACTATACTCTAACGCTATATAGTGGACTACACTCTATAACTCTATATAGTGGACTATATTCTATAACGCTATATAGTAGACTACACTCTATAACTCTATATAGTAGACTACACTCTATAACGCTATATAGTGGACTATACTCTATAATGCTATATAGTAGACTACACTCTATAACTCTATATAGTGGACTATACTCTATAACGCTATATAGTAGACTACATTCTATAACTCTATATAGTGGACTACACTCTATAACTCTATATAGTGGACTATACTCTATAACGCTATATTGTGGACTATACTCTATAACGCTATATAGTGGACTATACTCTATAATGCTATATAGTAGACTACACTCTATAACGCTATATAGTGGACTATACTCTATATAGTGGACTATACTCTATATAGTGGACTACACTCAATAACTCTATATAGTGGACTATACTCTATAACGCTATATTGTGGACTATACTCTATAATGCTATATAGTAGACTACACTCTATAACGCTATATAGTGGACGATACTCTATAACGCTATATAGTGGACTATACTTTATAACTCTATATAGTGGACTACACTCTATAACTCTATATAGTGGACTACACTCTATAACTCTATATAGTGGACTATACTCTATAACGCTATATAGTAGACTACACTCTATAACGCTATATAGTGGACTATACTTTATAACGCTATATAGTGGACTATACTTTATAACTCTATATAGTGGAATACACTCTATAACTCTATATAGTGGACTACACTCTATAACTCCATATAGTGGACTATACTCTATAATGCTATATTGTGGACTACACTCTATAACGCTATATAGTGGACTACACTCTATAACGCTATATAGTGGACTATACTCTATAACGCTATATAGTGGACTATACTCTATAACGCTATATAGTGGACTACACTCTATAACGCTATATAGTGGACTATACTCTATAACGCTATATAGTAGACTACACTCTATAACTCTATATAGTAGACTATATAACTATATAGTAGACTACACTCTATAACTCTATATAGTAGACTACACTCTAACTCTATATAGTAGACTACACTCTATAACTCTATATAGTAGACTACACTCTAACTCTATATAGTAGACTACACTCTATAACTCTATATAGTATACTACACTCTATATAGTAGACTATATAACTCTATATAGTAGACTATATAACTATATATAGTAGACTACACTCTATAACTCTATATATCTAGGGTATAACTATAGACATGATCTTTACCACAAATTCAAAGAATGGATTATGTATACAGTATATATTATTTATATGTAAGATACCATACATGGAGTACAGATATAATAATGATGACACTGTGTGTGTGTGTGTGTGTGTGTGTGTGAGACAGGTATGGTTTAAAGGTTGATATCTGGGCGGCTGGTGTGATCACGTACATCCTCCTGTGTGGTTTTCCTCCATTCCGGAGTGAGAGGAACCAGCAGGAGGAGCTATTTGAACAGATCTTACGCGGCCGACTGGAGTTTCCCTCCCCTTACTGGGACACCATCAGTGCCAGTGCCAAGGTCTGTAACTTACACACACTCACACTCACATTAACACACACCAACGATAACTCTACTCTAACACACAGAGACACTAATTCTACACTAACACACATCAGCATTAATTTTATACTAACATACACCAACTCTCCACTAACTCTACACTAACACACTAACACACACAAACACTAATTCTACACTAATCCACACAAACACCAAAGGTGTGTTCCAATCTGCCTGAAGTACCGTGCGAAGTACACTACACAGGGTGTTCAGCTGTGTTACAGTAAGGGTGATTCCAAACCAAACAACAGGTGTTCACTTCACCGGAAAAGGGAACGAAAAACTTCCCATAAGTCAGTGCATCTCGCTGGAGCGTGAAAAAAAACAATGGAGCTCGAAAAAGGGTTTATATATTTATCATCAAGGACGACGTCATATTAAAAGGACTCAAAAATTTACATTTTCATTTAATCAGGAAATCCTTAGTATTATATAGGCTAGTAATCGGAAACAAATGAATAAATCTCCGTACATTTTTTATCATTTATTATTATAATTAACCAATAATTAATTTTCACGTTATACACGTTTTAATAGTATGATCTATAACGGTATCAGTTTTTGTTTCAATAAATGAAGATTTAATGTCTGTAGTGTGAACTTTTCACGGCAGCAGCGACAGGTACCCGAGGGGCTTATGTTACCACGGTAACGCACGGAGGAGGTGACGTCTGCGCTGGTGACTTTGCAGGGTGTTGAGTGTTTACATTCCCTGCAAACGGAGCAGCCGATTGGGAGCACCCTGTGAAGTACACTTCGGAATGGAACGCAGCCAAACACACCGACACTAACTCTAACACACTACCAACAGTGACGCTACACTAACCCACTGACACACACGCGAACACTAATTTTACGCTAACACTAATTCTAAACTGACCCACACCAATTCTACACTTACAAACTCAAACACACCTAAACACAACAGTTAACAGAAGGATTTCTTTTTTATTATTATTATTATTTATTTTATTCATGTTTCTTCACAGGATCTGATTGGTAAGATGCTGCAAGTAAACGTGAGTGCACGCTACACGGCAGAGGAGGTTCTGTCTCACCCGTGGGTCCTGGTGAGACACACACACACACACACACCTTTGCCTCTAGCCTTAGTTTTAGAAGGAAGAAGTCTCCTTGTTTTATACTAACTATGATGCTGGTGTGTGCACTCTCAGGACGACACCATGCTGGAGAACAACGTGACATGCGAGACATCGGACGCAGTGAGCGCCGAACACACCCCGGACACTACTGCGACAGACGCACAGGTGAAACAACAAACATAATGAAAATGATATTTGAAGAATTTATCATAGCTAAAGACAATACAGCTCAATAACGTTGTTGTTTTCTTTTTGTTTGTTTTGATTGCATTACAGCTGGATGAGCTCCAGGGTAATGGTGAGAGCTAAAACTGTCCTCGAAACCGATCACGTCAAAAAAGTGACGATATCCTGAATTTAACGGTGCTCGTTTCTGTGCATTGTACCGTAGAGCAAAGCCCAAGGTAGACAACAAAGCGGACCAACGGACAAGACGACCTGTTCACCCAACAAAACCCAAAGGAATACTTAATCCAGAAATGCGTACAAGAAATACGCTCATACTAGCTTTTATTTTATAGCTTAATGGCTATAGAGTTAAATGTAGTATCATACTAAGAAACTTGCACCCTCAGACCGTTTGGTCCTTTTTTTATTTTTTATTTATTTAGAAACTTTTTCTTGCTTGTAAAAGTTCCATCATATTACAAAAGCAAGAAAAACTCCAGTTCCTTCTTTCTTTCCGGTCCTTATTTTCTAGCCCAATTCATTAAAGGCTTGTGTTTAAACAAGCATTTTTTTTTTTTTCCCTCTGTGTGTGTGTGAACAAGTACCCAGGGCTGAATATAATGAACTTGACTCTGGATACGGTCCAGCGTGAGCATTTGTCGGGTGAGGTACACCTTCAGCGCTTGATTCTCGACTAGATCGACAGTAAATCCACCGAGCTGTGATTAATTCCACCAGACCAGCAAGACCTCTCTCTCTCTCTCTCTCTCTCTCTCTGTGTTCTCACATTCTTCTGACCTTGTCCTGTCAGCTCCTACACTCAGCTGAACTAATGCCTTTTCCCCCATTCATTTTCCTGCTACCCCTCCCCATCTTTTTTTTTTTTTTTTTTGGAAGAGGTGAATAATTAGAGGACTGCAACAAATTGCACAACATCAATATGGCAAAGACCAACACAAGAGCAGAACCTGCATTCTCCAGTCTCATGCCTATGAAGGCACCTGATGCGTGACAGCTCTCAGCTTCTCCAAAACAAACCAGCAACCTCATTTATACTCCACGGTGCCATTCTTTGCCTCTCTTTCTCTATTTTGTTTTTCCTGTATATACTGGTGTCTCGATGTGAAGAAAAAAAAAAAAGAAATCATTGCTCCAAGTCAGTAGATGAATCCATTTCAGTATACCTAGAATAAGGGCTGGGCAATATGATGATAAAATATTAATGGTATTGTGTTGAAACTGAAACTTTCTGAGATATCCCAAGTATCATGCTATTTTTTTAAAAGAACATTTGTATGTTTTTTTTAAATTTATGTTATTTACATTGGAAGCTGATTTTAATGACATATTTATGTATTATTTGATATTTATTTAGGATTTTTTAATATATATAATTTATTATTATTTACAACACCATCAAAGTTCATATTTTTAATAATATATACTGCTCAAAAAGAAAGAAAGAAAGAAAGAAAAACGTTCTGTCCCAGTTTGACTTGAACTGGGACTGTTTTTAGGGGCGTTCAAGTCAAACCGGGACTGATTGTTCCCTCAATATTTTTTGAGCACTATATTTTGATAAATACAATGCTTCACTGAAATAATAACCGATATGATCATATCGCCCACCCCTCCTTAGACCTTTCAGCCACTCCTCCGCTATCTAATAGACGCATCGTTTCCCATATCAAACTCATCCGAGTATGTGTGCAGTATGAAAGGTAGCATCTGGCAGTCTGTTCTTTAACGAACCTGATAAATCAGGAAGTACTCCATTTTGCTTCATGCCAAAATACGGCTGGCATTTTATGGATAAAGAGAACTGAAATGCAGTATTGTCCGTGTGTGTGTCCATAAAACTCGCACCTTGTAGTCTTTTTCACAGGTAGTGTTTCATTTTTGTTTTGTTTTTTTCATCTAAAAGAGAAAAATGCGAATGCGAATGACATGAACTGATTGATGTGTGTAATAGTATTATCTTTTGTACCATGAGTGTGTTTCATGTCTACACTGTAGGACTGGTTCTTTCATGGTTTTCTTTGTACCGCAACAATACATTGTTAGTAGCTGGAAATCTGATTGCTGTGTTTCTTGACCTTTTTTATTTATTTTTTTTTTTTATCAATAGTATCGATAGAAATGCTGGACGGTGTACACCAAATACACCAAAAACTCTCATTCACTGATCATCTATACCGCTCAATCCTGTATACAGGGTCGCGGGGGACCTGGAACCTATCCCAGGAGACTTGGGACATGAGGTGGGGTACACCTCGGACAGGGTGAAAAAAATCAATTGCAGGGCGCACACACCCTACAGGCAATTTGGGAATGCCAGTTAGTCTGATCTGCATGTCTTTGGACTGTGGGAGCCATCAGGCATCGGGAGAACATGCAAACTCCATGTGGAAATCGAACCTGGCACCCTGGAGGTGTGCAAGACGACAATGCTAACCAACAAGTCACTGTGTTGTCTAGCAAAAAAAAAAGCTCAATTTTTCTTGTGGATCAATAAAATACCTGGATAAACCAACAATAGCAAAAATATTAAAAACTGATTTTAAAAATGATAATGACATACTGTGCACTAATCATACAGTTATTCTGGAATCTTGTAGGTGAAAACGATTGAATACTGATCGGTTTATTATTCTACTTAGATCACGGATTCTTTATAATAATAGCCCAGAATTAGCCCTTACTACAGAAACACGACACATCAGAATAATGTATTAATAGAAACCTTTCTTTAGAATTACAGTCAACACTACCAGAGCTACTATGATAATAATAAACTAAATAATAATAATAACAATAAACACCTTATGACTAACAGGACTGAAAGGTTCAACAGCTCTGTGGTGTAATAGTTTTTCCTATTTTTGGGGTCTACAAGGAACCCTTAATCGGTAGAGAAACAAATATGTGCAAAAACATTCTGTGCAAAAGTCTTGAGCCCCCTTCATTTCCTTATATGTTGCTTCCAAAGGAGCCAGACTTTCTTTTCTCTTTTCCTTGCATGTAGCCTTGATGAATAGTTCTCCAGTCTCCCAGAGGAACAGGCCAGTGATTAGTACATTGGTGATGCTGAGAGCTTGAAACAGACGAGAGGGGAAACGAGGTCACTGCTGAGATTGGTACATAAACAAGCAGTTTTTTTCATACCGTCTATAGGCAATCACAGTAAAACGTTCATTCCCCATTTCTTCAAATTTATTCCACTGATAAAAGTTTTATATGAAGAAATAAGGGAAAGACTTTTGCACAGTACTGTACGATTTCACAATAGTGCTTTTTATTTTCATTACACAATCCTTACTCTGGACCTTCACTAGACTTGAACAACAACAACTCAGTACATGGGATGCCCATTTAAATAAACCAAAATTTAAATTGTGTGGTGACCTGAAATCAGACACTGAGTGGGAATTTTTTTTTTTTTTAAGCTGTGTTTTTCTGCTTACAAAATCATGTTGGCACGTCAACTTTAAGAAACCGTAAAAAAAAAAAAAAAAAGTCATGACATTTTAAAGACATCTATTATTCACTTTTCAATCATATCTTCGGTATGTTCCTGCAAAGATCATGCTACATGTCTGCATTTAGATGTTTATTCATGTTAGACACGTGTGATTTCCTTACACAGTAAAAGTCGCGCTTTGAAGTGTGCTGAGGCAAGACGGACACAATCCCTCTCGGTTCGGACTGTAATCGGACACAGACGGTAAAAATCTACGTCATGCTTTTGTGCTTCACACCTACTTTTTCACTTGAAAAGGGGGTTCCAGTTCAGGAAACCGTGTGGTTTCAAAAACCATACAAATTTACAAAATTGGACCATGTGAAGGATTTTCTATACAGTGATGAGATGTTGCCACAAGACATGCAATATTATTATTATTATTATTATTATTAATAATAATAATACATTGGTGTAACATTTTGCTGAGATGAAGATAAGTGAATTCCACAGCGCTGCAATTCGTATTATTCTATTACACAAATCATTTTAATAAATGATTCACCTGGGTTTATTTTGAGTAAGGCTACTCGACATTATTTCCCACAGATTAAGCACAGTCCCGGACTATAAAGGAGTTTCAGTGGGAGATCTCTATTCACAGTGTCATTTAGTACAGTAGATTCAACGTATACAACAGAATTATCCCGTCCAGATTACAAAACAACATTAAGAAAAACTAAAAACTTTTAAAACTCTAATGGTGTTAATCCTTGAAATCTTAGGCCCTCTTCTTAGTCCAGTAAATTTCACTCCAACACAACACGATCATCATTTGGCTTTGGGATGAAGATAGCGGAACAGAAGATGTGAATATGTGAAACCACATTAAGAGACAAACCAGTGAGTGAGTGAGTGAGTAATGTCCCTACTACAGGGGTTCATTTGATTGTGTTGGAGTTAGTTTAAGTAGCAGTGCACAGAGGCCATCGGATACACACGAACCACTTGCAACCGCATGTAAACATTTCACCCTGTCTCCGTCCTGACGGTGGTTTAGAGCACTTGGATGTAATTTCTGGGAACGATCCCACGTCGGCCGGCGAATTCCCCGACAAACCATTCCTCGTCCACCTCCTCCAGGGAGGACACCACGTCCCCAGCCTGTGCGCATGCACACACACACGGGAATAAAGCATTAAATATAATACACAAGCAAGTATCAGTTTAATTGCATTGCTGTTACGGAATAGGATCGAAAATTAATGTAATAATTTAAATACTTTATTATAAGGTAATTACACATTAATAAAAAAAAAAATAAAAAAAAAAAAAGACAGAACAACACTACTTAGGCTACCTTCACAGATCTGATTGTGACAGTCCTGAATTTTTTCTTTTATGGCTGTCTCAACAATTGTTCAATTGATTAAAAAAAATTTTTTTTTTTTAGATCAGATCAAAGTCGACTTCATATATTGTCCTATGTTGGTTATACCAGTATATTTGATACATGTTTATTTGACTTGAATCACAAGGCTCGCTGTTCTAGCAATAGCTGCTAAAACAGAAAGTGAGGCGTCTAGTTTTCCTATGTTGGAAGAGCTTCGGAGACCCATATTATTTATAAAATAAATAATAATAATATATTATTATTATAATAAGAACATTGCCTCCCCGTCCTCCTTATCTTTCTTTACAAAAACGTGAAACATAGTTTTTCAGTAATTTAACAACAGTAACTGCAAACCGACAATAAACATAGGTTAAGTTTAGCCTTGACCTGTATTACAAAAACCATATGAATGATTCATGTAATGATATTGTACATGAGCTGTAATCAGGTCTACAAGGAGTCTGGAGAAAACATAAGAACTTGCAAACAGTTCTTATGACCACACAGACACACACAGACACACACCTTGAGACAGAGTTCATCCTCAGACTCAGGAGTGAAATCATAAAGAGCTCGACCTGTCTGCCCTTCTCCGACACACACTGTAGATGCTACAAAAAGACATTTTCACAAACGTCATTGCGTCATTATAAAATAACAGCAGTTCAATAGGAAAAGAATAAAACAACACAAGAAAAGGTGATGCTGGAAATATAATCAAACGGTAAGAGTGAATAATTAAGCAGAAAGCTATTACCACTACAACATTGATCTTTTTTCCCAATTAAATCATGTCATGAAGTGGCTGCTCAATCACAGCAATGTGCCAGCAATTACAGTTTTATTACCATGGTTTCAAAGTGCCCACACTGGAGGCTACGAGCTCAACCAAAACCCTTTTAAAAGTCCTGTGCAAGTGGTTGCTATGGAAACCATTGCACATTAGAAAGACTGCTTTGATTTAAACCTGTGTGCAATTGAGCAATCAAGATTTGATAGTTCAGAAATGTGGTGTTTTGCACAAATAAAAAAAATAATAAAAAAAGTCACGCACCATGTGACTCAGGTGTCGATTTCTTTTCTGGACTTTCCTCAACAATCTGGACAAAATTCAAAGGGAAGAGCCCCGTGTGTCCATTAAGGCTGCCACGCCCCCACTCGTCATTTACATATTCTATTAATGTGACGACATCACCATCGCGAAGTGTCAGCTCTCCGTCTTCACCCTCGAACGCAAAGCGGGTTCTGTACCTGAGAAAAAAGATGGAACAGGCAAAAAAAACAAAAAAAACGAGCAATTAGATGATGAAAAGATGGAGACGTTCAGAGGGTTAAAACAAATGCGAGGACGTCTGAAATAGAAGACCTGATGCTAGCCGTGTTCGTCTCAGGCTGGTGCTGCTCCTCCATCTTCAGCTCCGGACTCTTCCGAGATACGGGTTCTTCCGACACGGAGTCTTGAAGCTGACCTTTAACACCTCCTTGTGTTGATGTTGGTGCCACCATGTCATCCAGATCAACAAGAAGCTTCTCTATCTGGAGAGGCACCAGAACAGATTTTCATACAGATCCATTTTAACAACATTTATGTGTCTTTGTACGTGGTGCACGTAATTACTTGAAGGTAGGTTTCTTCACGATCACGGCTTGGAAGGTTCACTTTAGTCTTTCCTTGAGGGATTTTGCCCTGTAACACACATGCGCGCACACACACCTGAAATTACATTGCCATAAATGTATTATCTCAATCTAAAGAAATACAGTGGAACCTCGGATTGCAAGTAACGCAGTTTCCGAGTGTTCCACAAGACAGCAAAGATTTTTAATAAATTTTCATTAAAAAAAACGAGCAAGTCTTGTTTTACAGGTGCCGAGTATCATGTATCACGCATGCACCTCTTATTTTGACACCGGAATTGTGAGTAATCGTCTCCCCTGCTGGGTCTTAGTGCTCGTCTCTTACTTGTATAATCAACATCTCCTTCTCTGTTTCAGTGTCTATGTGTGTACGCGCACGTAATTTGACACCGACACACACCCTAACCTTTTCACCCCCCCCCTTCCCCCAAGTTCCTCCTTTTTTGGGCTGTGGAACAAATCATTTGAGTTTATCATTTCTTATGGGAAAATTATGATTTGATTTACGAGTGTTTTGGTAAACGAGCCCTCTTCTGAAACGAATTGTGCTCGTAATCCAAGGTTCCACTGTACTGCACGACATAAATCATGAAATGGCTTTAAAGGAAATCCTGCCTTTTCAAGCTTTTTAAAAAGCAGGCCTTACTGTGTTCTGTTTATAAAGAGGATGCCCAGGCTTCGGTCTCGGTGGCAGGGGCGGTCCTCGTTTAAGTCCCCAGTAACCCGTGGGCTGCTTGGATGTAGCAGGAGTTGGGGAGGAGCCTGCTGATTTGCTCGACTTGACGGGAGGAGGACGCAGAGGGAGCAGCTTACCCTCACTGGCTCTACAAAAAATAAAAATTATAAACGGCAAGAAATCCCGAGAGTGAGACAGTAAGCACAGTTTGATGTTAAGTGGAAGCTTACTAATAACGGAGTACATGCAAAGACTGGATGGTGATCATAAAACCCACAAACACACACTGAACAGTCTTTATTAGACTTACCGGTGTTGTAGTGATGGAACAGATTTGCTAACACTTGCAGCACTGTCAGCATCCTGAAAACACACACGCCCACTTCATTATACATACAGATTACATACACTAAGTGTCAATAATCAGTTTAATGCTGCAGAGCGGCACTCGTCTTCTTAACTGATGGTTACAATCCACAGATATGACATTACGTCAATAGCTACATTTACACAGACAATATTTCTTCAACTGGAACGAAAACCATTCCTGATTTGAGGTACCAGCTTAACTGTTTATACCGACACTGATCTGATGAAATGCGCATTCACATGCTCAAAAGCATTTAATCAGCATACAAGCTTTTGAACAAAAGTGGTTCAGCCCACTGTGAAGCTTCTAATCTGCTGGAAATGTAATAGGTATTTTTCTCCAGCCATTAGGGAAGTTAAGCTTCCCATCATTTCTGATAAAGAACAACCTTTTGCATTATGATAGATGAGCCTGAATGTTTGTCACCAATGATTGGTGCGTGCACAAAAAGAATATATTTATTCCGACAAGAAAGACAGGATCAGATCAAGTCACGGGGCGAGAATTGCTATTAAATAAAATTACCAATCATTCCCACTGAACAGTCATTGAATACATGATGCATTTTATTCTGGTCTGTCGGTTATTCCCATTATTAATGGAATATCATGGTCCATGTAAACACTTATGTAGACACCAAGAACGTCAAATACAAATACAAAACAAGAAAGATGAGCTCATGACAAACATTTCTAAAGTTCGCCAATTACCCGACTACCATCACAAAATGTTACATTGGACGATTGAAGGAAAAACACTTCCAGGGTGCGCATTAATAAGAAACTAAGGGTGAAGTGATTTGGCACAACATCAAGTGGAGTTAATGTCACCACCCTAACGTTGATTCATATCCAAGAACAGAGTTTTATTCCTCTTATACCATACATGTCCATGGGAACTGAATGCACATTCATTCACCAACACCACGTCCACAATACAGGAACTCGGCTGGGAGTTTTTGCTAGATTCCCTGTACAGTCCTGACCTTGCTCCAAGCCATTTCCATATTAAAAAGGAGTTCCTGGGAGGCCAGGGTTTCAGACATGAAGCAGGCCGGCTGATCATGGATCCGGCATACTGAGAAAACTTTCTACCGGCTTGATATCCAAGGACTAGTGAAACACTGGGATAAGTGCATTAGTGTAACAGGGGATTATATAGAGAAATAAAAGGAGTATATAGAGAAAGAGTTCATACTCTCTGATATACTGTCTTCTGATATTCTGCGCAATCAAAAGTCCCAGTTTGAGTTGAACGTCCTTGTTTTTCACTTTGTAGAAGTTTCAAAATAATGTTTCCACGAAAAGGTAGAGCGTACCAAATATCTCAATGAAATCAAGTATAATATGATGAGCAAATAAACAACTGAAAACAATTTCCAGTATTCAATGGATCTGAAAACAAAATACTGTAATTATGTTCTGTAATTTTATTTACCTGCGCAGGAGTGTGTACAGGAGTGTGCGTTAGGGGTGGAGGCCTCTTCTGGGACTGGGGTTTAGCTGAACCTGAGCACATTAAACGCATGGATCAGGGATCAGGATTTTGTTAGTCAAATTAGAAAAAGTCTAATGTGCGACTATGACCGGAGTGCAGTCAAGGGGGAAAAGAAGATTTATTGTTAAAAACAAAAAAACAACTGGGACTCATTAATGCTTTTTAGTGATGAGATTCAAGAAGACAAGACAACTGTTTTCGTTACACTAGCTTTAAAGGGACACGCCTACATTTATGACACTCATTCCAGTGAAGCCGAGTAATATAGAGCAAACAATTAAGGGTATTTCCCAATGCTGAGATAAAAACCTTATCTGCGAGAGGTTACAGCACCACCCGGGATTTGAACTAGCGATCTCCGGATGATAGGGCGAGCGCTTTAACCACTGCGCCACTCGGAGGCCCATGAGATAAAAACCTTTTAAACATTTCTATTCAATATCTGCTCCTAGACTTGTACATGTTTTTGATGTGGCTTAGCTGAACAAATGATCATCTTCAAATTAAGAAGCACGCTCTTACGTTTTCCCCCAGCTCTGTTGGAGGACGTGATTGCTCCAGGCTCCCCAGAAGAATCTGTGCTTGAGTCCTGATCTGCTAAACTTCCCCTTCCAGAAGGGTTAAAGGGCACTTCTGCAGGCGGAGCTTCTTCTTCCTGGGTGGGAGCTCTCGACATGCGTGCAGCTAGCGGAGGTCTGGGGGGTGGACGGATTCGAAAGAGCTCGGGTTTCTCCTCCGAGGAACCCTGCTGCTGGGACGCAGACGATTTTTTCACCAGGGGTCTGGGAGCAGGGACTGGATGAAAGCCAGGCTTACTATGCACTTCTGAACTATTTTTGGTCTGCTCCACATTGTGCGTTGGGTTTGAAGGTTTAGCACGTGTTTTGGGATTCTGTGTTCTTGGTCGCGGTTCTGGTCTTATGGTTTCCAAGGGTTCTGAAGGAACTGTGGAAACTGAGCAGCTTTCAGTACCGACACTTTGCCCTTCTTCGCTCTTTTCACTTTGATCTCGTTCCTCACGTCGGTCGCTCGGGACGTCCTGTTTATCGCAACCGAAGACGTCTAACAAGTCCTGCAGATATTTACTGGATGCAATGTCTGAAGAAGTGTCGGTGAAACCGGCAAAGATGCTCCCTGTGCCTTCGTCTTTAAGGCGGACCAAGGTTTGAACTTTGACCTCTCTTGTTATTGGTTCCTCTTTGATCACTGGCTGCGGTAAAACTTTAGAGCGAGGACGCGCCCTGGGGTGTGCTGAACCTTCCTGTTCCTGAGAATTATGGGTAGCGTTTGAGGAGTCTGGAGTGATAGGAGTCAAGGGTTCCAGAAGGTGTGCAAGTTCAGTCTGAACTCCACACTGCTCGCCGCTAGGAGGGTGCGTTGGAGTGTATGTGGAGCTGGATGGCTCATCCAATTCAATCAAAGAGTGCGTGTGTGCGAGTACTGGCTCGACAGGTTTAGGAGTGAGCGGGAAGGATGGGCGAGGTGGTTTTGGGGGCCGGCGCACTGGGAAAAAAACAAAACAAAAACAATGGGAAGATGTTCAATCTTCTAAACATTTAAGCAAAAAAATAAACAATTTCTTCTGTAATCTGTATGTGGTTAATAAGGCTTGCTTTTTTAATTCTGTGCTTGAGCTTTGCGGCTTATGTTGCTGACCATACTAGGCCACGTATATCCAGACTGACTAACTTGGTCTTGTTTCTGACTCTCTATAAAACATTATCTATAAATATAAAGTTAAGTGACATAAGTTTCAATTGAAGTCCTGAAGTTTTTTTTTTTTTTTTCATCTATCTTGTAAAAAGCCAAAGGACCTCTTTAAATAGCCTTGATGACTCAGGCTTCCCTTTACTCCTTATCAACATTACTCATGTAAAAAGTATGAGAGGCGTTCAAGTCAAACCTGGACTTTTGGTTTAGGTAAAGACTAGTTTCACTAATGCTCGAGGTAGAATGGTTCTTTAGTAAGGGCCATGATTGGACTGCCTGGTTCACTTGTGAAATGCTGGCCTCCCAAAAACTCCTTTAACAGCCCAAACATGTGGCAATAGCTTGGAGTGCGTTCAGGACTGTAGAAGGGATGTGGAAGGTTTCATAATCCTTTCACTACCATATTGTGCTTGAAGTCTTTTATAAATGTCAATCCCTTTATGCCTTCATTCACCAGAAAGGTCATTTGACGTGACTTGAACGCCCCTCATACAAAACTCCATCTTATTCAAATCTCCATCTACATTACATCAAGTTTTGTGATGGTGAGAAAAGTTTTTAGATTCAGATATACCATTTAACTGCATTTGTATGCACTGAGATTATCTTTGATGAATATAAAAATTTGTTTGATGATATGAATCATTTAATTCAGATATACAGATTGCAATAACTTCTGAGGAAGGTCTTTCTTCAGACCAGGTTTTAATAAATCTTGACTGTGGTTCTTGTGCACTCTCTTTCTGGAGCTTACTCTGGGATCTGGAGCAGTTCTCAGACTCGGACGTCTCGGGATCGGTCTGCGTGGCGATGGTGGCGGTGTGACGTGGAGCGGAAGATGATGAGGATGACGACACGGAGGACGGCGATGGCGTGGAGGAGGAAGAGGGTGAGGTGATCGAGGAAGTCTGGGTCTTCTGCTCCCGACTTTTTTCTCTGATCACCTGCTCATATGAAGGCGGGGGAAGCTGGGGAAAGAATGTCAGATGAATTGAATCCAGACTTTGTGTTTAGTCAGCGGTTTCACCGATTCGACATACTTTGGTCCGCCATGTACTGCAAGAACAAAACTAGTATTACAGCTTTCCCTACCTGTACTGTAACAGGACCAGTCCAAGATGGCTGAGCAGGGGGTGGTGGAGGGGGAAATGCCCCAGACGCCCCCGGGAACCAGGAGTTTGTCGGCAGGCGTTCAGCTGCAAGGATGGTGATCTCTGGACGTCTGCAGCCACAAAACAGTCAAAATAAAAAATGTCAAACATTTTAGCAAATACTTAAGACCAGGTTATCTTACGTCATGGTGCTATCGAAAACTTGATTCTGACTGGTTGAAAAAGAAGCTTGACATTTGGACAATTTTTAAATGTTCTGTAATTATTAATAAATCATTAGTCATATGATATGCTTACTGAAATGAGGGAACACAAATCTTAAATTATCTGTAGATTTTGGAAAGCCGCGTTAAATTTCATAAATGATTACGCTTAGGGGGCAATAACTTTCACACAGAGCCAGGCAGGTTTGGATAGCTTTTTTCTTTTAATAAATAAAATCATTTAACTGCATTTTGTATATACTGAGATTATCTTTATTAAATATAAAAATTTGTTGACATGATATAAATCATTTAATTAGGAAAAAAAATGCAAAAAAATAAAAAATAAACTCAGGAAGGAGAAAATATTTTTTCACAGCACTGTAAGATATCTTTATATCAAGTCTCTGCAAGTTAAAGTAAAAGATTTGAATGTGTGTGTGCTACTATGGGAAAAATAACCCCCAATACCAGTACTGGCACATCCGATCAGCATCGCCTACTGGTTAGAATAACACAACATTTCATCATGCTCTAGTCTCAAAAAAATTGGATTAACCCTTAGTTGTTTTTGAGATCAACATTCATGCAACAAAATAAAAACAACGATCTGACAAGAGCACAACAACATGTGCTTAGGCTTGTCGTATGCTCGGAAACAAACAGGACAGAAAAAGTGTTTCCAGACTCACCGTCTCTCCCTGTTCTGGTCAGTCGGTGGACCTGATCTGTTGGACGCTGAAAAAGTGAACACATACATTACATCACAACCAAATCCCTTAAGGCTTCATAAACCCTAAAAACCGAGGCGTACTCACTTCTTTTTATCGCAGCTCTGATGGACGAGAGCGCACCCTGAGAGCTGAAACAGAAAGGGAACATTTAGCGCGGCCTCTTTTTTTCCCCCCTGTTCGGTTACATAGTTTACTTTAAATCACGAGCAAAATAACTTTTGCTGCTTCCAGCTGTGACTCAGTCGCTCGCTGGAACTTGTTTCCTAGCAGTAACGTGGGCTTGTGCTGAGTAACGGGAAAAACATTTCCATCACGACGTGACCGACCACACCAACATTCCCCATCCAACTCTGACATTCTGCTGGAGTCCGCTGGATTCTCAGGCTCGCGGACGCATTTCATATCGCAGCAATGCTGGATTCTTAATTATGAAAAGGTGTGCTTTACATTTCTATACATGCAACTATTTTTAAAGAAATCGTTTCTTTAAAAGATGAAAGAGATGGTTATAAGTGCGTTGCCATGCTCGACTTCATCATCATTTCTCCTGCTCTGCACACCGACCATGAAACACGAAAACAATACGAGTAATTGCGGCCCAAATTCCACAAACCTTATTCCATGGAAAATTGCATTCCAAAGTTCAGCTGAGACTCATATAAAGTTTCTGCAGTCCCACAGAGCTAAATCACTTTGGTATATTAGTTTAAATTCTACGAAATACACTTTGAAATCTACCAACCAGATTTAGCTCACTGGGATACAGAAGCTTTATAAAAGTCTCAGCAGAACTTTGACATGCATGGAACGAGGGTTGTGAAATTTGGCCCCAATTGCTTATATTCTACCCACCTTCCATGACAAACTTCATGATCAGTGTGTAGAGCAGGAATGTTTATAAAGACCAAGACCTACTGTAATATAGTTATGTATGCACCTCAATTTTGATTTAAGAAAGCCTTATAATAATATATAATAATAAATCCTTTAAAAAGGTATATATTATGCAAAACTCACTTTTAGTGCATTTTTTTATGTGCATGTACAAACAAGCATTTTAAATAATTAGTTGGGGCTTAAACAAGCCAATTTGATTTTTCTTTCTTATTACACCTTTTCCACCAAGGCGGTTCCAGAGCCGGAGCCAGTCATTTGTTTTCCGGCAGCCAAAGCACCAGCGCTCATGATAGAAAAACCAGTTCAGTGGCAGTACCACCAACACTTACAGCTGGAACAAAGAAGCGCTGTGGCTGAATTATCGAGACCAGCTAAATGTTTGCGACTGCCATCTTTAAAGAAAAAAAAAAAAAGGGACACAATATGCCATGGGCGGCTCAAATGCTTTTTTAGTAATCATAAAGCCAGAGGAACTGCTTGCAAAGCCATGATGACGTTCAGCCATAGTTGTTGTGCTTGCGCTAGCATTTATTTATTTTTTATATTTTGCCACTATGCCATTGCCCCTGGCTTTGCTGGGAAAGTACAGACATACACGTACCTGCACATATACAGTGATACAGCGATGCGACTCCCTAGCCCATGGCAAAAACAAAGCCGGTTCTCTTGACAGACACCAACACCAAAAAAATTAGAAAACACTTTTTTCTGGTTTGTTGCTTCGCTCCGACGTGGCTTAGGAGTAGTCCATTTACATAGACGCTTAAACAGTGTATTTGGAGGAGGAAAGAAATAAAGGGAGTTTGAAAAAAAAAATAAACATGTATATAATTTTATATATCCGAGTGTTATTTCAGCTTAAAGTAAAGTAAAAGTAAAGCCTTTATTTTGTCACATATACATTACAGCACAGTGAAATTCCTTCTTCAATTAGGGCTAAGGGCCTTTCTCAAGGGGCCAACAATGGCAACCTGGCTGAGCTGGGAATCGAACCGCCGATCTTCCGATCAGTAACTCAGTGCCTTAGCCCTCTGAGCCACCACTGCCCCTGTAGCATTAACAAAGTCATTGGAGAACTTTTTTAGGGAACAGTAAAATACTGGACCTTTAAAACATTTGTAATTGATACAGTGCAGCGCCTGACATTAATTTTACACTTTTTGACATAGTCTTCGGGGTCGTATAGAGGTCAGGGTATAACTTTACGTTAGCCCTCCAGTGGAAAGTCTTCAGGATGGTGCGAAGGCTTTCCGGGTTCTCGGTAACCTGACAAGCTCATGACTCATGACTCAAATGTTTTAGGTTTAAACAACGTTATGGCAGGTGAATCAATCTAGAGGATTTGGCAAGAGTTCCTCGTTATAGCCGTTTTTACACTACAGAGTTATAACAATGGACAAAGGAGTCATGTTGTCCTTTAGTGAATAAGAATGTGGCCTCTGAAATTATCAAAGAAAAGATAAGTTGTACAAGGTCGGTCTGCTTCATTTTATAAACTTTGAACATAGCTTACTTTTTTTTTTTTAATAAAAAGGATATTTTTCTTTACAATTTTCGATCCACTGCCATTTTAGCTTCTTTTTGTTGACTTCATAAAGGTTTGAAGAACCCTCCAGACCCCAGCGCCTACAATCCTTGTGCATGATGTAATGTCACACGCAAGTGTTTTTCTCAGACAAATTACACCTCTTTCACCAGTCTGTGTGCTCACATACCCGCTCAGCTCAGACCTACCTCTAGCCAGACACGAACTCTAACATGATGCGGAAGAAACTTCAATGAACGCTGGAAGTTAAACCACCAATACCTTGTTTGTCTTGACTTAATTTCCAGTATTTCCAGCAGAGGACGTCACAGAAGGATGTTCTACTCTCTCAGAGCAAAAATTTCCCTTTTTTGGTTCCACATAAGAGAGGCTTAAACCAGGAGCTTACTGGGGAAACAAGTTCTGAACTTTGGATTGGGGAGGGGAAAGAAATATATAAAACAGGCTGACACACGCACACACAGTTTCAAACTTCACTCAGACAGCTCAGCGAATTCCGTTTAGTGAAAATATGCATGATTTATTCCTTCCTACCTGGACTGGCGTTGTTCAGGCTTGTTCCTATCTGCTCGCTCTGAAAAACACAAACACACACCATCACACAAACCGCAATCCAGCTTAGAGATCACACTCTCACCATGATGTGCAAGGACACTACGGAAAACTCGAGTTATTATGACAGAATAGCAGAATCTCACACTCACTCACATACCAACAACTCATATGAGATGAAAGAATTGAAAGGAACCTTGAAATAACCAACACACTGGCAAAATTATTCACACTGCATACCTAAGCCCAAGTACACAAAGGGTGTTCACGTCAAACAAAATTTCTTGTGAATGAAACGTAAACCGAGTGACATTTACAGAAGACTTTAAGCAGAGTACGGTGATAAGACTCTTAGCCACAGTAAACCCAACATTTGAATGGTGCACACAATTTAAAGAAGGTCTGTGAATGAGAATCCTGGCCGAGGTGGCTCAGAGCCCACTGCAGTCCTGAACATTCAGTGGAAAGCCTGATCTTTGAAAATTGACGGATAACTTCTCTTAGACAGAGACGCATCCGTCTGTGGGAACTGTACAAACATTCATTCACCAACACCACTTGCATATTACAGGAACTCTGCTGCGAGTTATTGCCACATCCCTGGGACATTAAAGGAGATCCTGGGAGGCCAGGGTTTTAGATGTGAAGCAGACAGGCCCATCATGGCTCCTGCGCACTGAAAAAACTTTCTACCTTTATGGTATCGAAGCACTAGTGAAATGCTGGGATAAATTCATTAGTGTAGTAAACTTGATATCGTTTTTATTCTCAGGACTGTGTTCTGTTATTCTGCACAATCAAAAGTCCAGGTTTGACTTGAACTCTCCGTGGATATGACTTTATTTCTATTTACACTTGCTTGTAAGCGTGACTCCACTACTTTTAACCAGGGATTTAATTAGCTCTATTGAACATGAAAAATAACAAACAAACATTTAACAAAAATAATAACAATGCGAGTTTTGTAGCGCAGTGCATACTCTTTCCTTGAATCAAATCCCGAACTAGAGCGCAGAGTGAGAAAGTGAGAAATAGAACTAGACAAACTCAATCAACTATAATTTACAACATAATTAAGTGTGTGTGCCAGAAACTGTTTGTGTAACTGGCAGACCACATAAACCTTCATTTGAGTATTTTCCAGTAAGAAAATTATTGTTGTATTTTCATAATTCAAAAATTACATGCTATAAATGCTGCAACTGCAGTAGTTCCAGGGTTGGAAGTGACCAACAATGACCACTTCATTAGAAATGTCGACATTTCAATTAAATTCCTTCCACCTCATTGCAACATATCTGGCTACGACCCAGGATGTAAATGATAAATCTTGTGTTTAGGTTTAATATGCATTTAGTACATGAGAAGGTAATAAATGTACCATGTGCGCATTTCCACAGGAGTGCAACTCTCGATTTTTATTGACTTGGATTTCTCTCCGAGTTATTACAGTACATTTGTATTTGGACTTGTCTTGGTCTGGCTGCATATGGCCTTAATAAGAGAGTTTGTAGAAAGAATGCTCATGCTGTCTTTACTTTTTTCCCCCCATGCACAAAGTTTCACACTCAGGTTTCTAGAAAACTGAGACTAATTTTAGGTGCAATGTCATGTCATCTTGCCAGCTTGCTGAAGGTAAGACTTTAATTACAGACCAAAAAAAAAAAGAGAAAAAAAAAAGATGGGTTCTCGTCTCGAACTTCATTTAGCCTCAACTGAACACAAAGTTTGATATTACTTCATTTTTATGTACACCTGCTTGTAAGTGTGACTCCACTACCTTCAAAACAGAGATTAAATTAGCTGTATTGAATGCTAAACAAACAAATAAGCAACATGAACAAAACCCCTGCTGATTGAGTTTGGTAGCATAATGCATTGTCTTTGCTTGTATCAAACCACAAACTAGAGATCCAGAAAGAAGGAGAAAACGAAAGAACTGTACAGTTCTCTTAAAAGTTTACCTGCATTGTCGCCATGGAAACATTGGGTGTGTAATGATTTCTTTGAACTGGCCATTTTGTCAGAATCATACAAAATAAGTATATGGCACATGTTAAACTTGGGTAAAATGTTCCTTTAGTAAGTTTCACCATTAACAGATGTGTTTGGTAGAGAGGAACAATTCAATTTAATTTGTCTAGTGTTTTTAATAATGGACTTTGTTACAGAGCAGCTTTACAGAATCAGAAGAAAATTCGTATGAAATCTGTAAGAAAACGTATGTGCATGAATCAAAATATTTGATCGTCCCTGATGAGCAAGCCGAGGGCGACGCTGGTGAGAGAAAAACGTTGAGATTGCTACAGGAAGAAACCTTCAGAGGAACCAGACTCTACAGGGAAATAGCATTCAGGTTGGATATTTGAGCCTGTTAGAATTGATGAACTTCAGTTAAGTCTGTTGGCTCCCAGGTTGCTTTATCCAATTCTTAATAGTCTGCTAATTAACACTATCTTTTTGGCAAGTCTCTCACTTTTGTCTCATGCTGCCAGTGTTGGTTTGCTTTTCTCCAAACTACACCAGTCCCTATATCTGACGTTTTGATATTGAACATAATTTTTTTTGTTGCCAACTCGTCTGCTCAGAGGGTGCTAGTTAAAATCACGTGACTTGTGGTTTTGGGTCATATGACCCTGTAGAGCCCTTCTCTCTCTCTCTCTCAGGTGTTAATTGTGAATCTAACTATTTTTAATCATTAAAACTGCACGCGAGATATTTTATAAATAGATTTTTTAAGTAGATAATTGTTAACGCGTTATATAAACTTAATTGCAAAGAAAAAAAAAGTTACCATTGGTTATGTCTGTATTATTTATTTTTTGGAACTGCGACAGTAAATCATTTTTGTTCTGCTTTAACTTTGATAATTGTTCTCACACTCACACACACGCGCGCGCACCTGTACACATATCTACGGATATTATAAAGATGAAACACGAGCACTTCACCTGGAGCCGCGGTGGGCGCTCGCGCGTTCCGCCTCGCGCCGCCGGCCTCTCGCGCCTCTCTCATACTTTGCTCTTCATCCTCCACTCTCGCCTCTGCCATCTCCTGGGAAGATAACCTGACCTCTCTCTCTCTTTTCCTTTATACACGAGAAGAAAAAAAAAACCTACAACTCAAGCCTGTATACACCACAATCCCGGAGAGAAAGAGCGAGAAAAAAAATAGTTCTTCGCTCACTCTTTACAAACTTCAATCCTGATACAAAACAAATTCATCGGCTAAAACTAAACCTTTTACACAATGTCCTTATAGACAGGACGAAAACGAAAACAAACGAGCCGAATCAAACAATGTAGTTCATTATCTGAAACTATAAACAGGCTACAATGTATAAAGCGCTTAGAGCGTGTCGGTACGTCCCCACGTCATGACGTAAAGAGGAAGTGCGCGTGTGCTGTGTATAAAACAAACTAGAGGGCGCCAGAGCACAGCTGTCACTCATTATCTGCAAGTTTCTTAAATGTAAATAAATTCACACTTGTAAATTTGTAAACAAATGCAAATTATGAACTCATTCATCTCTATACCGCTTTATCCTCTATACAGGCTCGCAGGAAGCCTGGAGCCTATCCCAGGAGACTTAGGGCACAAGGCGGGGGTACACCCTGGACATGGTGCCAATCCATCACAGGGTAAACACATGCACATACTATACACTCACACATTCATTCACACACTATGGGCAATTTGGGAACTCCAATTAGCCTAATCTGTGGGAGGAAACCAGAGTACCCGGAGGAAACCCACCAAGAGAAGGGAGAATGGGGAGAATGTGCAAACTGCAAACTCCATGAACACATGAACTCTATGAACATATATATATATATATATATATATATATATATATATATATATATATATATATATATAGGTTAGGGCTAGGGTCATGATTGTTCAAGTAAATCCCTCAAAGTGGCCCATATCCGCCAGTAGAGTTCAGATTTGTTCTGTCAGTCATATGACAGTTTTTCCAGAGGTAGGAGATTAGGAAAACACATCATCAGAGTTGGTATACAAGATTATGACCATTAGATAAGTATACATTTCTTTGTATGAAATTTAAACCAGAAGGAAATTCTAGTGATGCTTTACAATTACAATAAGGTATAAAGGTTGAGAGCCCATATTATTTTTAACAGCAAAAGATACAGTTCAAACACAATTTGATAAGGACATTCCCAGGTGTACTATACTTGTTATGCTATATTATACTTGTTAGGTATAAAATGAAAATATATATTCCTTCGAATACATTTAAAGGTGCATTAAAATGATTATTAGACTCATCTGTCTATGGAAACTGCACACACAATCACTGACACCAGTTGCACATTACAAGAATTTGTCTGGGAGTTATTTTGCCATGTCCCCCATACATTCCTGATCTCGCTCCAAGACATTTCCACATGTTTGGGGCGTGAAGCTCGCAGTCTGATCATGGCTCAGAAAACTTTCTACCTTGATGAT
Source organism: Clarias magur (assembly GCA_013621035.1). Lineage (NCBI taxonomy): Eukaryota > Metazoa > Chordata > Actinopteri > Siluriformes > Clariidae > Clarias > Clarias magur. The sequence continues at coordinate 600,781 of QNUK01000241.1, read as the reverse complement.
ATCCAGGCACTAGTGAAAAGCTGATATAAGTGCAATCAAAAGATCCAGTTTGACCTAACCACGCCGTGGATATTACACTTTGCTTGTAACTGTGACTCCACTACCTTTAACCAGAGACTTAATTAGCTGTATGGAACATTGAAAAACAAAAACACATTCTCTTTGGATCAAATTCCAAACTAGAGAGCCATAAAGTGACCCTCACCTTTCACACTTCCAAACATAATTTCTGATCCATGTGGTCAGGGGAAAACTTTTTTTCTTTTTTAGCTTGAGGTGTCCGTTTCAGAGCAGGGGCTTCTTTCTTGAACAGCAGCCTTTTCCAGTCCATGGCAATGTAAAACTGGCTTGGCTTTGACACTGGGTTTCAACAGTTTCAAGCTCATGGCAACCCTGTGTATTCATGACTTCTAGGTTGCTCCTGACCAAACTAATATCTTCAGAGCTGAGGGTAATAGTTTGGGGCTTCTTGCAAATCTTGGCAAATTGTTTACACCTCACTATAACTTTTTTCGTACAATTGTGGAGCTTATCTTGGAAACAACAGTTGTCTTGAAATGCCTCCATAAAACGTTCTTGATTTTGGTAAATCTACCATTCTTTCTCAAATCAGAACTGAGGTCCTTTGAGAATCTAGCATTATCACTACTGGGGCGTTGAAAGATTTGGTGCTTGGAAATCTTAAAAAAAATTAAAAAAAAAAAAAACAATACCGGAATTTCAGTACTACTGTCATCTGAATTATGATCAAAGTGGGAGTATGTATATTTTTTATTCTGTCTGTATATATTTTGGGTTAAGGTGTTGATCAGGAGGTCCCTGGGTCGAACCAGAGTACCCAGAGGAAACCCACCAAGAGAAACTCACAGGCAGAACATGCAAACTCCATGCTCGTCAGACTCCAAGGTGGGACTCGAACCCAGATGCTGGAGATGCAAGGTGACCACTAAGCCACCATGTTCAAGACAAACTCAAAATTTTGGGAAATAAATGTGCTCTATTTTTAAAAACTCTCATCATGAGACACATCAAGACCCTGCTGCCCCCCTCACTGGACCCACTGCAGTTTGCATACCGTCCTAACCGCTCAACGGACGACGCCATCTCCACCACACTCCACCTGGCACTGACACACTTGGACAATAAGGACACGTACGTTCGAATGCTGTACATAAATTTCAGCTCAGCATTCAACACTATCATCCCCCAACAACTGATCGGGAAGCTGAGCCTGTTGGGCCTGAACACCTCCCTCTGTAACTGGATCCTGGACTTTCTGACCGGAAGACCTCAGTCAGTACGGTTCGGGAACTGCACCTCCAGCACCACCACACTGAGTACTAGGGCCCCACATGGTTGTGTGCTCAGTCCCCTGTTCTTCACACTGCTGACTCACGACTGTGTAGCGACACACAGTTCGAATCACATCATCAAGTTCGCTGATGACACGACCGTGGTGGGTCTCAATTGCTAGAATGACAAGTCGGTGTACAGAGAGGAAGTACAGAGGCTAACGGACTGGTGTTGGTTATTGACTTTAGGAGGACACAAAGCGACCATTCTCCGCTGAGCATCAACGGCTCCTCGGTGGAGATCGTCGAAAGCACCAAATTCCTGGGTGTCCACCTGGAGAATGACCTCACCTGGTCCCTCAACAACAGCTCTCTGCATAAGAAAGCCCAACAGCGTCTCTTCTTCCTGAGAAGGCTGAGGAAGGCCCAGCTTCCACCACCAATCCTCACCACCTTCTATAGAGGGACTATTAAGAGCATCCTGAGCAGCTGCATCACTGTCTGGTTTGGGAACTGCACCACATCGGACCGCAAGACCCTACAGCGGATAGTGAGGACAGCAGAGAAGATCATCGGGGTCTCTCTTCCCTCTATCGAGGACATCTACACCACACGCTGCATCCGCAAAGCCACCAGCATTGTGGCTGATCGGACACACCCCTCACACTCACTCTTCACCCTCCTGCCATCTGGAAAAAGGTACAGATGCATTCGGGCACTCACGTCTCCTCAACAATAAGGGTCTAGACTGATAAATACACACACACACACACAGACACACACACACAGTACGTACTGTACACACCAACCTGTAAATGCTCTTTTGCACAATATTCATGACTGGATTACTTTTTGCACTAACTTTAAAAATTCTTGCTGCTACGTTAAGGAACATTTACTGTTTCCCCACCACCTCAATTCACCACCTCAAGACCACAGAGTATTATGTTATGTTATGTCGTGTTTGTCGCACTGTCACTTTGTTGCTCTTGTTTACATTTGCACATGCACTTTATGTTGTCTGTATTTGCAGTATATATAAAAATAATAATAATAAAAACCCGTAGATAGTCTTCCTCTCTGAGTTGGCTAGGTATTTTTTTTGTTAATTTATGTTGTAAATTTATGTTGTCAGGACAATCTGTCTGGTCTCGGCTAGCCAGCTAACTAGGTCTCTTAGTTAGCTAGTTTAGTCTTTCTGTTAATCTATGTTGTAAATTTATGTTGCATGTAGCACCTTGGTCCTGGAGGAACGTTGATTCGTTCACTGTGTATATGGTTGAACGGACAATAAAGCCTACTTGAACTTGAAGTTTTCAACATGTTTAAAGTGTTTTAGTGAGACAAACGCTCATTTTACATAATTCACCCCAAATCTGTTTCGCATCAAGTAGGCCTATGTGTGTTTATTGTGTGGTAACCACAAGATGGCGCTGAAAACTTTCTAATAAGTCATCAGCCTTTTTTTTATTTGTTTGTTTATATACTGTTTCTCTGTCAGCGTTGTGTACTACGCTCCATTTTTCTTACATGATATCTAGGTTTTGTAATCTGTAAACATAAAAAACATAACGTATTTAGCGTCAAACTCAAACGTTGCAAGACGATACAGGGCGTTCAACACCACCACCTGTGAACTATTTACAAGAGCCGTAGTGCACTACTTTAGTGTAAACCAGGTGCACTCACGCGCACTCGTGTAGGGAGGAGGCAGTGGTTTGCGATCGAGCCCATGTGTGCGCGCGTATTTGTGTATGTAAATGAGTGGGCGGAGTTTATGGGAAATCCGGAGCGCCTTTTATGACCGGAGGATTACTCTGAGTCTGATCCTGAGCCACCCGACACACACCGCAGTGTTTCATTAATATAAAGAAGTGTTCTTTTTTTCTTCTTCTTTAAATCATTTAATTTCGGGAATCATGTGGAATTTCGTCCGTGGACGCGAATTATCAGGAGTTTGATTGATGTTTTTTTTTTCCAGAAGAAGAATAAAATTCTTCACAGCAAAATATAAACGGTGAGATTTATACCAGATTCATTTCTGCCTCAACAACTGTGAGCTCTAAATCCTTAAAACCTGTTTATTATAGTGTTGTTCTTTCAAACTAGTAAATAAAATAGGAAGAAAATTAAAAACATTAAAAAATGTAATTAATGTAATTAATAATAAATAAATAATAAAAAAAATAAAATAATAAAATAAAAAAACTTGCAATTAAACATGGATTTTAGACATAAATAAAATACATACACTATCACATACTATAAATCGATTAGGTAATTCACCTATTTTAGTTTGTTTAGAATGATTATGAAATCTGAAATATATATACACACGTGGACAAAATTGTTGGTACCCTTCGGTCAATGAAAGAAAAACTCATAATGGTCACAGAAATAACTTTAATCTGACAAAAGTCATAATAAATAAAAATTCTATTAATTTTAACCAGTGAAAGTCAGACATTGCTTTTCAACCATGCTTCAACAGAATTATTAAAAAAATAAACTCATGGCACAAGCCTGGACAAAAATGATGGTACCCCTAGAAAATACTGAAAATAATGTGACCAAAGGGACATGTTAATTCAAGGTGTGTCCACTAATTAGCATCACAGGTGTCTACAATCTTGTAATCAGTCAGTGGGCCTATATATAGGGCTCCAGGTCGTCACTGTGTTGTTTGGTGACATGGTATGTACCACACTCAACATGGACCAGAGGAAGCGAAGGAAAGAGTTGTCTCAGGAGATTCGAAAGAAAATTATAGACAAGCATGTTAAAGGTAAAGGCTATAAGACCATTTCCAAGCAGCTAGATGTTCCTGTGACTACAGTTGCACATATTATTCAGAAATTTAAGCTCCATGGGACTGTAGCCAACCTCCCTGGACGTGGCCGCACGAGGAAAATTCATGACAAATCAAAGAGACGGATAATCCGAATGGTAACAAAAGAGCCCAGAAAGACTTCTAAAGAGATCCAAGGTGAACTTCATGCTCAAGGAACATCAGTGTCGGATCGCACCATCCGTCGTTGTTTGAGCCAAAGTGGATTACATGGGAGACGACCAAGGAGGACACCATTGTTGAAAACAAATCATAAAAAGCCAGACTGGAATATGCCAAACTACATGTTGACAAGCCACAAAGCTTCTGGGAGAATGTCCTATGGACAGATGAGACAAAAATGGAACTTTTTGCCAAGGCACATCAGCTCTATGTTCACAGACGGAAAAATGAAGCATATGAAGAAAAGAACACTGTCCCTACTGTGAAACATGGAGGAGGCTCTGTTATGTTCTGGGGCTGCTTTGCTGCATCTGGCACAGGGTGTCTTGAATCTGTGCAGGGTACAATGACATCTCAAGACTATCAAGGGATTCTAGAGAGAAATGTGCTGGCCAGTGTCAGAAAGCTGGGTCTCAGTCGCAGGTCATGGGTCTTGCAACAGGACAATGACCCAAAACACACAGCTAAAAACACCCAAGAATGGCTAAGAGGCTATCGATGGCTATCGTTTGATTGCAGTGATTGCCTCAAAAGGTTGTGCAACAAACTATTAAGTTAGGGGTACCATCATTTTTGTCCAGGCCTGTTCCATGAGTTCATTTTTTTAAATAATTCCGTTGAAGCATGGTTGAAAAGCAATGTCTGACTTTCATTGGTTAACATTCATAGAATTCTTATTTATTATTACTTTTGTCAGATTAAAGTTATTTCTGTGAATATTGTGAGTTTTTCTTTCATTGACCAAAGGGTACCAACAATTTTGTCCACGTGTGTGTGTGTGTGATATATTGGATTGCAGGTGATAGTTTAGATCTATAGATCATAATGTACATAAAATAAAAGCTCTTCAGGGTGCGCTGTTGTCAGAAAAGAATTAACAGCAGAGTAGTCAGCCTTAGTACTGTTACCATTCTGTCACCATGTTTTATTACTTTTATACCACCGCAAAGTTGCCAGCAATCAATTTGTCAAGCTCTTATTCCACTTCGAGTTCTGTCTAATTATGCAGAACATCTGCGAAGTGGGGTAGTTCATGTTATCACTTGCATTAGAGCAGCGATAAATGATCTTTCCCTCATGCGACTTTTCTTGTTGCATTAAAAAAAAGCCAACCTGTGAGTCATATGAACACAATGGTATAACGTATCATTATAATATGATTTCATAATATCCTGTTTTTTATCAGTTATTAACTTACTTAGCATTTGAAATAAAGCTCATTGTGAAACTTTTCTCATATAGTGTATGAGTTTTTATGAGCTTTTAGTGTTTTTAAGTCAGTCTTAGTCCTGTATTAATTTCTCTGTGTATGCGAGTGTGCCTGTGTGTGCCTCATTCATACCCGCCACGAGATTCACAAAAAATTAACCATTCCCAATTTCACACTCTTGTCTATTAAGTTTACTCTTAAGTTGTCTTTATGTACAGTCAGATCTCCTGACCTCCTCATCCTTCTCCTTAATCCACTTTAATTTCTCACAGCCTAAAGGATAATGTTTCTGTTTCTTCATTTTAATCTAAACCTCTCCTTCTCTCATCTTTTGTCGGTCTCAGGCCGGGACTCTGCTCGCAGCCGTGGCCGTGCTGAGGTAAGGATTTTGGGGGAATGGTGAGGAATGCTGGGAATGTTAGAACAGGGCCTCCACCCTACTGGGACGAGCTGAGAGCCGCCGCAAAGGAACAGAACGATCGGAAAGTCAGGAAGTCCAGCCTAGATCTGACACTTCAACTGTACAACACATTCAATCCAATCTGAAAAAATATGATTTTTATTAAAGCAGTAATAAGTGTTCACGCCTCACAGAAGAGAACATAGAGAACACTGTTTTTGTTCAAATAGTGATCTTGGTAGAATAAACAGACAATGGTTTTTAACCTGTATTTCACCTCTTCTTTTTTTTCGCTCCACCAGCAGTAGCATGCTTCCTCTGTATCTGGTCCTGCTACTGTCTTCTGGCCATCATGGCAAGGATCCAGATGTCAGCTGCATTATGGTTTAGCTCCTCCTGCACACTGGGAAGATGATGGCGTCTGCAGTCTCCTCTAGTCCCAGACGGGGGCGGACGCTAAATCTTAGCGGCGTAGACCCTGAAACATGCATGATTGTCTTCAAAAACCACTGGTCACAGGTAATACAAGACCATCTAGCATCTTCACTTAGTTATGGACAACACCTGTGGTAGCTCATATAACACACCAACACCTTGCTGTCAGGTTTTGAGAATCCTGGAAAAGCATGAGCCGACCCGCAACAGCGGCCACCGCCGTTCCGGCCCGATCTCCAGCGACGAAGCGAGTGCTGTCCAAAACTACGTGGAGCACATGCTGTTCCTCCTGACAGAGGAGGAGTGCGGTGTGGGCGGAGCCATGGGCCCCATTCTGGAGTTTGTGCTCCTAGAGAACGTAATGGAGCGCCTGTTCGTGTGGAGCCTGCGGCGTGACTTTACAGAAGAGGTGAAGCTGGAGCAGTTGCGTATGTACGAGATGCTGGTGACACGGGCACGCCAGCCCATGCTGCACCACAAGCCCATCCTGCACCCGTTCGCCATGCTGCTTTCCTCCTGCGGCTCCAGCACCAGCTCAGAGCCGGTGGAAGCCGAGTTGGTGCGTTTGCTGCACCGGCTGTGCCACATGCTGGCACGTGATCACTCCGCCCTCCAGCTTTTCCTCTTCCACAGTGGGCAGGATCAGGGTGCTGCCAACTTCCTGCTCTTCTCGCTGCTGTTGCCTTTCGTGCACCGTGACGGGCCGGGCGGCGCGCAGGCCCGTGATGCTCTCGCGCTCATTGTGGCGTCGTCAGCGCACGACATCACCGTGGCTGATCACATCACCCAGAACACCTACTTCTGCCCGGTGAGTGATCTCAGCGTAGTCCTGGTGTCTGTTTCTGTAAAATAAGTTTAGTCAATAAGACCAAAAGTAATGGCACCTTATAAAAAAAGGGACAAGTCGATGAGTATGGATGAGCTGCATTAGTGGACGCACTGCGTTACGTCTAGGTGGCGCCAAATGAATTGATTCACCATTTAGTTCTCATTTTGTTTTCAGTTTTTCATGCCTAGAGAAAACTTAAATCTCTCATGGATGTATGTTTTGTCAGAATATGGGTGTTGTAATTAAAAGAACACATTTTTGGGGAATTTTACAATTCAGGTTTTGGCATACAGGAACATTTCAATCCCTAATTTTGATCATTTATCCTACACCTACCTTGTTATGAAATTATTTTTAATTTCATCTCATATTACCCCATTTTTGTGGGTTTATCCACCTTGTAGACTGACTGGATAAAGTGTTTTTAATTCTCTATATAACAGTAAGTTCACTAAGTTTATCCAAGTGCAGAACCAAACACACACACACACAACCCTTATATAAGTGTGTTACTGAATTTTCAGGAAGAGGAAAGGGAGGGAAGGCTTAGTGTGATGTCCAGCTGAGAGAGAGAGGGAGAGAGAGAGAGAGAGAGAGAGATGGCTTAACTATAACTGGAACAAACACACACACACACACACACACACACACACACACACACACACACACACACACACACACACACACACACACACACACTAGTGAGTTCATTCCAGTGACTTCACCCCATGGCAGCATGTCCCCACCCCCTTTTTAATCCAGATCTTAATCCCATACACAAATCTCTGCACTTGGTAAATGAGGTGTTTTCTTTTACACATTACACTTACATTTACACCTGATCTTCCTGTCCAAGCAGACAGACGGACTGTAGTTAGTCAGCAGATGCTAAATCATTTTACGTATATTTTTCGTGTGTGTGTGTGTGTGTGTGTGTGTGTGTGTGTGTGTGTGTGTGTGTAGGTATTGGCCACAGGCTTGAGTGGTCTGTATTCCTGGCTTCCAGCTAAGCTCGAGCTCTGCAGTGAAGGATGGCACTGTTTGGAGGAAGCTGACTGGATGCAGGTTCCAGCGCTCATACAGTTCCTCAACTCTCTACACTTCTGTAGCGCCGTATGTAAGGTCAGGCTCAGATCTTAGAGACATGCCTCCCAAACTGTCAAAGCGTGAAATTTCACTGACAAAAAAAATGAAATAAACAGATTGATATGATTTGCAATAGTTAAACATTTTGGCCTTAAGTAGCCTACTGGCGAGAGGTCTTGAGCCTCCTTCATTTCTTTATATTCATTATATTAAATGATTCAGCATTCAGCATCACCAGTATCCTAATCACCGGCCTCAACATCTGTCGTCATCTGCACCTGTTTCTCACTGGTTCATACTCAAATATAATTGAGCTATAGTTAATGTATGTACTTAATGCATGTTTATAGCTATGACTCGTAATTGGCTAAAGCTTTCTGCACGAAATGTGAAACGTTTGCCAATCTGCCAATTTTGGGTGTGGTCATTGCTAGGGGGTGGAGTTATGATCCAAAAACTTTTTTTTTCTCAGGACCGGAGTTAAGTTAATTTCTCCTGGTGATTTGATGAAAACAATTTTCCCTTGTTGTTTCCAGGTGGCGCATCACTCTGTCAGAAATCAGCTGCTTGGTTACATCTATAACGGTTTCCTTGTGCCAGTCATGGCTCCTGCACTCCACAAGGTGATAACTGCTAGTTTCTTTGCTCTTATTTATTTTCCCTGTGATCTCGTCTTGGTCTAAGCTTTGTCTGCTTTGATCAGCTGACCTTGGAGGAAGTCATGACCACGACGGCATATCTGGAGCTCTTTTTGCGGCACATCTCCGACCCCGCCCTCCTCCAGACCTTTCTTGTTTTCGTCTTCAAGCATCGTCACGACAACGTCAACGTTCTTGACACGCTCGTCAGCAGAATCAACACTCCTTTTCAGGTTCGTGCCAGATTTCCATCATGTGATGGTCAGCAATGAATGACGTAGCTAGCCCCGTCTTAATCTCCTCATGACGACTATTTTACACTAGTTCCTATTTTCTCCTCTTTGTTAGTTGGGAACGGTGTCTCTGGCACTGTTTCGCACTTTGATCGGCCTGTACTGTGAGGACGTCATGCTGGAGCTCATTCTCAGGTATTCACTACGACTTCCTGCTTGTAGATTTATTCCTGTTATTTTTTTTTCAGTTGTGGGAAATCAACTCAATTTTTTTTTTTTTTTTTTTAAATCCTGTACTACTTTTTCTTCTTCTCGTTCAGGTATCTCATTCCGTGTTCTCACCTGAAACGCAAAGGTCAGCGTAGACTCCGAGAGCGAGACTGCTACTCTTCCGGCGCTGCTGCTTTTCTCTCTCTCACTCCCTCGTTCCTCCTGGACAGACCCTGTACCTCGCCAACAATGCCCCCTAAACCAGACTATGTCCTCTGGTCAAAGGTCACCGAAGAGCTGCTGATGGGGAAGACGGGTAATGACAAGACACTTGATTGAGAGTTGAAATGGTTTAGATCTAAATGTCTCCAGTAATGACTTCTCGTCCAAGTCAATCTGTACAAATACACATTGTGTCTTCTTCAACCTGAACCATGCACCTGCAATTAAAGTAGCACATGGAGCATTTCATAAATGGTGTTTTCGATTTTCTAATATTTCCACTGGTGTGCATTTCATCCAGGTTTTGAAGACCTTTCTCCTCTTGGTGTGGAAGGTTTTAGAAACTCCTGCTGGATGACCTCAGAGCCGGTGATTTACAAAAACTACCTCCAGTACCTGAATGACGCACGGAGCATGATCAGCACCAGCGCTCGGGCGTGTCAGCTATGGTCAGCCCCCTACGATGGACTCAATCCCTCGCCCGAGAACTACCAAGCAGAGGAGGAGCTCGAGGAGCAGGTAGATGGAGAGAAGGGCGAATATGAATGTCCACCTCTTGCCACGCCTCCACTCCAGTCCCCGACCCCGTGTCGCATCGGGTCGAGTCGTACGCCAGAGCTGGAGTGGGACGACACTTACGACGCCACTCCCGATGGAGAGGAAAAGCAGGATTTGCATTTTGCAGAGCGACTTCAACCTCCGCAACACATTCAGGAGATGAGGAACAGCGCCATCGTGTTAATTCGCGGGTCTTACGTCGAAGAGTCCGACTTCCAGGACGATGTACTGGTTTATAATCTTATCGCGCAGAGGGATGCACGGGACGAACGGAGCGTGTCATTGAAAAACGCTCCCGGGAGCCAAAATCACAAGATCAGAGAAACTGAATCAAACGATGACACGCGTTTTTACACCAAGGGTAGCACGCAGGATCATGTAAGCAATAAGGTACAACATCAGGTATTCGAAGACGCTTCATTTCTATTAAACGGACATTCGGATGGAAAGAAGAAGGACGGATGTGATCATCTTCAAGAGGACCAGAAAACGGGTTTGGAAGAGCAACATCAGGAGGCGTCCAACATCTCGCCGGTGCGATATAATGGAGAGGACTTTGTTTCCCAGTGCCTCCAGCTTGTTAACTGGGATAAACAAAGCATGATGGGAGATAATGTTTATTTCCAGAGGTTGACTGCGGTCTTGTATGGTAAAGAAACGGAACTCGACTTTGATTCGATTTGCACTGATGATGAAGATGAGGAAACGAACAGAGGAGCAGATGGCGGTGGAAAGAAACATGTCGCATTTACAGGTGATGTTTCTTTTGCCCTTGGAGAGAGTTTGCCAGAGCCTGATGCACAATTTACTGATTTCTTCTTTTTATTATTATTATTATTATTATTGATTTTGCCCCACTGCAGGCCCGTTCATCAGCGTGCTGCTCTCTCGCCTGGAGAACATGCTGGAGAATCCCCTAGAGGTGAACCTGCTGGTGACGGGAATCCTGACTCAGCTGGCGGCGTACCCACAGCCCCTTCTGCGCTGCTTCCTGCTCGACACCCAAACCGTCTTCCAGCCCAGCGTCCGCTCTCTCTACCAGGTGGGGTTTTTTACGTTTTTTTTTTTTAACAATACATCACTTATTTAGCATAGTATATTCTCAGGATTCACAGTGACACCAACAGGCGTTCGTGTATTGCAGGTGCTGGTTTCTGTGGGTTGCCAGATTGAGCAGTACGTAATCTCTAGGCCCGGGTTTGCTCAGATGGTACGGGACACCGCTCACTACCTGCTGCTCAGAGATGAAGCCTTAAAGGATAGAGGTGAAAAGGATTTTCAGGAATGTTTTAGATACGGATGTTAATTTCATACACACTTTTCACTGCATTCTCTGTTTTGTGCACACACCAACAGTCTACTAAACGCCAGCAAAATATCAGAAGGAAAGTCCACTAAATTTGTCGTATGTAGCGTATTCTAGGTTGAAGCTAATCAGGTTAAATGTATTCCTGACACAAGGAAATCCTTCCACTCATGAGTGATTTACATTACGTGTTGCCAAACTGGGATGAATGTAGCACTACACATAAAGCTGTTTCCTCCATTTGTCTGCCCCTTCCCTCCCCTCACTCTCGCTGTCTCTCAGAGTGGGATTTCCTGCAGGAAAACGGACTCGGCTGGTTTCTCGACGGCCACGTCTCCGGGCGGCTGCCGGAATCTTTCCCTCCGTGTCCCGACATTCCTCCTCAGTCCAGGAACGGCGTGTTTGCCGCATTCCTCTATGCTGAGTTCCTGAAGGAGTTGGCAGCCATCGAACAGGAACACTCCATCCGCCCGGACTTACTCACTGAGGCGTAGGAAAAAAATACATAAATAAAAAAAAAAAACTTCAGTGCAATTTGTGTCCAAAGTTAAACAGGTGTCATGTGTGTTGAGATGTTTTGTAGTTCTCTGTTTACTTTATTTCTTTACTTATTAATGAAATTTCATCCCAAACTCTGATTGTAGCTGTTTAACAACACTGATCTAGATAAAGCTAAATGACTGCTAGCTCCTCAGCTCAGCCTCTTTATCCTTAAAGGCAACTTTAATAGTCAATGTATATTTTAGGACAAATATTTTTTTTATTGTGATTGTAATTAACCTCCGAGGGCTAGAAAATGTAAATAGCTCCTTTAATGACTTTGTTAGAATATATTTTTAAGATATCTGATACTAGCTTGTACAGGAGAGGTGATGTTTGTCTGTTTGTGTTGTGTGTATTTACAATTGATATTGCACTTTGAGTGGTTATGTATTTATGAATTATGTATTTGAGTTGGACTTTTATTGTATGATGTTATGAACAGTAATGCAATAACAGTAAGACATGTTTTAATTGTTCTTTCTTTGTAAAATGTGTTTTTATTTATTTATTATTATTATAAAAACATAATTATTAATCATTTACTCCTATCAGGAGCCGATCCCAGGACAGGGTACCAATCCATTGCAGGGAATACACTAATTAATATTTCATTAACTCAATTGCAAACATATGAATTTAAAATTAGTCTTTAAAAAATCTATTTTTGAGTCAATGTGGCGATTCATGATTTGCCAGACAAAAGGATCACAAAACGTCACCGAATCGATCTTCATCTATCTATCTATCCCTTTTTTTTCTTTAAGATACTGGTACTACAAAGCGAAAACTGCTGAAAAGCATCCAATTTGCCGACCCAACAACATGGCACAGTGCTATAGTAGTCTTGCGCATTGACGGTCAGGGTTCAATTCCCATCTCAGGTCTGTGTGCATGTTCTCTCTGTACTTTGTGGTTTTCCTCGGGGTATCCCAGTTTCCTCCCACAGGCCAAAGAGATGCAGATTAGTTTGCAGCTTAATTGCCAAATTGTCTGTGTGTGTGTGTGTTCTGCAATGGCACCCTGCGCCAGGCCACCAGTGCCATAGCTCTCCAGGGCAACCGTGACCCTTTACACAGGATAAGTGGTATAGAAGATGAATCACTGATCAACAAAACAAACAAAATACTGACTCATTTTAGTTCAGACAACAAAACAAACAAAACAAAAAACAAGATTTTTCTTTCTTTCTTTCTGTTACGAGGCACTTGGGAAAACCACATTTCTCTCTCTTTAAAAATTTTTTTGGACAGCTAATAAAAACCAAAACAAAAGATCAATACCTACTCAAAATTGTATGTTTTGATTTTAAGAACTGTCATTAAACTAGTTAAGCACTTTATTTTGTCTTCATTGAATCCATGTGTCATGAGTTTTTGATTCCGACTTAATGATTTAGATAAACTTAGATGGTGTGAAGTTGACGAGTTCCTTGGAATTATGAGCAGCTTTTGCAGAAAATATAAACCGCTTGTATCCTTTACAAAATATATTGCTAGATTAGCGTAGCTTCTTCTTCGTTTGAGTTTATTTGCGATTGGTGTAATGCCGCCACCTACTGGACAGGGGGCTGGAATAAAACAAATAGCAAGAAAAAATAGATTATTGCTTTGTACAAGGAACGACCGACATTCCACAATTTATGTGATAATTTTAGTAGTTTTGTTACTTAAAATCCTGTATAAAATATAGCTACTTGAGACCAATCAGAATTGTACGGAGCCCCTAAAGGGACATGGGGGGTGGGGGGATGGAAGGAAGAAAAAAAAAAACGGGACAACGCAACAAACAAAAAATTGACGACGAAAAAAAATCGTGACATGGGACGTAAAAAAATTGGCGATGAAAATTGTGGAACAAAAAAACGGGACATAGGAGGAGAACAAATCAAGACCACGTGACTCATAGGAGGCGAACAAATCAAGACCACGTGACTCATATTTCCAGCGCCAAAAAACGGAAAGGGCGCGCGCAGAGTACAAACTGAATGTCTTTATATTTTAGTTCAAGCGGAGAGTAAAACTCAGCTACTCAGAATTCTACTCAGTAATTCTCTCCATGCCTGTTTAACAACGCTCGTGTATTAGCTTTCTCAGGATGCTTCTCCTTCCTTTATTTTTAAGCGGTTGTCAGCCAGCTTTAAGGCGCATTACTGACCCTAGCTGGACTGGATCGGTATTGCACGGACAAGGTTCAAGCTTTTAGGAGCATTGCTGCCACCAGCTGGACTAAATCGGCAACGCTGAAGAGTCAAGTTTTGCGAGATCTCGCGAACCTTTTTAGGGAAAAAAAAAAGCGAGGCAAAAAAAAATGCGAGGCAAATTATTTTTCACCCATATCATGTTAGCCACACACACACACACACACATTTTTGAAATATTTTAATACAATTTTATTAAAGCTTTGCTCATAAGTACAAACCGCAACCCTGTCATCTGATTCAGGAGATAATATAACACCGTCAGTGCACTTAAGTTCAACATTAACTTTTACAAAGCAAACCATATTAAACAGCACTGCACTACAGCGCACGCAGTTACACAATCATATGTCTGAACACCGCAATCACAATATAATGTCAAAAACACTAAAACCTTTATAAGAACAGCTCGCTTTCACCTCGTAGCAATGTTTAATTGTGCATTGATTGTGTTTATAGTTTGTAAATATACTAAGCATCTGCTCTGTATGTGTGTGTGTGTGTTGTGTGTTTGCCAATGTGTGTTTTTTATCAATAGATTACAATTATGACTTAACGCCTGTATTCTCAGTGGTAGGTGCAGGAACTAAGCAACTGTCACTCGACCAGGAGGCGGGATTAAAGCCAGTGGGGGCAGAGCGAGAGCGAGGTGTGTCTGTTTGGCCGAGGCCCTGGTACTGCCCCTTAGGGGAGGCTGGGACAGAGAGAGGGTCGACACCTAGGCGCTCATGAGACGCCCCAGAGAGAAGGCCGGTGTGTTCGCCCTGCACGATATCCACTTCAGAGCCAAAGAACAACTTACGGGGACGTCCAAGCACTGTGCGCCCTGAGAGACAGATAGACGAAGACGGAGACAAAGACGGAGACAAAGAAGAGGTTGAGTAGGAAAAGATGTAGCAAAAGAAGAAGAATACATACTCAGGTTGTGGCACCAGTAGATAGACAGATACTGTAGATGGACAGAGAGTTTGTAAAGACTAAAAAGACAGAAACAGAAAGACAGAGAGATTAACAAAGAGATTAACAGAATGAAGAAGAAGACAGATACATACCCACATTGCGGACTTGCTCAGAAATATCAGCCTGTATATCAGAGAAGTCCAGCATGGCGAGAAAGGAGTCGAAGCAGGAGCCTTCATCATCCTCACGCACATAGGGACGGTAACTGAAGCTGTAGTGATGCGCGATGGCGGCCAAGAACATTTCTATACAAATCACAAAATCCTACACACACACACACACACACACACACACATTATATACATACAGTACATGCATATTGCAGGTAAGACTACATATGTTAAAAAAATATGTGCAAAGTTGACTTATATTCAAATCTTTGGCAATTTAGTTTATATAAATTGATTGTAAAAGCTCTGTGTCATGAGCCCAAAGTGTGCATCTACCTGTAACCCTGTAGCTACAGCCTCCACGCTCTCCCACTCCCATGTGTGCTTCTGAGAGATGACTCCAACCTTCACCAGAAAGGCAATGAACACAGCCTGCCTGCAGGGGGCGACAGAGCTCTGAGAATTAACCACATCAACTAAACATAGTGATGACACACTTTATAGACCCTGGATTCCTTAAACTGTTAAAACAAAAAGTGTGTAACAAGCCATAAAGTTACCTTAGAAACTACACTATTGTTCTGAACCACAGATACAGCCATAACCTAAAGGCTTTTAATTGGCTGAGGGATGAGGTTATACATCACTCCATCCATCCATCTAGGAACCTCTGTAGTCCAAATTGGGACTGTGGAGGCTAATGGCAATTAGCATTATATGTATTCCGATTTTATGATTATGGTAGGACCTCTGGTCGCCATTTAACCAAATCTGCACCCGGTTTCTGCGTTCCGGTTTCATAGGGAGGAAACCAGAATACCCAGATGAAACCCACCAAGCATGCATAGTATGCTTGAATTGATCATTTTAACCAGTTTAAAATATCTAATCTAGCTTGTTCAAACGATCATTTTAATAAAAAAATTTTTTTGAGAGAGAACTGGACCTTCAAGAACTTTTCTGTGCTGGCCCCTTCACCTCATCCTCACTGTGGACACCGTGGACATGGACCAGCAGTAGCTCCCGCTAATAGTACGATTTTAAAGATGCATTAATGCCACCAAATCAGCCAAAATATGCAAGCACTTTTTTTTGTCCATTCTACACAAACTGGCATATGTTATAGTTTCTCATTTTGGCACATTGCATATTGGTAACACCATGACAGCACAAACTTTATAACAGATAGCTTCACAAGTGCTCTCTTTGTCTATATGGACTGTATGGCAGAACCAAAAAAAATCTTCAAACCTTGAAAAAAAAAAAATCATGTATATTGTGTAAGTTGTTCTATGTAGATAGCTATCTCTATTATCTCCCATGTTTACCTGGTGTTGCTCTGATGCGTACAAGATGGGAAAAAAAAGTTCTCACCACCAAGTGATCATGATTTAATTATATCACCTTGAACTCAGGTTTTCAAACTCCCGATCATACTGCACTCAGTTAGGCACTTTAGACTTCTGAAATTCCATACTTCTGCAGAGTTTTAAAAATCATGCAGAC
The DNA here is from genome assembly GCA_013621035.1 of Clarias magur. NCBI lineage: Eukaryota > Metazoa > Chordata > Actinopteri > Siluriformes > Clariidae > Clarias > Clarias magur. Next base: position 584,036 of record QNUK01000241.1, on the reverse strand, counting down.
TTTATGGTAGAAACATACCAAAATGAGGCGAACACAACCATTTTGACACAGAGGAACTTCCCGACGGGTTTGAGCGGGCTCAGCTCTTCCTTCAGAGTGCGGTAGAACAGCAGCAGGCAGTACATGGCAAACTGAAAACACACAAAGTATATTGTAGATTTTATTGATTTAAGTGTCAAGTATTGGAGTTAAAATGCAGCACGGTCATATAATCATGGAATTGAAACAAAGGACAAGAATTCAACAGAGCTGGTTTATAAAGGAAATTAATTTACTAATGAACAAATTTGTAACTAAGCACTGAGTGCATTTAAATATGAGTACCAGCTGGGAGGCGTTGTTGACGATGACAAGGTAGGTCCAGGCATTCCTGAAGCTGAAGTTTCCCTCATCATAGACTTCGAACAGCTGACACACACTACAGACAGAAAAGACGCAACATTATAAAATCATACACACGTGGACAAAATTGTTCTTCGGTCAATGAAAGAAAAACTCACAATGGTCAGGGAAATAACTTTCATCTGACAAAAGTAATAATAAATAAGAATTCTATGAATGTTAACCAATGAAGGTCAGGCATTGCTTTTCAACCATGCTTCAACAGAATTATAATAAAAAAAGAACTCATGGAACAGGCCTTTTTTTATTATTATTTTTAATTATTTTATTTTAATATGTTTTATTAATCACTATAGCAAATACGAGTTGTTGTTAAGTATTGAAATAATTGAACACAGACAAGGCAGATCCTTTATACATACCCATCTTTGGGAAAAGTTAATGAATAATAATGAGCATGCAAATGAAACAGTCATGTGACAAAACAAACAAGATGTCAGAAACCCAAACAAGTGCAGATTTTTCCGTAAAAAACTTGCATCTTTTTATTGCATGTTGGCTCTGTGTCTGCCATGAGGGTTGTTTTGAAGATAATTATTATAATGAGGTCTTAGGTCATATGATCCCTGTGACTAATTAGCATACTAAAAGTACAGGCTGCACCAAACAATTTTCAAAAAATCTTACAGCAACGATATCATTCGTCATTTTTATGGATATTGTTCTCATTTTTTGTGTACAGTATTTGTATAGTTTGAATGAATTACTAAGTGCAGATGGATAATGTGTGTGTGTAAGTACAGTACAGAGAAATATTCTCTCTTACAGCGCTATGACAGTAGTGACAGGTCTGACAACGGTGTACTGCAGAACTCCCAGTTTACACCTGAACAGAAGAACCCTGGGGATGAGAAAAAGACAAAAATCTTTATACAGATGTAATTCATTAAAATTATTCTTTATGTAGTCCTGTGTACACAGCATTTCCCTGTTATGCTGTATATATTCATATGCGAAAATATGTTGATCAATTTAATTAAAAAAATGACAACAATAAAAAATCAGGATGTTATTAGGATTATTTTTGTTGAATAATTTATCCTCGTCAGGGTCACGGTGGATCCGAGTTCTATCCCATTAACCCTGGGCATGTGCAATCCTGTGGTTTTGTTACTGGCATTGTTGTAGAAAATTTATCAACACTGTTTGACCTATTAAAATACAAAATTTACAGGCAATAAAGTTTTTTCTTGGCAACAGCAAAAATAAATAAATAAATAAATGAATGAATTGTTAACTTACTACTGTATGTAAATTGGTTTCTTGCTGCAGTAAATGGTATAGATGGTCCACTGGGTCCCCCATACCACCAGGGGGCACCATGATATTAAAAACACATGCACAAAAGTGGTCCACTTGTCTTCCTTTTCTTTTGTCTGCTGTCATTGGGGGTTACTAAAGTAGGTTGTTTTATGAATTGCAGATGCAGGTTTAATTTCAGATGCCATTTCTGACTCAACCTTCGCATTGTATCCAGTCTTGGGACCTGGGTTTAGGGGCATTTGGCCTTTGGGCCTTGCCGCGTTGATCCTGACTGGTTCAGGTAGAGGCTATATTTTACAAAAACTGGGGGCTTTTTTTGTGATTGTTGTCATGGCAACCTATTCTTCTATATAGCTATGCACTATACACTCACTCACTCATCATCTATATATCTTAATTCTGTATTCAGGGTCACGGGGGCCTGGAGCCTATCCCAGGAGACTTAGGGCACATGGCAGGGTTTACCCTGGACAGGGTGCCCATCCATCGCAGGGCACAGACACACACAAACATACACTCACTCATTCACACACTACGGACAATTTGGGAACGCCAATTAGCCTAACCTACATGTCTTTGGACTGTGGGAGGAAAGCGGAGTACCCGGAGGAAACCCACCAAGCACGGGGAGAACATGCAAACTACATGCACACAGGGACGGGAATCAAGCCTGGCCGGGGATCGAACCCGGACCCTGGCGGTGCAAGGAGACAGTGCTAACTACTACACCACCGATGCACTATACAGTGTGTCCAAAATTGATATAAAATCTATGCACCATTCACACAGCAATCCAACAAGATCTTCACACTTTATGATCTGTTTCATAACGATGATCCCAAAACAGTTCTAGCACGTGCTACCTTTGGAGGCATGTAGTGAGGTGTGTGCAGTATGTGTTCACTCACTCTCCCATGGCCCATGGTGGACAGCAGCAGAATGGTGGAAGAAGCGAGCGCTGTTCCTGAGCCTCTAGAATAAGCGCCAGGTTCGGGTATTGCGTCTCCAGGAAGTTCAGGAGGAACATCAGGAAGTTATAGATGACATACGCCTCGTAACACTCGCGACAAGTGTCCACATAGATGGCTATACTGGGGTACTTTAGAGCGATCCACTAAAAGGTCCACACACACACACATTTACTAATGAATGGCAAAAGTGTGTTCTTGCAGTTTGAATATAAGTGAAGGCGAATTTGTTACTTACGCTGTCTAAGCTGTAAATTGGCACCATCCATAATATTCTGAAAAATTAAATAAAATTACACATTATGTACACAATAATTCCCATTTCAGCATAGTGTTATGGAACACAGTGCAAACCAGAGATCCAGCCAGAAGTTGATTATCTTGCATTAACAGCAGCATTTTTTTTTTTTACTCCTCTTACCATGATGATTTCCGAAAAAAGCAATTTTGCACTTATTAAGGAATGCGTCATACTTTTTATCTGTTTATAATGACACTGTACATCCATCAAAATAATCACCTGTGTTCGAATGGCTGTATTCCTTTGTAAATTTGAATAAATATAGAGTACTGTGCAAAAGTTTTAGGCATCATATCATCTTTAGTACAACTGTGGTTATACAAGCGTAAGTCAAAAATAATCCGCACTCCGGTTATATTAAAACTTCAGCTGGCCGCACCGTCTTACAACCATCTTTCCATTCAAGGCCACTGTCTCCCCAGTCACTACTGTGCAGGTGTGAACCTGTTACGTCAGTTCATTTGTAACAGCGGTATGAGCAAAAATGGATGCCATGCTTGTGATTTGCATGAAAGAAGATCAGCGTGCTACGATTCGTTTTTTATGGTCTGAGGGTATACCTGGTGCTGTTATTTATCATATGAAATGATCTCTCCATAAAAAGCATTAAAGAGTAATAAAATAAACAATTAGTGGTGGGGAAAAAAAAAAGTAGTTAGATACAGCTTTGTGCAGTGTTATAAGTGAAACAGTTGTTAGGTTTTACTGAGTGTGCTGGAGAATATAGTTCTTCTGGGTAAAAACTCATAAGCGTATATTAGTTTTTTTTTTTTTTCCACATCTGAAAACTCTATGACGTTGCTTTCTTTACAGACATGCAAATATTCTTCTGTAAAGTCTTATTCATACATTTTAATGTTAGGTTTGGAAATATTGAAAGGGTTAGTAAGTAATGATAATGATAATAATAAATGTCATGATAAACATCTCAACATCACATTGTCTATACTGCTTTATCCTGTACACAGGGTTGTGGGGGAGTTGGGATCTCAGGAGCCTTAGGGCACGAGATGGGGAACACCCTGGATGCTGCGCTAATCCATCGCAGGGCACACACATACAGTATACATACACACTCGCTTATTCACACACTATGCGCAATTTGTAAATTATTCTAATCTGCATGTCTTTGGACTGTGGAAGGAAACTGGAGCACCCGAAGGAAACCCACCAAGCAGGAGGAGAATACAAAAAACAAAAAGATAAGCAATGATCATGATGCATCATGATCATTCTCTGAAAGAATTATAAAAAGTTAGGATCATCTTAGGATCAGAACATGCAAACTCCACGCACACAGACCAGAGATGGGAATCGAACCCAGACGTGAAAGTGCTGGACGGTACTAGTCACTAAGCCGCCATGCTGCTCTACATGATAAAGATTTACAGTACAAGAATGGTATTAAAGATAATATTGTGCGTTACTGTATATATCTTTAAGCCACTTGATCATATGCAGTCTCTCATAATCATAAAAATATCATGCATACGAAATGATGTTGCAGTCTTCACAACCTTCACACACCAAGGGTTTTTTCTGCGCTTCTGATATATTCTTGACGTGCGTGTTTTGTTTAAAAAGCATACCCTATTTCAGGATGATGGTGGAAAATTAAACTGAACATGACCAAGACCATGACATGAGTACCAGCTCAGTTAAATCGTCATCCTTAGACTGCTCTGACGTCATTTACACCCAGTCTCGTGTGTGTACTGTATGTGTGTAAGCACAATGAGAGCTACTGCGAATGTGTGTGCGAGTGTATGTGTGTGGGTACCTGATGATAGGCTTCTGTAGTTCAGGTTGGGTGTAGTGCACAAGATGCTGCAGAATGCCCCATAGAGAGATGGGAATGGTCAAAAACACAAACACGCCTGCGATGAACCACGCCTTAGTGTGTGTTCCAGCCTGCCACACACACACACACACACACACATTAACACTATTGCAGATGATGCTGATGAGGGTTTACGCGCATGGTTGGTTGGTGTAACATCCTCGTGATGCGCATGTGATGGACATTATAATCATCATCATCATCATCATCATACAACAGCTTGCAGTAAATCAGCACCGCGCGGACGCACCTCGGCTTTCTGGAGCTGCCACACGGCCAGCGGTAACGCCACGGCCACGAGCAGCGCGTACACCGTCACGACGAGCGGCCGCAGCCAGCGGCGCCATCCCGCGCACAGCCGCGCCATTTCCCCTTAGACACGCGCTCCGAGCATCCCTGTGCGCGCGAGCCCTGCGCGCGTCGACGATGCGATTGAAGCTGGGTCAACCGGAAGGATGCTGACGCACCACGCGCAGCCTGTGAGCCAAACCAATAGGAAAGCACCTATTATATCGAATAGACTGTTTATCCACAAGTTTTTTTTGTGGATTATTAATAAATTATATATATATATATATATATATATATATATATATATATATATATATATATATATATATATATATGAAAATGTTATAAAATATATTATTTATATTATAACATAAATATTATATATATATATATAATAATAATGTCACAAAAGTGAGTACACCCCTCACATCTCTGCAAATATTTAGTTATATCTTTTCATAGGACAACACTGCATAAATGACTCTTTGACACAATGAAAAGTCGTCAGTGTAAAGTTTGTATAGCAGCAGGGGCGGATCTAGAAAATTATTCATGGGGTGGCAAGGGGGTGGCATAAACATTATGAGGGGTGGCAACACTGAAGCAAGCATCCCTGCATGGTTTTTGTGGATTCAAGGAACGTTATTCTTATTCGGTGTATACACTAGGGCGCACATTTTTACATTGTCCTATAAAAAATAAATAACCGCTGATGTGTGATTGACTTGAACCTGATATCTGGATTGGAACATCAGATAAATAAAAAAAACTCTTATTTTTAGAACACTAGGACACTAGTGCTGGGGTGGCAAATGGGGTGGCAAGGCTTTTTCTTAGGGTGGCAATTGCCACCCCGTGCCACCCCGGTAGATCCGCCTCTGTATAGCAGTGTAAATGTATTGTCCCCTCAAAATAACTAAAAATGCAGCCAATAATAGCTGAACCCCTGGCAACAAAATTGAGTACACCCCTTCCAGCACGGCCTGAATTCTCTTGGCCATGGAGTTCACCAGAGGTTCACAGGTTGCCATTGGAATGCTCTTCAACTCCTCCATCACAACATCATGGAGGTGGTGGACATTTGACACCTTGTGCTTGTCCACCTTGCTTTTCAGGATGCCCCAGAAGTGTTCTATGAGGTTTAGGTCTGGAGACATGTTTGGCCAGTCCATCACCTTTACCCTCAGCCTCTTTAGCAAGCCAGGGATTATCTTGGAGGTACGTTTGGGGTCATTATCATGCCGGAACGCTACTCTGCGGCCCAGTTTCCGGAGGGAGGGGATCATGCTCTGCTTCAGTATGTCACAGTACGTGTTAGAATTCATGTTTCCCTCAATGAACTGTAGCTCCCCAATGCCAGCAGCACTCATGCAGCCCCAGATCATGACACTCCCACCACCATGTTTGACGGTAGGCAAGACACCCTTGTCTTTGTCCTCCTCACCTGGTTGCCGCCACACACGCTTGACACCATCTGAACCAAATAGATTTATCTTGGTCTCATCAGACCATAGTACATGGTTCCAGTAATCCTGGAAGTCCTTAGTTTGCATGTCTGCAGCAAATTGTTTGCAAACTTTCTTGTGCATCATCTTTAGAAGAGGCTTCCTTCTAGGACGACAACCACGCAGAGCAATTTGATGGAGTGTGCGGCGTACGGTCTGAGGACTGACAGGCTGACCGCCCATCCCTTCAATCTCTACAGCAATGCTATACCCTAAAACTCATTCGTCTGTTTTCCAAAGCCAATCTTTGAATCTGACGCTGAGAACATGCACTAAGCTTCTTTGGCCACCATGGCGAGGCCTGTTCTGAGAAGAACCTGTCCTCTTAAAGCGCTGGATGGTCTTGGCCACTGTGTTGCAGCACAGTTGCAGAGTGTTGGCTATCTTCTTATAGCCTAGGCCATCTTTATGTAAAGCAACAATTAGTTTTTTCGGGTCTTCTGAGAGTTGTTTGCCATGAGGTGCCATTTTGAACTTTCAATGGCGAGGTTGAGAGAGTGGAAGAGCTTTTATACCAAATTTAACTCACCTGCTATCTGGTGACGCCTGAGACAGTGTAACACTAATGAGTCGCATGACAAAGGGGAAGGAAAATTACTAATTATGCTGAATTTGTACATTTTCACTTAGGGGTGTACTCACATTTGTTGCCAGGGGTTCAGCTATTATTGGCTGTTTTTTTTAGTTATTTTGAGGGGACCATAAATGTCCACTATACAAATTTTAGACTGACTACTTTTCATTGTGTCAAAGAGTTATTTATGCAGTGTTGTTGCAAATATAAAGTTAGTGCAGTTCACAAAAATTTGCCACGACAATATAATTTTTTTATAGAAAAAGTAAAGAAGTTTATTGCAACCAAAAGTAAATGGACAGCTCTGGACTGGCCAGCCAGAAAGACAACAGACACCCAAAGACAATTCCCCAAGATCTCCCAACTTCCCCAATTTTACATGATTTATATACCCTTACCGAGGGATTACCTCATAATTACCTCCTCCTTAAGTCAACTAGATACTTAATATTCATTATATATGTGTTAAATTTGTTAGGTCCGATTGACTGGCACCTCCCAGTTTCATAATTTTCCCCCTCTCATCTCATATTTATTCATGTCTGGGTAGGCCTTAACATCTTAGTTTCTTTTATTCCTTTTTTGGAGAAAGTTTGGGTTGTTCGTTTGTTCCTTTTTACCAACCAGACTATTGACCACTGCTGGTGGCTTAATTTTTCATCAGCAAAAGTTTTGATCTTTTTCTAAGCTGCATAATAATTCTGTTCTTATTTTCCTATTCCTTCCTCAACAGTCAAGCTTTAGTATGCTTAAAACTATTGAAATAATTGATTTGTTAATAAAAATCATATTATATGTTGTCTTTATTACTTTATTCGCTCTTAAAAGCGGAAGTCTAGCTCTTTGTGCAATGTCCCAATCAAAGCAGAACCGAAATTTTATTTTTATTTTTGGATCTCTACCTGCATTTTCTGTGTTTTTCCCCTTCATTAAAGTTCCTCAATGTCTTGCACTCTGTGTGTATGGGATGTTCTTGGGTCACAGTTAGTTATAAGTATCTAACTATAAAATATAATAAAAGGAGTAAATATTATTAGTATATTGCTCTGCTTACTATTATTTTTTTCTTAGTATCATTATTTTACTGATTGCTTTGTTCCCTGTACCTGCCTTCTGCCTGCATGTTCCTCACTTCCCCTATTTGCCATGAAGGCGCCTTTTCTTTTGCCTTTTCTTTTGCCTCTCGAATCGAGACCTTCTGGGTATTTGGTGCCTTGCTCTTGAACACAATTATAAATCAATAAAATTCTTCCACAATATAAGTGCGCCTTATAATATAAAGTATTATGTATTGTATGTAAGTATCACTTTTCAATATTAAAATATATCAGGTTTGTTTTTCTGGCATCCTCAACATATTATTTCTAAAGGGCATTGCTGCTGTTGTTGTTGTTGTTGTTTACTTTGCTTACATGATGCTTCAGTGGTAACCACTGTCACCTCACACCTTCAGTAGAGTTGCAGTGCATTGTTCTTTGTGGATTTCCTATGGGTAGTCCAGCTTCCTCCCTAGGGGCATTGGTGGCTCACTGGTAGTTTTCTCACCTGCCATGCGGTTTGATTTCCAGCCACTGGATGCAGTGCCGGTCCCAACCACAGAAAAAATGGGAGTGTTGTGTCAGGAAGGGCATTTGGCATAATTTTTTTTTTTTTTAAACCTGTGCCAAAGTTGCGTACAGGATCAGCTGAAAGACCAACAACAACTCCTTCTGTGTTTCCTCCCACAGTCCCAAGACATGCATTGTAGGGTGATTGGTGTTTCCAAATTGCCTGTAGTGTGTGAGTGTGTTTCCCCTGTACTCTGTGGTGGGTTGGCACCCATACATGGCGTCCATTGTCTTGAGCTCCCTCGGATAGACTCCAGCCCCATTGCGACCCTACACAGGATAAAAAGTGAAAATCTTCTTACTGCTTTATTATTAAAATCCAATTAATTGAGGTCAGTGCAAATATTTGTAAACAATTACAGACTACAGAATGCTACAGCTAGAACAAAGGCTCCTGGCTTGGGTCTTCTGTTTCTAATCCAGACTGCAGACTCATGCAGCCTATCAGTGACAGTCGTGTCAGGTGATTGCACAGCCTGACACACTCCCTAGATGTGCTCTCTCAATTTAGGCAGAGATTTTAAATGTCAGCCCCATCTGTAACACGTTCTTCTGTGCTATGCGGTGACAGAGCGAGAGATAGACAGAAGGAGGGAGGGAGTGAGTGAGGGAGAATGACAAACTATGAGAGAGAGCCAGGGAAATGAACGGGGGCGGGGCGGGGGGGTGTAATGACTACCATGTGTAACAACATATGTTCTAACCCACATCTCTGATTAGTTGAACATGAAAGCGGAGCTGTGCTGATGTTAATTCTTTAACTGCTGCACTTTATTCTTTAGACACAGGAACAGTTTACAGTAGAGGAACTTTCCATTGCTTTTCTTTGGGAAGAAATTCAACACAGAAAGATGTGAATCGAAATTCGAGTAAATTTAAGAAATAAAACTACAACGATATTTTCCTTTACCAGAATGTCACAAAATGTTTTATTGCTCTTGTAGTATAGTACTACAGTATACAACTATTTACATTTATGAATTCATTTTAGATTATAATCTAGCAATTGTAATTTATGAAACATTGCGGACATTCTTTGAATCAAGTTCTTTCCCTTGTATTGCTTATTTTATAGCAGCCAGAAGCAACTGTTCTCCTCTCATGTAAAAAGAAAAAATTAATCAAGGAAATAAAACAAGTGCAACTTTTCCCATAGACTGTTACTGAGCACTGACACTGGAGACTCCTTCAAAGAAGATGTTGAATTAATGTCTTCTTACAGTAAATATAATTCTAAACATGTTAATTGTGTTAGCTATTAGCTACTGTTCTTATTATATGTTAGTTGTGCTCGCTATTAGTTATAAGTTATTGCTCTTACCATAGAGGTGCAATAATGTACCAAGCCATGTAGATACTGTTATATAAAATGAATCAACACGTACAGTAACAAGAAATCAGAATCCAGAAATCAAGACCAGAGTATAAAACCAAGCATTTAATTATTTTAATATATAGTTTGCAGTAATATATACAGTATTTATAGTTTTTCAGTAAATTACAAAACAAATGATACAGGGGGTGATAAAACAAATCTGTGTGATTAACAGCACTGTACTTTATCAATGCATGTAATCGTGTTGCATTTTATTTAATTAATTAATGAACGAATTAATTAATTCATGTTTTTAGGGGAAAGCGTGAAATAATAACAGATCATACCTACTAGCCATCATGATGCAATTTTCCAAAAGTATTATAAAAGGGTAGCATCAACCTGACTCGTGCTGGAAGTTTGTGATGTTCAATCCGATGCTCGCTCTTCCACAATGTTCTTTAGGGAAACTCAAGCCACTGTAATGGCAGTAAAATGGGCTACGCAGCAGCAGAAGCCTTCATCATAAAGATTACGTGTTGCGAAGACTGGCAGCCGTTCATAACCAAGATGAGAACATAGAGAAAAGCCAGGCAGGGCGTTTTGTCTTTTTAGTTAGCAGTTCGTGTATTTTGTGTCTTGTGTTGTATAAAGAACAACAAATTCCAATTTAACTTGTCACATGGCCATGTATGAGATATGCATCAAATAATGTACTAACTTCTGAAGTACCATAACTGAAAATTAATTGAAGGAAAGAAAATTATTTTTGCAAGCTTTTGAATAACTTAATTCAAAAGCTACTGTTTAAAGTTCTCACATGAATAAATATATTTTTAAAAATGGTACAATAGAATACAATATAGCCCTTTTCTACAATGACACCATCAGCATCAAAACATGTGGTTAAAATTTTCAGAAGTTTCGGTGATGTGCGCAAAAAAGTGTTTTTCAAGCATCTTGAGACGTATCATGGATCCTGGCAGCCAGTGTCCATCATCTCAGCATGCAAATTGCTTTTGGGTCCATTCTGATCCTGTAAGTGTGTGTTCTCAGTTGTAACTGTCTTTCCGCAGTGCTGTGCGATCTGTAAGGCCGTTCTGTAGGTCAGGGTTCTTGTACTGGATGCTGGTCCCCATGCTGCTCAGCAGAGAACCCGAGTAACACCAACAACACAGACAGGACTAAGGGAGAACGAAGAGAATATTAAGATAAAAAACCTGCCACAAAACCGTCACTAAGACACAAACAAATCTAACACTACTCATATCTTAGATATGAAGAAATCAATTAAAAATTTAAATGATGGACTGAGCAATAATGGAGTGAGTAAACAATGGATTAAACAATAAAAGGAGTATCTGTACCTTGAAGCAGTTTTTGAACTTCTTGCTGACAAGGTAAAGTATGATTGGGTTGATGCAGGAGTTGATCGTCGCCAGGTTAATGCTGAAGTAATCAAGCACCAGCAGGAAACTGGACACACAGAGACATTACATTACACATGGGTTTATATAATATAAATAATGTTATCATTTGGACCATGTTAATAGCTTCTGATTCAAAATTTGTCTAAATGGATTCTTGTCTTTGACATGGGAAGGTAGACAGTTGGCCAATACTGAACAGACCATAGAGTAGCAGTCCAGGAAGTAAACTGAACAAAATGGAATGTTGGTTCACTAGAGCCACTAGAATTTTTTGCCATATTTACAACCACCTTGCAAATATCTGGCCACTGTCATCTTGTCCATTGGGCCAAATTTAGGCCATCAGAAGCAGAATTCCAGTTACCTTTAAATGTACCTTACCAGTATTGGCCCAAAAAATTGTTTTGTCCATTGGGCCAACATTGGGCCATTAGAGACACAAAAATTTAATCCATCCTAAAATCTACCTTATTATATTGTCCCAATGTCATTTTGTCCATTGGGCCAATAATAAACCATTAGAGCCACTAGAATTTTGCTCATCACTAAATCCACCTTGTAAGTGCTGGCCCAATGTCATCTTGGTTATTCAAGCTACTTTGCACCATCAAAGTACGTAAACAGAATTACAGTTATATTTACGTTGTACCCTAACAACAGTGCCTAAGATAATATTTTGTCCACTGGGCCAACATAGAGGCATTAAATCCACTAGAATTTCAGGCATTCTAAAATGTCTACTACCAATATTGACCCAATGGCATCATGTCCAACGATGGGCCAGCGTTCATACATAAGAGGCAACATGATTCCAGTTACCTGTAATAAATGTACCTTATCAACATAGTCCTAATATAATTTTGTCCATTGGGCCAACATTGGGCCATCATAAAATATCAGGCAACTCTGAATCTACCTTCTCTATATTGCCCAAGAGTTCTTTTTACCATTGTGTCAATGTTTGGCCATCAGAGACAACGGAATTCCATTTATCTTTATATCTACCTTGCTAGTGTTGGGTTAACTTTGGAGATGTTGTTAATAAAAAGTGCTTCTTAGCCAATGTTGGTAAGGCAATGTTGTGTAGGGAAGGCCAACACAGCCACCAAAAATAGAAACTGGGCCAAGTCAGTTTGGCCATAATGGAGGAGAGCAATTTTGCTAGTTAAACATTGCTGCTAAACATTTTAATACAATATAAAGTTACAGTGAAAGTGGAATCAACAGGAAGTTACTGGAATTATCAAAAATTACCTCAAATGTAATAAGGAAATAATTATAATACTGGGAAACATCAACATTACAACTGTGTTCAGCAAAGTATCCATAAATTGAAGAAATTGCAAAATTGTGAAGTGATCTGATTTTAGCATGTTTCTTACTTGAGCAGATCACAACGCTGAGCGTCGTGCTGAAAGTATACCATTTTCTTCAGAATGCGACTCAGGTGAAGAGGAAACCAGCACAGAGCGAAGATTAGCACCAGGGAGAACACAGCCTTCGCTACCTCACGGCGCTGCCAACAAACACACACATACCCAATCGTATGAATTCACCTTGTAGATTACTATTAAAAATGTGTGACTGTTATTTAGTCAAAAACGAACCACATTCAGTGCAACTATATAATTAAAAGTACTCCATAACAGTTGGTAAATAAAATGAACAAAGAAAATGTATTTAACAAATAGAAATTCCTTTAAAATTTATTTTTAAAATACAGGAGTGAACAATTCCTCTGTTAAGGATTAGGGATTTTCTTTAAACGTCTCACCTGTTTGATATGTTCGCTGAGTGCGATTCTCAGACTTCCTTTTCTGTAATTCAGCATCTCGCAGGTCATCAGAGTGTAGAAGATAGCCGTACATGCTAACGGTATGCAGAAGTAACACCCAAACAGCCACCAGTCCTTCACGTCTCTGTAAAACTACACGCACAAAGCGGTTGATTTTATTGTATAGTAACTTTTTTAGTAACATCTCAACTACATGTCAGGAAAATGTTAATGTTTACAGTACAGCAGGCTTGGTTTTTTTTTTTTTTACTGTCATTATATAGCACCTGTCTATTGTCTGTAAGTGCTACTGTAGGATATGTTTAGCTTCAAAGGTTGCCAGTTTCCTAGCTATAGCTATAGCTTATACTGTATATAAGACTATTCACACTATTCACACCAGAAAACATATGCCCACATATTTGCTAGTGCATTGCCTCAGTGTTAATATTCAGACATTATTTGGATAATATTGTATGGATATCATATAAATGTTTAGTTTAGAGCTAGGCATAGCGGTTAGCACTGTGGCGTTACACCTCCAGGGTCGAGGTTTGTTTCCCGCCTCGGGGTCTGTGTGCAAGGGGTGTGCATGTTCTCCCCACGCTTGGTGGGTTTCCTCCGGGTACTCTGGTTTCCTCCCACGATTCAAAGGCATGCAGGTCAGGCTAATTAGCATTCCCAAATTGCCTCATAATGTGTAAATGAGCATGTGAGTGTGTGTGCCCTGCAATGGATTGACACCTTGTCCAGAGTGTACCCAGCCTCGTACCCTAAGTCTCCTAGAATAGGACAGAGCACCCCCCCCCCCCCCTCACCCTGACCTTGTAGACAATGAGTGAGTGAGTGAGTGAGTGAGTTTCGAGAGTGTTTATTGTGTGTTTCTTGTACATTTGTCTATACTTACAGTCATAAACTGTGATTCTGGCTTGAGCATGCAGGTTTGTACAGTCATGTTGTTGTGGTCAAAGCTGACCATGTTAAAACCCACAGCTTCAGGAACAGCCAGAAGAATGGACAATATCCAGATACACATGATTTCTACGGCGGTCGAAGCAGGTATTCCCACACCTTGCACACGGTTCCACGAGGCCACAGCACGATACCTGAACACACCAAACATTAAAAAAAAATTTTTTTTTTTAACTGTTATTACCAATGTTGACACTACACCTGGTTTACACGTGTGAATGTGTGTGTCCTACCTGTCCACACTGAGAGCACACAGGTTGAGCACCGTGATCCCAACTGAAGCCTTCTGCAGGAAGGGAAAGAGCTTACACAGGAAGAGTCCGAACGCTGTGTCGTTAAAAGGCCATCTCATCGCCAGCAACTACACCAAACCCAGAAGCACACTTTTAGCATTGTTCTTGTGTTCCAGTGCCGTACACTAACACCCGAAACGTTCAGTGTTCAAACTGTAAAAAACATTGTCTTCGTGTACCATAACAAACACGAAACAAAACACCGGACAGATACCTTTTAAGGGCACCGTTTGAGGAGAACTTCCTGTCCTGTAGTGTGCGCACGTGTGTGTGTGTGTGTGTGTGTGTGTGTATGTGTGTGTGTTGAGTGGTACATCGATAAAAGATCCAAAATAAGCATGTCAGAGTGACCTAGCGCCGAGACAGCTTGACACACACATACACACACACACACACACACATACACACACTATCAGTACTTGTGAGTGATGGTGAGAAAGCCCAGGCAGTGACAGATAATGATGTAATATACTGGAACACTACTGAAATCCGGATGACTCTCCACTGTAGGGAGTCTCTTGAGGATTTGATGTGTTTAAGGAAAGAGGGGCAAGAGAGAGAGAGAGAGAGAGAGAGAGAGACAGAGAGAGAGAGAAAATGCTAGACCAGCATACTTCTCTTATAGGCAAGATAAAAACAGTCATGTCTTAGTGTTCTACTTAGTGACCTATCACGGTCAATACACTTTCATCAACCTTAAGATCCAGACATTAACCAGAGTCAAATTTTATTCCTCTGAAATAAATTATATTCAGGATGTTGTAGCTCCAATGTGGTTAAACACACATCTAAACGATTTAAAAACAGAGAGAGAATGTAGAATGTGACACGCCATTAAGTTAGCATTTACTGTCAAAGTATTCAAACAAATTAATGAGTCATAATCCCACAATAACAGATATCGATATTATTACACAATGTGTTTGTGTTTGCTGGCAGCTGTTCAGGAGAATATGTCTCAATTACTGGAAGGTAGAAATGATTTTTCCGGGAATAGCAGGGGTAGTAATGGGGTGATATTTGGAGTAACTAGAGGGTATTGATAGTAACATTGTTCTATTAGAAGTAGTGAGGTAGTAACGGTACTAAAGAGTTAGGAGTGGTAGTAATGGGGTAGTAATGGGGTAGTATTATTAGTAATGGTGCAGTAGTGTACTAAATGTAATTGGGGGATATTTTTTGTAGCAATGGGGGAATTTGGGAGATTAATGGGGTATTAGTGGTAGTATTGGGGTAGTAGTGGTAGTAATTGGGTAATATTGGAGAAATCGGGTAGTAATAATAATAATGGGGGAATTTATTGCAAATTTTGCAATGCGGTAAAAGTGGTACTGATGGTGTTGATAGTGGTACTAGTAGGAGTAGTAGTGGTAATTGAGTGTTATTGGGAGTAATGGGGTAGTAGTGTTAATTAAATTTTGTAGTATGGTGGTAATATTGTGTGTGATGGGGTGAAATGGTATTAATTGGGGAATATGGGGGTAATGGGGTAAAACTTTAAATAATAGAGTTGCTGATTGTAGTAACAAAGTAATATTGGTAGTAACTGTGTAGCATGGGTAATAATGGAGGAATAGCGATAGTAATTCTGCAATATTAAGAGTAATGGGGTAGTAGTGTTAGTAATAGGGTAACACTACAGTATATGGGATCGGTAGTAGGAGTAGAAATTGGGCAATATAAAGAGTAATGGGGTAGTACTGGCACAGTAGTAATGGGGTAATATTAGAAGTAATTGGGTACGTGTTGTAGTAACGGGGTAGTACTGGTAGTATTGAGTTAGTAGTGGTATAGTGAAGGTAGTAGAGGTAGTAATGGGGTAAAATTAGAAGTAGTTGTGCAGTAGTGGTACTGTAGTAACGAGGGGAGAAGTGTAAATATATTAGTAGTGCCATAGGTTTGCTTTAAATCTGCCCAATAAATATAAATGGTTCTCATCCTACTGTAAATCATCTTATTCAAAGCTGTTCAAGCATCTTAAGACAAAGAGCTACTCAAGAACATAAGCGTTCATTTGTTCATTGTTATTTGATCCACAGGCCAAGCACCAAGCATTCCTAGGGGAAGGATCCAATGAGCTCTGCTGCATTTAACAAACTGATTTCCTGTGTCCATTTAATCTCAAGGAACCCTGAAACCCACAACTTTGGATTAATTTACATCAGAGCTGTAACACGATGCCCACAATACACACAATTTAGAGAATCTGCCCCCTATCAGAAAAGACTATACAGTCCTTGTACAGTACTGTATGTGCTGGTTTAGAATGGTGCAAACTCTTCATAATAACAAATCATGCTGCTCTGAGGATTTCTTGTGGTGACTACACTACCTTATAGATGTGGATGGGGATGTCGATGGCGATGTAGATGAGGTCTCCTAGTGCCAGACTGGCGATCAGGGCATTGGGGCCGTTTCTCATGTTCTTGTGAAGGCATATGATCCGTAGCAGCGTGGCATTACCTACTACGCCCACCACGAAGATCACACAAGACAGCAAAGTGTTCACGTACTTAAACACGACTTTCATAGACGTCCTGCGCAAGCACGCTGGCGGGGGAGGAAGAGGGCGAGCTCGCACTGATCCATTCCCCGAAACGAAAGAGGAGTGCGAGGAAGCGAGAGTGGCAGGTTTAGATTCGAGGCTTACGCCCTGATTCAGGGTCAGAGGTGGGAGGGTGGCATGAAGGTCAGGAAGCAGGATGGCAGCTGGGTCACTGGAGAACAGGAAGTCTTCTGAGGAGTTTGATTGGCAGTGGCCGTGTCTCATCAGCGCGCAGGATATGGTTGCTATTAGCACCGTGACCCAGGGCATCGTTGCGCGGCACACTTTACTGCAAGACCAGGAGGTTGTTTTTGTCTGAAGGAGATAGGATTGGTTAGATTAGAATCGATTTCACAAGATCATATATTTAAGACCTAGGCTTGACTAAACTGCACGGTTCCAGGAAATAACAGGCATTTTGAAACATCTAATTAGACAGAGAGATACACTGATCTAGAGAGACACGGACAGGAAAGTCATCAGCTGGATGAATAAACAATTCTGTTTTAAGATTTAAGGGAGATAAAGGAAAAGTGCGTGACAGCCAAAAAATCAGGAACTGAGAAAGAAAACAAAGTTTAAACAGAACTCATTTCCATACAAAGTATGTAACTTATGGCATCACTTAATATATAATGGTGTGATGATATTTAAGAGTGAAATGCAGTAGATGGTTCTCATGCTAACAGCATGTCCGCAAATAGAGAGCACAGAAAATGTTTTGATTCTTCGATTTGCAAGATGATTTTTCGGGCTAAACCTCAAACCAGATGCATGTTTATGTGAGTAAGAGTTATTGCGTGTTTAAGAAGTGCTGATCATTTTACCGATACTGAAAACTGTCATTTAATAAAAACCGATCACAATTTTAGTGTCATCTTGTAACATCACACATCACCAATATGGAAAAAGCACAAAACGAAAAACAAGTACAGGGTGTTTTAAATGTATTATTATTATTATTATTATTATTATATAATAATAATAATAATAATAATAATAATAATAATAATAATAATAATAATAATAATAATGATAATAATAATATTTAAATTGGAAATTGTTAACATAAGCAAAGAAATGTTCGATATCTTAAATATTTAATTTTAAATTTGACAATTTTGTAATTTTCCCACAGGAACTCTTTTGTATAAAACTTTCAGTTTCCGCAAGTCTGACCCGTCCAATAAACAGATGACCTTAGACTGATCCTAAGGTTTTCCACAAACTTACAGAGTTCACTTCAGCACAAGTGCATGTTTCATATAAGCACAGAAATATCATACTAAATACTAAAAAAAAATTTTTTTTAATGTAAATATTTCTTACTGTCACTTAAGATGCTGATAATATTAATAATTGGAGATTTTAGATTTTTACAGTTCATAATATTGTAAATGTAAGGTTTTATGATAATAATAATAACAATAATAATAAATAATAATAATAATAATAATAATAATAATGTATTTCACTCACCTTGTGGAAATCTCCTCCCAGGCTCCTAAACGGAAAAAAAGTCAATAATGTCCTTTAAGATCCTGGCAGAGTGTGTGAGTTTAGAGGAGTGCCCGTCTTGCTTTTGACCATGCAGAACAGTGTGTGTTTGTGTGTGTGTGTGTGTGTGTGTGTGTGTGTGTGTGTGTGTGTGTGTGTGTACGGGGCTGTTTTGACAGCTGGAGCAAGACAGAGGTTGGACTCCTCTTATAAGTCCTCTCTCTCTCTCTCTCTCTCTCTCTCTCTCTCTCTCTCTCTCTCTCTCTCACTCACTCACTCACTCACTTGCTCTCTCTCTCTCTCTCTCTCTCAGTCTCTCTCTCTCTCACTCACTCACTCACTTGCTCTCTCTCTCTCTCTCTCTCTCTCTCTCACTCGCTCTCTATCTGTGGGATGTGGCTTTTCTGGCGTCAGTTCTTGTTTCACATTTAACATACTGGACCCCCCACAAACAACCCCAAAGAGCATTTCACACACAAATATACACACTCGCATGCACACACACTGTAATATAATCTCTCCAAAACGACGAAGCTCAGCTTGTTAAATGCTAACTGGAAACTCTTTAAAGCACATTTCAATTGACTTTTCTTTTCAACTCGAGCACTTCAGTACAACCGCATACAATGTGTCACATTTAATGTCCCTTGAGGCATCAAACACCAAAGACGTGACTGATCCCCCCCGACCAAATAAATACAACCTACTTTATAGCAACAATGAAATTGGGAAAGAGCCACACAGACCATGCAGGGGATTTTCATTTTTCTTCAACAAGGTCACAACTTGATTAAAATAAATTGACTAGCTGAGATAATTTAGCAAATTAAAACAAACTCCCAAACCTCAGACCCCATGCATGTTGATCATTAAGTGAACTTTATGTTGATTTTTTTTCCCCCCTCTGAGAACATGGTTCAGCTACAGTGTTTGCTATTATTCCTTTAATTCATCCCAGTGGCCCTCTGCGGTGTGTCGATTGTGAATGAGTCGACTATTTGAGTTGTTCCTTTCAGGTGAGCAGTAAGAGTATTATTGTTATTAGTATTATTAGGAGTAGTAATTTATACAAGAAGAACTTGGACATGTACAATAAGCACGATCATCATTTGATTCACTGAGTCAAATCTTTCAGGTGAACAGTGTGAATTGACTCATATATCCAATGAATCTTTCTTTCTTTCTTTCTTTCTTTCATTATTTATTTATGTATTTATTTATTTATTTATCATAAGTGTTAAAAAAAAGGACAAATAGATCATGTACAGTACCATGTACTTTAGAAAATACTAAACAAAACTAAATAAATTCTGTATTTATGATAATCACATTTCTGCCTTTTTGTATTGATTCTTTCTAGTGAGCATTTCTTCTTCTGATGATGATGATGATGATGATGATTATTTTATATACGTATATAAATTGATCTGATTCGCTTTTCTCACATACTGTAATACAAACACACGCTACATTCCTGCTTACACATCAGTATCATGTGTTGCACATTTGTTGTTTGCACGCTGCTCATTTGCACATTAGATGAGCCGTAACTTGCACTTTACACTGTAAACCCGAATAAGTTGGCAAAACTCAAAAGATGTGAGGTACAGCAAAATTTTTAAGTAATGATGTTTCCAATTTTAAGCAAACAGAACTATCAATTTTTGAGTTTGTTGTACTCATTCATATTAATCGTTCTTTACTTGCATTATTGTGTAGCCGAACTCATACTATTTAATGGAAATTATCATTTTTTTGTTGTTGTTGCAAATTAAATAAGTTGTTGTTGCTCTTTCAGCTGCTCCCAGCAATGTGTCGCTACAGCAGACGATCCGATCCGCACACAAGCTTGGCACAGGTTTTACACCAGATGCCCTGACGCAACCCTTCCGTTTTATCTGGGCTTGAGACAGAAACTTCATCCAGTTGTTGGGAATCGAACCCGGGCCTTTCACATGGCAGAACAAACACCTACCACTGAGCCACCAGTGCCCTATTGCCCTGATGACGTCAGACACAAAACTACTAGACTGAAAGATATTAAGTTGGTGGAACTTTAAGGTGACAGTTACTGTTACTTAAGTACTTAAACTTACTTAAGATGTCAAATCTGTTCAGCTAACTTGAAAAGTGTCAAACTCATAAATACCAATAAGTTCTAAATACTCATCAAGGTCTATTAATTTATTATACTCATTATGACGTCTTTTTTTTTTTGCTAGCTCATTTTGATAATCTCATGTATTTATTTTAAAAAAAGTTATTATTTATATAAAAAAAATCGAGCAGTAGAGTTAGAACAATTTTTGGTGAACACCCACCCACACACACACACACCCACCCACTCCACACACACACACACGCCAAGACACACACACACACACACCCACCCACACACACACACACACACCCACACACACACACACACACACACACACACACACACACACACACACACACACACACACTGGAGACTGGATCTGCAAAATATTATTATAATAAACCAATGCGTATTTGTCTGCGAGAAAAAAGAACAATTATTGATTCATGTATAACATGGTTAAGGTAATACACTGATTTTTTTGTTCTTTTTTGTTTTAGGATGAATCCTTTGGACCACACACACACACACACACACACACACACACACACACACACACACACACACACACACACACACACACACACACACACTTGTTTGATGCCCGCAGCAAAGCTACAGTGGAAGCCTAGACAGATGAACGTGAACGGAAGAATGAATGCCTGGACTGATGGATGGATGGAGGAAATAAATATATAGATAAAGAATTTGTTTTCAAACACTGAAATTTCCCCAACAAACAAATCACATACACGTTTCTTTCAGAGCTGATCAGAGGTCACCCTGTGCCGAGAGGCAAACCTGTGGAAGCAATTTCTGTCACGACCTTGTGAACTCTGACCCTGCTGTGAATGGCACTACCTCAAGCCTAAGTCAGATCATCTCTTCTTTCGGCCAGATGAGCTCATACATAACCATTAGCCTGATTAATTACAGCAACAAAGCTGCTCGCACAGATGTCTCTTACAGCTCGGTTTCAGCATTAAAACAGAAAAAGAATACAGGAAATACAGCTGTTTCTTCTACTTTTACATGAGGGAACGTACACACAAGTCTTCAAACAGTGCGGCCGCTTGATAAACTTTTACTGAAGGCAGTTTAAATTTTCTAAAAGCTTCCACGTTGTCCAAAAAACACAATCTGCTGCTGTGCACACTGTTTACACACATCTGCTACTGATGACCCTCTGAGGCAGCTCAATTAATGCATGTGTGTGTGTGTGCGTGTGCGTGCGTGTGTGTGTATGTGTGTGTGTGTGTGTGTGTGTGTGTGTGTGTGTGTGTGTGTGTGTGTGTGTGTGTGTGTGTGTGTGTGTGTGTGTGTGTGTGTGTGTGTGTGTGTGTGTGTGTGTGTGTGTGTGTGTGTGTGTGGTAGGTAGAAGGCCTAGAAGAGGCTGAAAGACAGATGTTCAGATTAGCCAAATGTGGGATGTGAGTCTACTTTCCATTCGGAAACTCCATTCCCCCCCCCCCCCCCCCTTTTCTTTCTTTCTTTCTTTTTTTAAATGCCTCCACCTTCATCTAAAATGAATTTATACAGAGGGATAAAAAAAAATATTGAAAAGATGGTTTGACCTTTAAAAACAATATACTGTATACAAAAATATACAAAGAGAATGGGAAATTAATAATAATAATAATAATAATAATAATAATACATATTATGAATAATAATAATAATAATAATAATACAAGAAATAATAATAATAATACAAGAAGCTTTATTATATATCATTTCATGCATATAATGAAGCAAAATTTATTTTACTGAGGTGAATAACAATAAAAGTGTTTAAAATCATAAAAAAATTATAATACAATAAAAAAGTGACCACTATGTAAATAATGTACAGTAGTAAAGATGTGCTTATTTACTATGTGTGTTTAATAATGATGTTGCTCTTAGTCTTTCAGCCTTGCACAAGCTTGGCACAGGTTTTTACACTGGTTGCCCTTCCTGACGCGACCCTCCCATTTTACCCAGGCTTGGGACCAGTACTGTATCCAGTGGCTGAGAATCGAACCTGGGCCTTCCACATGGACGACAAAAGACCTAACTCTGAGCCACTAATGCCATGTGTTTCCTAATGATAAAATCAATAAAATCCGGCTGACACTTACGTACTAGCACTCTGGGTTTGGGTACAGGGAAGATTCCATCACCTACATTCCATCATGTTGTTTTTCTGACTGTCTAGACACACTAGGTTAGAGAGCATGTAGGTCTACCACCCTGCACGATTAATGGTTAACGTAACTCTCTGGACTACCACTGCGCCAAAACCAAGTGTACCAGTGTACAGCATTCCTTTGGGACCGTCCATGTTCTCTGCTATAGGTAAGACTAGTTTTCAGTCCAAAATTCAACAGATGCTGTTGTGCATTTTTTAAAACATGCTTATCCCTCATAATATACAGTCATGGCCAAAAGTTTTGAGAATTACATAAATATTGGAAATTGGAAAAGTTGCTGCTTAGGTTTTTATAATAGCAATTTGCATCTACTCCAGAATGTTATGAAGAGTGATGAATTGCATAGTCCTTCTTTGCCATGAAAATTAACTTAATTCCAAAAACACTTTCCACTGCATTTTATTGCTGTCATTAAAGGACCTGCTGAGATCATTTCAGTAATCGTCTTGTTAACTCAGGTGAGAATGTTGAGGAGCACAAGGCTGGAGATCATTATGTCAGGCTGATTGGGTTAGAATGTCAGACTTGACATGGTAAAAGGAGGGTGATGTTTGAAATCATTGTTCTTTCATTGTTAACCATGGTGACCTGCAAAGAAACGCGTGCAGCCATCATTGCGTTACATAAAAATGGCTTCACAGGCAAGGATATTGTGGCTACTAAGATTGCACCTAAATCAACAATTTATAGGATCATCAAGAACTTCAAGGAAAGAGGTTCAATTCTTGTTAAGAAGGTTTCAGGGCGTCCAAGAAAGTCCAGCAAGCGCCAGGATCGTCTCCTAAAGAAGATTCAGCTGCGGGATCGGAGTGCCACCACTGCAGAGCTGCTCAGGAATGGCAGCAGGCAGGTGTGATCGCATCTGCACGCACAGTTAGGTGAAGACTTTTGGAAGAGGGCCTGGTGTCAAGAATGGCAGCAAAGAAGCCACTTCTCTCCAAAAAAACATCAGGGACAGATTGATCTTCTGCAAAAAGTATGGCGAATGGACTGCTGAGGACTGGGGCAAAGTCATATTCTCGGATGAAGCCTCTTTCCAATTGTTTGGGGCATCTGGAAAAAGGCTTGTCCGGAGAAGAAAAGGTGAGCGCTACCATCAGTCCTGTGTCATGCCAACAGTAAAGCATCCTGAGACCATTCATGTGTGGGGTTGCTTCTCATCCAAGGGACTGGGCTCACTCACAATTTTGCCCAAAAACACAGCCATGAATAAAGAATGGTACCAAAACACCCTCCAACAGCAACTTCTTCCAACAATCCAACAACAAAAGTGAGAACTAAGTGGCTCGGGGACCAAAACACTGCAATTTTGGGTCTATGGCCTGGAAACTCCCCAGATCTTAATCCCATTGGGAACTTGTGGTCAATCCTCAAGAAGCGGGTGGACAAACAAAAACCCACTAATTGTGACAAACTCCAAGAAGTGATTATGAAAGAATGGGTTGCTATCAGTCAGGATTTGGCCCAGAAGTTGATTGAGAGCAGCCCAGTCGAACTGCAGAGGTCCTGAAAAAGAAGGGCAAATACTGACTCTTTGCATAAATGGCATGTAATTGTCGATAAATGCCTTTGAAACACATGAAGTGCTTGTGATTATATTTCAGTAAATCACAGAAACAACTGAAACAAAGACCTAAAATCAGTTTAGCAGCAAACTTTGGGAAAACTAATATTTGTGTCATTCTCAAAACTTTTGGCCACGACTGTATATACAGTATATTAATAACTATTTAAATAACAATTTATTAAAAAAGGCAAGAACAAAGATACACCAGCTTAAGATACACCTTAACAAACTATTTTACTGCATATTATAGTGTATCGTAACATATTGGTTGGGCAAATTATGGGATTTTTAAAAAAATGCAATCTCCTTTTTACGCATTTATCGACATTGTAATCCCTCATACACATCTACAAGCGAATTACGTACATACGCACTACGGCACTTTTACGCAAATATAAGAAACAAGTGTGGAAATGTTTAAGAATATACTGATACATGGAGATGTGTGTACATGTAGTTGAGCTTATATAAAATAAAAGATTATTTATTGTACCACTGTTATACAGTATTTCCTTTTAAATGACTACAGAATATATTTAATATATTTAATAATATAAAGTGTATAGGCAATTCATTATATTTAATATTATTTTACATTTATATTGTATAAATATAGTATTATGTTTCAAAAACAAAAATCAAATGAAATGCAATGAAGAACAAAGCAGAAGCTCCATAAGCGAACAAGCTCTGGTTTGCACATGTGTAGTTAGAACACTCTTCAGCACACGTCTCTCTCTCTTCTCTCTCTCTCTCTCTCTCTCTCTCTCTCTCTCTCTATATATATATATATATATATATATATATATATATATATATATATATCATACACACAGTATATCTCTTTCTCACAACCCTGACCAGCATAAAGCTGATACACTGTAAATTAAATGTAAGAAATTTTATGGAATTCAATAGAGTACAAGGCTGAGCTCGCTCATATGTAATGATGACAACGTAGTCGCTAGGCAACAGCGCGATTGTTATGCGACAATAGCCAGTGCGTGACACATACTCAGAGAGAAAGGATCGACAATCGTAGTTGTCTCCCTGATAACTTTACGGCTGTTTTATTGCGCTCATTGGGTATAGTCTTTGTTTTTACACAATTTAATTACTATTTTTATTAAGCAAAATCATACTTTAAAAGGTAAACGTAAGACCATTATGAGTAAAAGTTTTTCTACTTTACCCCGTGTTAATTGGCAAATGCATGCATGTTTCTAAATGCAAGAAAAATATGAATTTGTTGGGTGGTGGTGATGTGAAATAGATTTGTTTGTTTTCTTCATATTATTAATTTCTACGACTTTTAAATTGCAAGAATTTTCATTTTGAAAAATGATTATAACCAGAGTAATTATTTTTATTATCTTAAGAATACTGTAACATGGAATCCCGCCACGTGTCTGTGTGCATGGAGTTTGCATGTCCTCCGTGTGCTTGATGGGTTTCCTTCGCGTGCTCTGTTTTCCTCCCGCAGTCCAAAGACATGCAGATTAAGCTAATTGATGTTTCCAAGTGGCCTATAGAGAGTATGTGTGTTTGTGCAACTAATCCAGGGCTATACCCAAAGTCGAATAGGATAAACAATATAGAGGATGAATGAATGAAATGAAATGAAATACTGTATTATCATGTACTGACTGGTGCAGAAGTCATAATCTGAAACTCTGTGTGTTTCTCTGTCTCCAGGACGCAGTGTACCATATGGATAGCATGGAGCTTTTGGTAATGCAGGCGAATCAGATGCAGATCACCGATCGAATGATCAGTATACTGAAAGACATCGATTCTGAAAAGAGCGGCTTCGTTCACACAGAGGAGCTCGAGCTGAGGTACGTGGATTTACTGATCGCTGATTATTGTACTGCAAGTGTTTATTGGACATGATTCGGGTTTGAAAACAAGCAGCGGTATTAAACATGGGAAATCAGATCTTAGTTTATGATTAAAAACCTCGTACCAATTTTCTTCAAACAAGAATAATGAGCTGTGAATTTTAAAAGAATATCTTTTTTTCTTTTTTTTTTTAAGAAACACTAAGAAGGAGAAACCTAGGACAGTGAGGAAAAGCAGCGAGAAGAAAGGCCCTGAGGATGTTTATGTTTATTATTTATATATATATATATATATATATATATATATATATATATATATATATATATATATATACTATTAGTCATAACTATATGATTTATCTGCACATGTATGATGATGTACAGATCTATAAATAGAATAGTGTTCATGGTTTTTTGTTGTTGTTATTTATTATTTTCTTAACAAACAGCGTCAACACTGATGAATCAGAAGATGAAATGACACAGGACCAGGTAAGAGAAGCAGAACATGAATACTGTACATGAGGTCAAAGTAAAAACTGCGAAACGGTCATCACCGCAAGTGTAAATATCTCAAACCGGCGCAAATTTATGAAATATTTTTTGTTATAGGATAATCACACATAAAAAATATTCAACTTGTTTTAGATGCTGTTACATATTTTCATGAATACATACATATTTATTATAAAGAGTTATCATGTCAATCAGAAATAAGTGTTTAATATAAAAAGAAAAAAAGGCAATAAAGCAAATATAGAAGTGGGTTTAATAATCATTTTCTTTATTGTGATCTTACAATAGAAAGTACAGGATTCATTTTGGCTATATGGTTAAAAGATGTTAAGATCAGTTGCTCTCTCGTGTCTGCATTTTCACATATCAGAAGAGGAAACAAGAAAGACAGGCTGTAAAGCAGAGTAAAAAGCAGGAGAGCTCGGATTTGCAAGTCCAGCTAGATGAAATAAGCCGACTACTCCGTGTGGAGCCTCTGAGTAAGGAGGAAAGAGCCGAACTGGAATGTCTGCGTCAGAAGCACAGGGACCGCATCCTGAACTCAGCCAACGCGGAGGCCTGGGACGTGTCTGGGTCGGTGGACAGAAGATATACGCAGGAAATCAAGCAGATCATGTTCGAGCTACTCAACAAAACCAGTCAAAAAGATGAGACGACTCTGAGAGGGGAACTGGGACAGAAGGTAAGGTCAAATGGAGAATTGGACAGAAACGTCCCGCTTCACCATCAAACCCGGATTTACAAACGAGAGACATGTGGGCATGGTGTTCCATTCATACTACATAAATCTTCTTATACACTGAGCACGTAAGAGCATCAGTACTTGAAGAGGAAGAGCAAGCACTAGGAAGAGTCTCTCTCTCATTGCTTATCCTGTACAGGGTCACCGGATGCCTGGAGCGTATCCCAGAGGACTTAGGGCATAAGGCTGCGTACCAACCCATCGCAAGGCACAAGCACACACCCTCACTCACAAGCTAATTCGGAAATGCCAGTTAGCTTAATCTGCATGTCTCTGGACTGGGAGAGGAATACCTGGAGGAAACCACTAAGCACGTTGGGGAAACTTGCAAACTTCACGCACAGGACTCAAACGCTCGACTTTGCAGTTGCGAGGCCACAGCGCCAACATTAAAATACGCTTTTTATTAATGTACTTGTTCCAATACGTTCTGTTTCCATAGTGACAGCTAATAATATGTGGATGCTAATAATTATTAACACACTGCAAAATTCCCAGTGTTGATTTAACTCCCCAAGTGTTTATACAGTATATGACCTAATGGTCACGAATGTACTCTGAAAGTGTTCAATCAACACTCTGGGTGTTCATTCAAGACTAAGGATTTTGCTGTGCAGGTTGAAAAAAAGGCCATCATTTAACAAGCAGCTTACAATCAGTGCATGATACAGTGAGATCTGCTGTAAAGAGACTTTTGTTTAACATTTTTGGAAGGAGTCTCCAGTTTAAGTGCTTTACAGCCATCAGTAAGCAACACGACACGTCTGCGAGGGTAAGAGCGTCTGTAAAGTCAGTCACTATGACATGAGGCATGATTAGGATTTAGATACATCATACATTTTATATACAAATAGTGCATCTTTAATGATTAAAAAAAAAAAATTGTACGAATGAAAACATACTTTTCATTACAGGTGCAGACGCAGAGCTGTGGAGAGGAACAGAATGAGCAAATGATTCAAAGTGTTATAGTGAAGGAGAAAGCTGAGCAAAAAGACAAAGAGAGAAAAAGGAAAGAAACTGATTTCAGGAAGGAGTGGAAGAGGGAGAGGCGGAGAGCGCTAGAGCGGGAAAGAGAGGCAGAAAGATGGATGCAGATGGAGGAACGGTTTGAGGAAATGAAGAGGAAAATGGATGCGGAGATCTACGTGATGAAGCAGGAGCTGGAGATGGAGAGAGATAGGAGGAAGAAGATCAAGAAGCAAGCCAAGCAAAAGCTACAGCGCCTCAGGGAAAGAATAAGGATCTTGAAGAGAGAAATCGAAGAAATGAAGGAAACGCCCGGGACGGAAAGAGCCGCATCGGCAGGAAGATGTAGCGAGGTTGTGGAGGGACAGAGGAAGAGTCGTAACTGCGGTCATGCTCCGTCAGAACGAGGAGTCAAGATCGCCAGAGTGGCCGTGAACAATAAAGAATGGTTGCAGCAGAAACTTAAGAGGCACTTTATGGCTGTCTGTGCGTGGATATTGAAAGGACTGAGATGTGTTGGCTCAGCATTAGGACTGGTTTATGGATATTTTCGTACCTTATTTACCCCCTAGGTAGGCGTATTCATTCCTGCACCCAGTGACAGACTCAGTAAGGCCACATCAGAACAGCCCAATGAAAAATCTTTGAGTCTATGCACATTAGTAACTTAACCGTCTATAGTAATATTAATATTCTATCCATCCACTTGTTTTCGGTTTGGGGGGGGAAAAAAGCCTCATGTGAACGTACAAACTGTATAAGGATCGATGCTTCAGCTTAAACTGGACTTTCACTGTTAGGGCATCTTAGAGTGCACTGTTTGTGCTACAGTTGGGGCAGTTTAGAGGACACTTCACTGTCTTTACTTGGCTTTTGGGACACTTTAGTGGGCATTAAATGTTTTTCCTCGACTTCCTCGGTGTGTTTCCAGAAGTTGTGCAGGCACTTAGAGGGCGCTATAATGTTTTGCTCTACTGTGGGGGACCTTAGAGGGCACTTCACTGAGTTTGCTCTACTGTTGGGGCATCTTAAAAGGTGTTTGATCTACTGTTGGGGCATCTTCACTTTATTTACTGTGTCTTTTCTATTGTCTGAACATCTTAGTAATGTTATACTGTTATTATAGTGTTTGACCTACTGTTAAACTATAAATCTACTATGAATCACAATTCTTTGTCTCCTTGGGAACTGAGATCATGGTTCTCTCACACAATTCTCATTTTTTCAACACATATATTTACTGCACTGGAGTAAAAAAAAAAAGGGAAAAAACACTTTTGTTTAAAAATAATTGTTTTCCTTATTTTGGAACAATTAAAGTGAATAACTTTAAAGTTTTAAAGTTTTAAAGTAAAAAAATATGTAATTAATAAACAAACAAATAAATAAATAAAAAATTATAATCATAGAGGCCATTTTATATATTTTATATATACTTTATATTTTCCGCTCTAATCTGGGGGCACTTTATTTTGCTTGCCTATTATAGGGTCACCTTAGAGGCCACTCAAAATAGCATTTGATCACATTAGGTCTACACCTTAGAGGCCACTCAAAATAGCATTTGATCACATTAGGTCTACAGTGGGGGTACCATAGAGTTACCAAGTTCAAGCTGTGTTTTCTGCAAGTGCTTTTACTCCTTCTGACCACAAGGGGCAGAGCTTTTCACTATCCTTTCCTTTTTCCATGCAGCCTTTGCATAATCCATAAATAAAAATGAATGACTTTGAATCACACTATCTGGTGTCACCTGGAAAAGAACGGGTTCCTTTTTAAACCTGGTTATTATCAGGGTTTCTGAGGGAGGGCTGCATGTTTTCTTGCTTGTTAGCGATCTACAGTAAACTTACATCTGGATTTGTGTTTGTGGTCATTTTTATTGTTTAACACACTATGTGAATAAAATGTCATTAGATTTTTTTAAATTGACCCGAGTATTTTTCCCTTAATTGTAAAAACATATGAAGTCTCTTTTATTAACGTCTTATATATTTCAATCGCGTCGTTAGTGTCATGGTATTGACATCGTCTTGATGTCTGCCACACTGCATCTTATAACGAAGTCATTACGTAACCTGCTAATTTGCCATCACACATGAAACCCTTTAGCCTTAAAAACTCCTTGCTACAACGCAACCTAATTTGTTTTCTTCACTTAGATCCTTAGTGGTTGGAAACATGTTTTTCTTCATAGGATATTGCAGATTTAACACCACTCTGTTGTGGCTTTCATTACAGTCGTTAAAAGCTGCTTAATAGATTTGAATGTAGCCGTTTCCTTATTAGTTAATCACTGCTCTCATAAATCTGCCTTAGATGAACTCTTTGTTCTGTGGCCAGTGTAAGTTTTGTTCTCATTGCAGATTCTCTGTTGATAACAAAGAACATTTTTTGACAAACACAATTAATATTAGCCCATATATACCCAGGGAAGACTCATTCACTCACTCACTCACTTATCATCTATACCGCTATACCGCTACACCGCTTATATGTATTCAGGATCACGGGGGCCTGGATCCTATCCCAGGAGACTAAGGAGGAGTAAATCCTGGACAAGGTGCCAATCCATCACAGGGTACACACATACACTTACCTAAAAAAATAATTAGGAACACCTAATTATCAATTTCTCATTAATGCAATTATCTAATCAACCAATCACATGGCAGTTGCTTCAATGCATTTAGGGGTGTGGTCCTGGTCAAGATCTCCTGAACTCCAAACTGAATGTCAGAATGAGAAAAAAAGGTGATTTAAGCAATTTTGAGCGTGGCATGGTTGTTGGTGCCAGACGGGCCAGTCTGAGTATTTCACAATCTGCTCAGTTACTGGGATTTTCACACACTAATATTTCTAGGGTTCACAAAGAATGGTGTGAAAAGGGAAAAACATCCAGTATGTGGCAGTCCTGTGGGCGAAAATGCCTTGTTGATACTAGAGCTTAGAGGAGAATGGGCCGACTGATTCAAGCTGATAGAAGAGCAACTTTGACTGAAATAACCACTCGTTACAACAGAGGTCTGCAGCAAAGCATTTGTGAAGCCACAACACGCACAACCTTGAGGCGGATGGGCTACAACAGCAGAAGCACCGGGTACCACTCATCTCCACTACAAATAGGAAAATGAGGCTACAATTTGAACGAGCTCACCAAAATTGGACAGTTGAAGACTGGGAGTCTCGATGAGTCTCGATTTCTGTTCAAATGGTAGAGTCAGAATTTGGCGTAAACAGAATGAGGACATGGATCCATCATGCCTCGTTACCACTGTGCAGGCTGGTGGTGGTGGTGTAATGGTGTGGGGGATCTTTTCTTGGCACACTTTAGGCCCCTTAGTGCCAATTGGGCATCGTTTAAATGCCACGGCCTACCTGAGCATTGTTTCTGACCATGTCCATCCCTTTATGACCACCATGTACCCATCCTCTGATGGCTACTTCCAGCAGAATAATGCACCATGTCACAAAGCTTGAATCATTTCACATTGGTTTCTTGAACATGATAATGAGTTCATTGTACTAAAATGGCCCCCACAGTCACCAGATCTCAACCTAATAGAGCATCTTTGGGATGTGGTGGAACGGGAGCTTCGTGCCCTGGATGTACATCCCACAAATCTCCATCAACTGCAAGATGCAAGATCCTATCAATATGGGCCAACGTTTCTACAGAATGCTTTCAGCACCTTGTTGAATCAATGGCACGTAGAATTAAGGCAATTCTGAAGGCGAAAGGGGGTCAAACACCGTATTAGTATGGTGTTCCTAATAATCCTTTAGGTGAGTGTATACACTCATTCTCACACTACGGGCAATTTGGGGGGGGAAACTATGTAAATAAACCATGTCTTTGGACTGTGGGAGGAAACAGGAGTACCCAGAGGAAACCCACCAAGCATGGGAAGAACATGCAAACTCCATGCACACAGAAACGGGGAATCAAGAAGTCAACACTTTGACAGGCTGTAGTGTAAAGCTTTTTTAAAAATTATTATTGTAGTCTTAAGGTGTAAAATAAATTTCCATCTCAATACAGATTTATATCCTAACCATTATTTATACACTGCCTGCTCTGCTTCGATTTCAGTCAATCACCTTCAACTTTGATTACAGTACACAATATGGTGGCCAGTTCATGTGTGAAAATTATTCCTCATGCTCCCAGAAACACTCTTTCACAACCTGAGTCCTGGAATATGCCTGTTCCATCCGAGAAGAAAAAATCCATAGATATGATAACACATTACTTTTTTCTATTGCTCCAAGTCCAATCTTTTTTTTTTTTTTTTTTTTTACTCCATAGCAAATTGAAGCATTTTCTTCTTACAGTATGAATCTCACTAACATGTGGTTTTCTAATGGACACACAGATGTTTATTCCCAATCCTGTGAGTTCTCATCACACTTACTTTCAACTTTAAACACAGCTCTGGTTTTTACTGATGAGTTTCTACCATGCAGCTTCACCAATTTAATTGTTCTCCATTCATGTTTTTTTTTTCAACCACATTTCTTCCACAAAGTTGAAGGTTCAGCACTGTCCTTCCAGTTTTTAGAATGTTTTGAAGGGTTCTTAACCCATTTTCTCCGTTGTTTTCTTTGCTTGACGCAGACCAATAATTTGACTCTTTGAAAGGGGGACATTTTTTTTTTTTGTCCATGCAGTGTATGATAAAGAATTTGTAAAAATGTCTTTTGGACCTAACAAGTTATGTCTGACTCAACATTAGTTGATTGCATAATGAACACCTACTTGTTTTTGTTTTTTAATTTAATAAGGTTTGAATGAAACCTGTTTAATTAAATTGAGAGTAACTCATAAGAACTCAATCAATTTAGTAATTTGAGGGGTGTCGCTTTTTCAGAAAGAGAGGTAATAATTGTGGAGGGTATTGGGGGAATGTTGGAAAGAAATTAGACCTTTTTTTGTGGAAGGATCTGGTTGATCACAAGATGCAAAGCCAGCTAATCTTTGCTATTTACATAAATCAACCCTCTCTATCTCTCATTAGATATCTCTCACATTCTCCTTGCACCCTATCCTTTATGTGGTCGCGGGGGTACTGGATCCATTCTTAGGGGACTCAAGGAGCTACAAGGGGTACACCCTGTGTGGGGTGTCAAGGACACAAGTACACACACTTACGCACACTCTCACTCAAAAAAATAAGGGCAATAACACCAGTTAGCCTCATCTGCATGTCTTTGGACTTTGGGTACCCAAGCACTGGGAGAACATTCAAACTCCACACACAGAGACCTGATGGGTGGGAATCAAACACGTGACCCTCGAGGTGCAAACCACTACGTCACCATGGTACCTATAAGATATTAGTTTGAATCTAAAAATGTTGCAATCTAACTGTTTTGAAGTTGTTGTTTTTTTACTGTGACTGTGTAGTTTTAATGTATGTTTTGTTTAAATTAAACAAAAAAAAAACTTAAGGTATATAAAAATCTATTTTAAACGACACACACTAGCTATTAGTCAAAATTGTACACTTCGTTTATATGTCGTTTATTTTTTACAAATTAATTACAAAATCACCACGTAATTAATTTACATCGGCGTCATAGGCGCGAAGCTTTGCGCATGCGCACGTGTTGCCTTGACGACGCGTTTTCACGTCCGCCTCACGCGCGCACATACACACACACACACACAAACACGGAATGCGGACAAGCTGGCAAACTAGAACCACATTAACTTTATGTTTCTGTTTTTTAAATACGCTGTTTGCGTTCAAGGATCATGGTAGAGCCGTATAGAACCTTCCGTTTAGGCTTTAAAAGACTACAGGTCTGTTTTATATCTGCGAAATAACTTCTTTGGAATTGTTTGAGAGAGTTGGAGATTGCCTAGCTACGAGACATGAGCTGAGGTCCGCGTCAAGCGCCCAGTCATCTGATTCATGGGGAAATAAAAGGCAAAAGCTGACTGTGTGTTTGTGTGAGTGTGTGTGGAAGCGGACGGCATATCGGAATGGCTTCAGGAGTGTTTCCCCGCGAGAAAGCGCGATTTCTCCCAGATATCTATGAGAAGAGCCTCGTTAAAGTTAAAGCCAGGTACAGCAACAGCCACTGGTTTAAACACTGCAGCACCAAGACTAGTTCTCAAGACTTGTTAGAAGACTAGTTATTTAACTGTTATACCACTGGTTGGATAACTCGTTTTAAGATTTTGAATTTATAGTTCAAAGACTCACTATTTATAGGAGGATTATACAGGTAAGGCTGGTTAGAAGACTAGTTATATACAAGAACATTCCCAGTGTTTAATGAAATTAAATTAAACATGTTTAATTAAATAAACAATCAGATCAACACCAGGGTTGTTAGATTGTAGTTATATACTACAAGTCTATCTATCCATCTATCTATCTATCTATCTATCTATCTATCTATCTATCTATCTATCTATCAGTCTGCCTGTCTACGTATGTATGTATGTATGTATGTATGTATGTATGTATGTATCTATCTA
Organism: Clarias magur; assembly: GCA_013621035.1. Lineage (NCBI taxonomy): Eukaryota > Metazoa > Chordata > Actinopteri > Siluriformes > Clariidae > Clarias > Clarias magur. The sequence continues at coordinate 549,041 of QNUK01000241.1, read as the reverse complement.
TCTATCTATCTATCTATCTATCTATCAGTCTGCCTGCCTGCCTGCCTATGTATGTAGGTATCTATCTATCTATCTATCTATCTATCTATCTATCTATCAGTCTGCCTGCCTGCCTGCCTACGTATGTAGGTATCTATCTATCTATCTATCTATCTATCTATCTATCTATCTATCTATCTATCTATCTATCTATCTATCTATCACTCTGTCTGTCTATATATGTATAAATGTATGTAGTTTATCAATCTGTTTATATGTCTGTCTGTCTATCTATCACTCTGTCTCTGTCATATGTATCTATCTATCTATCTATCTATCTATCTATCTATCTATCTATCTATCTATCAATCAATCAATCAATCAATCAATCAGTCTGCCTGCCTGCCTGCCTGTCTACGTATTTATGTATGTATGTATGTATGTATGTATGTATGTATGTATGTATGTATCTATCTATCTATCTATCTATCTATCTATCTATCTATCAGTCTGCCTGCCTGCCTGCCTGTCTATGTATGTATGTATGTATGTATGTATGTATGTATGTATCTATCTATCTATCTATCTATCTGTCTGTCTGTCTGTCTATCACTCTGTCTGTCTATCACTCTGTCTGTCTATATATGTATGTATGTATGTATCTATCTATCTATCTATCTATCTATCTATCTATCTATCTATCTATCTATCACTCTGTCTGTCTATATATGTATGTATGTATGTATGTATGTATGTATCTATCTATCAGTTTATCAATCTGTTTATATGTCTGTCTGTCTATCTATCACTCTGTCTCTATCATATGTATCTATCTATCTATCTATCTATCTATCTATCTATCTATCTATCTATCTATCAGTCTGCCTGCCTGCCTGTCTACGTATGTATGTATGTATGTATGTATCTATCTATCTATCTATCTATCTATCTATCTATCTATCTATCTATCTATCTATCAGTCTGCCTGCCTGCCTGTCTACGTATGTATGTATGTATGTATCTATCTATCTATCTATCTATCTATCTATCTATCTATCTATCTATCTATCTATCTATCACTCTGTCTGTCTATATATGTATAAATGTATGTATGTATGTATCTATCTATCAGTTTATCAATCTGTTTATATGTCTGTCTGTCTATCTATCACTCTGTCTCTGTCATATGTATCTATCTATCTATCTATCTATCTATCTATCTATCTATCTATCTATCTATCTATCTATCTATCAATCAATCAATCAATCAATCAATCAGTCTGCCTGCCTGCCTGCCTGTCTACGTATGTATGTATGTATGTATGTATGTATGTATCTATCTATCTATCTATCTATCTATCTATCTATCTATCTATCTATCTATCTATCTATCTATCTATCTATCTATCTATCTATCTATCTATCTATCAAGCAGTCTGCCTGCCTGCCTGTCTATGTATGTATGTATGCATGTATGCATGTATGTATGTATCTATCTATCTATCTATCTATCTATCTATCTATCTATCTATCTATCTATCTATCAGTCTGCCTGCCTGCCTGTCTATGTATGTATGTATGTATGTATGTATCTGTCTGTCTGTCTGTCTGTCTATCACTCTGTCTGTCTATCACTCTGTCTGTCTATATATGTATGTATGTATGTATGTATGTATGTATCTATCTATCTATCTATCTATCTATCTATCTATCTATCTATCTATCTATCACTCTGTCTGTCTATATATGTATGTATGTATGTATCTATCTATCAGTTTATCAATCTGTTTATATGTCTGTCTATCTATCACTCTGTCTCTGTCATATCTATCTATCTATCTATCTATCTATCTATCTATCTATCTATCTATCTATCTATCTATCAGTCTGCCTGCCTGCCTGTCTACGTATGTATGTATGTATGTATGTATGTATGTATGTATGTATCTATCTGTCTGTCTGTCTGTCTGTCTGTCTATCACTCTGTCTGTCTATCACTCTGTCTGTCTATATATGTATCTATCTATCTATCTATCTATCTATCTATCTATCTATCTATCTATCTATCTATCACTCTGTCTGTCTATATATGTATGTATGTATGTATCTATCTATCAGTTTATCAATCTGTTTATATGTCTGTCTATCTATCACTCTGTCTCTGTCATATCTATCTATCTATCTATCTATCTATCTATCTATCTATCTATCTATCTATCTATCTATCTATCAGTCTGCCTGCCTGCCTGTCTACGTATGTATGTATGTATGTATGTATGTATGTATGTATGTATGTATGTATGTATGTATGTATGTATGTATCTATCTATCTATCTATGTATCTATCTATCACTCTGTCTGTCTATCTATCTATCACTCTGTCTGTCTATCTATCTATCACTCTGTCTGTCTATATATGTATGTATCTATCTGTCTGTCTGTGTCTGTATGTTTAGTCATGAGACTGTTAGAAAACTTGAGCTTGTTATAGTTTTAAGATTAGTCAGAAGACTAGTTGTAGGATTGTTATTGTTAAGACTGTTTATTAGTCTTTCTAGTACTATGAGTTAGTGAGATGTTGTTGTTGGACTGTTCATAAGACTAGCTATTATATATTATTATATAGTTATATATTATATATTATTTTAGACCCATTCAGATATTTGTATTTTTAAGTATGTTTACGTCATAAAAATGATAAGAAGTTCAGTTATAAATGTATTTAGTTATGCATAGGTCTGTCCTCTGGCCCTCTTTCCACTTTTGTTTTCTTAAATGGCTGAAACATGGTGTTGTGCTCTAGGTACAGCAGCAACATGCATATACCACTACACTGAAGTTATTACCTATGCATAATCGCTTACTTCATATGTTTTGTTTTTATTTTATTAGTCTGCACGGCAAAGATATGAAAAACCCCAGCCAAAGGAGAGCGATGATGCACGCCGCCAGGGTGCATGCGGATGAAATAGCACAGTGAGTAGTTATTTGTTCAACATGGACAGAGGAGAGACAGAGAATGTCCTTGTGCTCCCACACTTTATCTTGTTTCCACTGAATAAGGGATAATGTAGATACAGTATATGAAAATAAAAAGTTATTGTTCAGCCAGTAGATGGCACTGCAGGACAAGTCAACAGTCTCACACTAGTTCATATCAGTTTTCGTCTATACCACTTTACTGGGTCGTGGGGGGGAGTCTGGAGCCTTTCCAAGGACATTTAGGGGTACACACACATATAAACACTCATTTGCACACTTTGAGCAATTTAGGAAGGCCAGGTAGCCTAATCATGTCTTTGACTGTGGGAGGAACCCGGAGGAAACCCATCAAGAATGGTATTAACATGCAACCTCAATGCACACAGACCCCACAAGCTGGGAATCGAACCTGGACCCTGGAGGTGCCGTGAGCGCCACGGTGCTAACCACAAAGCCACCGTGCCACCTGAACCTACTTCAGTGTCTTTAAAGGAATAATCTTCATTATGGTACTATCGATCAGAAATCTGTGATATATTTATTTATTGATTTTTTATTTATTGAAGCAGCTAAAGAAATCCTATTTCTCACCCTGGTGACATCACAGCTTTTGGTACAAAGTAATATTTGAACATTCTGTATTCATTCATTTTTGCACAATATTCATCTGCATGAACTACAGAAGCTGTGTGGACGGTAATATTTTTGGTTGAGAAAATCATTCTTGTAACCTTTGGGATTTTATAGGTTTTTTTTTTTTTTTTTTTTCCCTCTTCCCTCAGATCTCGACACAGTCTGCACCAGAATCTCTGCGTGTCCATGCTGCAGGAAGGATTCCATCTCTCCTTTAAAGAGTTTTTCTCTTTGCTGCAGCGCTCTAAGGCTCAGCGCTCTAAGGGTCTGGACAACGAGCTGTGCCTGAAGCCGTCTCTGGAGGAGCAACCAGACAAACTGAAGACGCTGAAGGAGCACCTGACCCACGCTGAGGTTGCACAAAGAGCCGGTAATGCTGCAACTACTCTGATCACTAATGGGAAGAAGCATTAAGGTAATGAATGTAGTCATTTTTCTCATTTTCTAGACAAATTCGTGGAGGTCTATGAGAGTTATTCAGCTCTGGCGAAGTTTTTCTCCGAGCCAGAGGACATGTGGCTACGTCATCACTTTTACGAGCTCAGCCTTGAAGCCGCCCGCAAAGTCAAGATGGACTCCGGCAGGAGGGAGGCGGAGGCCAGCGAACACCTCGGACACCTGTATCTAGAGCGAGGTGCCTGTGAAGCTTATATGAATTATATGCAAATAACCAGTAAAGGGGCATCATAAAATATGTTCATATTACCAGCTAGAAAGTTGATTAATCTTCTATAACTGCTGCTATAGAAAATGAATCAACATCTCCTGTGGTATAAGGAGACTTTAAAACACAACACAATTTAGTCGTCTATGTCTGCGTGCATTCCAGGAGACTTGGAACTGGCGCAGGAGCATTTCGAGACGTTTCACCACCTCGCAGCAAGACGCGCACACCTGTCGCGTGCACGTGAAAGTCTCTGTAGAGTTTACACGCTGCTGGCACAGAGACAGATGAAGCGCGGAGAATATCAGAAAGCCATTGTGCTCCTTAAGCAGGCCAACGAGATGGCTAAAGAAGGTACACACACGGATCTAATCATAGATAATGCAGATAATAATAATAGTAATAATATTGAACAATCACATGATCGAACAAAAGGTACACAAGTTCTCCATCCTGTCTCTGTCATCCTCTTTTTTCTTTTTTTCAGCGGGCGATAAGAAAATGGAGGGTGAGACAGCATACAGCATCGGACTGGCCTATCAGAGCCTGGGCAATCAAACAATCGCTAGACAGGTTATTGACCTGGTGTATACATATATATACACACACACACACTCTCTCAAATGTATTCACATGGACACATACACTCACACATTATGAAACTTTTGTTTTACCAGTTCCTGAGCATCTTCATGGAGATCTCCACTGCACTGGGAGACATGGAGAGTCTCGACAAAGCCCAAAAGGCCATTGCTAAATCTCTGAAAAGGTGCGCGCACACACACACACACACACACACACACACACACACACACACACACACACAGACGTAGACATATATAGCAGTAACTGGTTTGTGTCTGGATGCATCAGAATACTATACTGTTAATGACTCAAAGTGTTTTTATTTGTCTCCGTGTAATATTTGACATGTGTGTTTGTGTGCGTGTCTTGTAGCGAGGGTAAAATAAATGACACAATCAAGCATCTACGAAAATATCTTGAGGTTTGTCGGGAGAACAATCAGCATGAGAACTTACAGGATGCTTACATGTGCCTGGGGTCCCTACACATGTCCAGAGTAAGAAGGAGCACCTGTCTATGTGTGTGTGTGTGTGTGTGTGTGTGTGGTTGTGAGAAAGGATGTGGTTAGTCTTTTGCGGGTGATGTTTCCTCCTCTGATTTATGTACTTGTGTTTGCGTTCAGGCTGAGTACGAGCAAGGCTGTGAGGATTTCACTCGGGCCTTTGACATAGCATGCAGCCTCAACTCGAAACCATGCATTCAGAAAGCTCAGGTGTGTGCGGGCATCGCGCGAGCTCATTCCATGCTGCAGGGATACATTGCCCAGTTAGAGAGCACCAGGCCAGACACCTTTCCTCCTGGATAGAGACAGAAGAGGACGAGTTCCACAAGACGATGTGTAAGTGCGCTGGAACCAAACCATACTTTACAGCTAGAATGGTGTGAAACGGTGACGATGTGAACGCAGACTCGTCTCGGATCATCCAACATGTTTTGCAGTGCAGTAATCAGACCAAAGACCCTGCTGACTAGCAAATATCCCACCGAATACCAAATAATCATATGATTAGCAATGACACGACTGGGTACCCAGGACCAAAGTTAAATCAGTTAAGTTAGACATTTATTCGTCACACTCACTTTACTGCACAGTTAAAAAAAAAAAGAAAAAAAAAGTAGAAATTCTTTGCATTAGAACGCAGGGTATATCCATCCCAAATGTTTTTAGACAGCCTGGGTCAGAGTCTGCCACGATAAAGAGCTTTCCTAGAGCAAGCAGTGTTAAGGCATCTACTCAATGGCCCAAGAGTGGAATCTCCGTGCAGCTGTGGCTTGAACCACTGACCTTCTGATCACTAACCCCTCTGAGCTCCCACTGCACCATGTGGTATCACTAGCCCTTAACCCACTGAGCTACCAAAGACCCCACTGTCTGGCAAATACATCATCTATCAGCAAATACCAAAGATTCCCCTGAGTACTAAAAGCTTCAGTGATCAGCAAATACTCCACTGAGTACGAAAGATTTCACTTAGCACAGAAGGGTTCCCTGACAAGCCATTACGCCACAAAATGTCCCAGTCTAGTAAAGACACCAATGAGTAGCAAAGACCCCTCACCGTGACAAATACCCCACTGACTACCAAAGTCCCCACTCAGTACCGAACATCACATTGACTAGAACTATACATGATGAAGGAATATCTTGAGTTGCTAGTTAGTAGCTCCAAGGTTACATAATATGAAATATCATGATAAACATATGACAGATACACACATTTCAGTTTATTGTTGTTGTTCATGGATTTAAACTAGCTTACTTTTTTTTGTCCTTTTTTTCTGCAGAAGAAACAACGAAATGAAAAGACAACCGCTGGAGAGGAGAACGCGCAGACCTCCAACATTTTCTTTTCTTTATTTCTGTTTTATTTAACCCCCAGCAATACTAAATTCCTAATCATTAGATGAATATAAATCATCAAATTCTGATGTGTGTATTCTGATTAAGCAACTTTTCCAAATATTTTAACAACTGGAAACGAGATTTGATTATGCACTGCACATTCTTTTATTAGTTTTTTTTTTTTTGGTATTTTAATAAGTGTTCTATCATATTGGAATGGAATTACACATATTTTTAGTTTTAGTTCTGTATAGTAACACAGATGTACTTATTCATAATTAATTACACTCACTCACTCATCTATACCACTTTATCCTGTATACAGAGTTGCAGGGGGCCTGGAGCCTATCCCAGGTGGGGTACACCCTGAACGGGGTGCCAATCCATTGTAGGGCGCACACACACACACACTACCATGTCTTTGGACTGTGGGAGGAAACCCACCAAGCACAGAGAGAACATCCAAACTCTCTCCGGAAACAAACCCGGGTGGGAATCGAACCGAGACCCTGAAGGTGTAAGACGACTAGACGACTGGTGCTAACCAGTAAACCACCGTGCCGCCTAACTATTTACAATATGGACAATATTTATAAAATAAGATATCAAACACCCTTTTCATTAAGCTAAATCAACCATATAATGTTTCTTAAAAATATATTATTTGCTTTATTGTCTCTTCTTCTTTGATTCTTTTTCTTTTGTTATGTTATGGGATGTGTGTATGAGACCAATAGGGGGCAAAATTGCATTGAATTATGTTTTAAGCTGAGGCGCATTAAACAGGAAATTGAAAATCACACACACACACACACACACACACACACACACACACACACACACAAGAATAATAATAATAAATGAATAAATAAAAATTGCACAGTCGAGTCGAGTGAGTAATCAGGTCGATATGAGTGGATGCAGAAATAACGACTTTATCAGAAATAAACTGTACAGCAAACAAGGCAAAACAGCCAAATGAACTCTCCTGGTAAGTGAAGCGTGAAATTGAATTGCATACGCAAAGGAGAGGTTATGAAATATTCAGCAAAGACATGAAGAAATGATTACTGCAGCGGTCACGTGAGTTAGTTATACAAAACATTCAAACGACCAGAACAGAATTATTAGTCCCGTCCCGTCTTTTGATACATGGTTCTTTAGTACATTACATTATCCCACATTACAGTATGTAGTGGTTCTGAACTGTTTGAGCAAAAAGAAATCAAAATTCTGATGCGGAAACATTTTCAACTATTTGTGGGTTGGTTGAAGTTTGAGTTCTTTATTGTTTAGACTACATACAGTACAAGGTTTACACTGTGATGGCTAGATGACTGGAACAGATGTGTTAAATGCCAGGTACTGTGGGGTACGGTGGTTAGTACTAACCAAAAGTGGTACAAGAAAACCATGTGTGCTCGCCCTATCATCCGGAGACCGCGAGTTCGATTCCCCGGTTGATGACGCAGCCAGAGGTCTAGAGAGAGCTGATTGGCCGAGCTCTCTCAGGGGGGAGGGATGAGAGGTACTTAGTGCTCTTACATTAATCTACAGCCAATCAGGGGCGTCTGTGAGCTCACGTAAGCAGAAGGAGCGGATAGCGCTGTCCTCCGAGTGTGTTACTCCGTCCACAGGGTGTGGAAGTGAGCAGTTCAAAAACATGCGGTCGGCTGGCGTCACGTTGTCCGGAAGAAACACGTGATAGTCTTCGGCCTTCCCGACTGAGTGCTAGTAGTAGCCTTAATGTAGGAGCCCCCTAGTGACGAGGAGGAATTGGACACGACCAAATTAGGGAGAAAATCTGGGGGGAAAAAACAACAACCAGCAAAAGGGTCATAGTCACCCAAGACTCACTGATACGCATGGCTAGCCTATGTGGTCTGACCTCACAGAAGAGGTACTGTAACACAAATTGCTGAAAACTGAATTCTGGTTCTGATGGAAAGGTGTCAGAATCACGGTTTGTTAGAGATGGCACCAAGTCAAGCTGGCAAAGGCAGTGTGATGCTTAAAGTGATGTTCTGCTGGAAAACCTTGGGTGTTACTGTCATGCGGATGAACAGGACAGAGAGTTCAAGATGTCGCCATATGTTCCAGCCCCCAATCCAATCACTAACTTAGGGGGCAGAGGTGGCTCAAATGGCTAAGGCTGTGGATAACTTGATCAGGAGGTCAGTGGTTCAAGTCCCAGCACTGCCAAGTTGCCCCTCTGCTCCAGAGGTCCAGTATCCTGACTGATGCTGCGCTCTAACCCAAAAACGAAATTATAATTTCACTGTGCTGTAAGGTGAATGGGACATCTAATTGAATGTTAATCTGTGAGATGGGATGTACAAGCATGTCTGTAACAAACATTCGTTGTAGATCCTGCAACTTACACAACATTAAGCAGTTGGTATTAACATTATACACATTAACATATCAGTGTTCATTCATTTATTCATCATCGATCCCACTTATCCTGTGTACAAGACCCAAGGAGGAAATAAAACCCTTGACCCTGGAGGTGCTAACTACTACGCCACTGTGCTGTGAAGCTCAGCGTATATTTTAAAATTACCCCAATCAATAAAGCCTGTCATATGAAACATTCAGTGAAAGATTAACAGAAGGATTTTAATTCCGGAGTTTAATTCATAAAAAAAAAAAATTGTAACATTTAAATGAATTTTATACGTTTAAAAATTGTCGACATTTCTGGTGTTATTCTTCACAATTTAGAGAAAAAATATTTACAAAACGGCTTCAAAATAGTTTTCAATTATGTCAAAATCAATTAATTATTAGATGTAGTCAGTTTTTATGTCCAAAGTTTGAGAGTTAAAACTATAAAATGAGTAACAACAATGACAAGATTAAAAGCTTTGCATCAAATTGCAAAATACATCATAACATTCTTAAACAAATGACGTCTGACACAGGTTTTGCATTTTTCCATTGCTCTTTATCTAGTAACCTCTGATTCAGGTTCAAATGATCAAATGTATTTTAAAATGAAACTCTTTTTGTAGAACAGTAACACCGATGACATGGTTTGCACTGATTTGCAATTATTGTTTTATGATTTTTTTTTTTATGTTTCTCTTATTTTATAAAATATTGGTGTTATCGTGAATCAGATGGTCTGTGGATCAGATGCTCGGTGGTTTTGTAGTTAGCACTGCCTTGCACCTACAGGGTCAGGGTCTGAATCTCGCCTCCGGTCGGGGTGCATGGAGTTTGCATGTTCTCCCGATGCTTGGTGGGTTTCCTCCTGGTGCTCTGGTTTCCTCCAACAGTTCAAAGACTGATTTAGGCTTTTTAGCCTTCCCAAATTGCTTGTAGTGTGTGAGTGAGTGTATGTGGCACCCTCCACCTCACTCCAGGCCCCCCGCGACCCTGTACACAGGATAAAGCAGTAGAGATGATGAGTGAATGAGGGAGGTTTATTTCATGAAAAGAACATCTTTAGATGAAAAGCATATGATTCCCCTTTGATGTATGATCAAAGTGACAAGAAATGACTTTGAACTTGTCTGTGATTTTTTTTTTAAATGCTATAATTAAATATTAAACTAAAAAGTGTATATCATGATTTAAAGTACATACTATATTTTTAGTTATGTATATGTTATGTTAATTACAATTATTTTGGCATCAGCAAAACTAAGTGACAACACCATTTTTGTAGAATGACTCCAAAAAAAGGGGGGGGTGGAGAATTCCTTCTTAAAACTCTTAAACAGATTTAATAATTCAGCATTGGTTGAGCATAACCTGTATTTTATTTTTCTTTTACTTGTAGAAGTAACAGTGAAAGTCAGTAATCCTGCTATTAATACAATGTACTGTAGAGCTGCAGTGTGTTCGAGTTGAGGTGGATAAATCCGCTCCAATCTGGCAACCCGGTCATTATTTCTGGGAGCGCGTGAACGTACTGTGGCAGCACATCAGCGCGCGCTCGCTCGCTCGCTCGCACGGAACGCACTCGAGCCGCGCGCTTTCAGCATGCTCGCGGGAACGGGATATACGCGGAGCAACCGCTGAACATCTCGTTCTTACGGTAAGTTTGCTGAATTGGGCTTCGACTTGAATTCACCGCCGAGTCTAAATGGATGTATAAACTTCAGTCTGATTCACGTGCACTGTTAGGAAGGTTATTATAACCCGTCATAGGGCCGACAGTCGGAATGATGGCAGTGAAGTCTGAATGCATCTTACAGTTACAGTTTACCTTACGACCAACCTGTTTCCTCTTCTGCATCTTACTGAAGGACTTTTGAAGCTACACCACGTGCATGAAACTAATTAAGATTTATCATATCAGCTCATGGTACAATAGACTACAAACAAACATAGGTGCAATTTCTAAGTATCTTTGACAGTCGTGTCATAAGTCATATAAGTTAGAGTCTTAGCAGTATGAGGGGCGTTCAGGTCAAAGCAGGACTTTTAATTTCGCAGAGCACAGTCCTGAGAATTAAAAACAAACATTTATATCTCTATCTGATTTACTAGTTGGCGTGGTGGTGTAGTGGTTGGCACCGTCACCTTGCACCTCCAGGGTCCAGGTTCGATGCCCACCTTGGGGTGTGTGTGTGTGTGTGTGTGTGGAGTTTGCATGTTCTCCCAGTGCTTGGTGGGTTTGCTCTGGAAGACATGCAGATAAGGCTAATTGGTGTTCCTAAATTCTAGTGTGATAATGCATGAATGAATGCTGAATCCTACCACAGCAGTGAAAATGGGAATAAATAATGGTTACTATTGGCCTCAACGGTCCCTAGTTTGACTACATACGTTCCTAGATGGATGGATAGATGGATGGATACAGGGGCGGATCTAGAAATTTTTTCATGGGGTGGCAAGGGGGTGGCATTAAAATTATGTGGGGTGGCAACACTGAAGCAAGCATCCTTGCATGGTTTTTGTGGATTCGAGGAACGCTATTCTTATTCGGTGTATACACTAGGGTGCACATTTTTACATCGTCCTATAAAAATGAAATAGAGGCTGATGTGTGATTGACTTGAAACTGATATCTGGATTGGAACGTCAGATAAATTAAAAAACTCTTTTATTTTTAGAACACTAGAACACTAGTAATGCTGGGGTGGCAAGGCTTTTTCTTAGGGTGGCAATTGCCACCCCGTGCCACCCCGGTAGATCCGTCCCCTGGATGGATATATTCTGTTGCTACACTAATTTCCTTATCCCAGCATTTCATTACAATAATCTAAAACCATGACCTCCCAGGAAATTCTCTTAACGGCCCAATAGTGAACGATTGTGCTTGCAGTATCCCACAGACACGTGCGCAGTTGGTTCCGTCCATTTCAAAGTATCAGGCGTTCCACGGGTGAAAAGAGACTCCTGTGCTTAAAGTCTCCTATACTGTACATATCAAAAGGCGTCATTTACAAGAAATTTCATCACAAATCCCGGTTTGACTCGAACGGCCCGTCAAAGATTTGGAAATCAGTCTAATACTAAGGTTCTTAAAGTGCCCTCTGAGGACCCCCGGGGGTAGGTGAAGCATGTTCAAGAGGTTCCGTGTGTGATGCTCTGTAACTTTGCTCATTGCAATCATCATCCTCATCATCTTCTTTGCAAGTTATTACTGTATATTTATTATTGACACTTATAGATAGTTGTTTAAAAGATTCGTTAAAATTTGGTGTTTGGAAGTTTGCCGTTTATAACTTTAATTGTTTCATCGAATGAAATTAAACCATTAATCATCTTCAGGATGAGGATCTTTATCTACACACCTTATTGTTCTGAATAACTGGGCCGAGTTATTTGTGATAGATGCCTTGACCATCAGATCATCTCTATTTATTATCCTTTGTTAATATGGTCATGTCCAATCTCTCACCGAGACGAACTTATAAATGATTCGCACTCGGATCTGTTCTGTTAGTGGAGAGAACAAGGCGAACGTAATATAATACTTGCATGTGTAATAGACTGTAACAAGCCTAATATTTGACTAGTTATATGGGGAGGGGGGCATCTATGACATTTATTTTACGGTTAAATCCCTCCATGGGAGTTATAATTTCATGAACCGTGTATCTAGCATTTTAAAAAAGCTCTATGTAAAATCCCTCTAATTAAATTGGAATTACCGGCCATGTGGGATTCAGCCTAAATACATGTACATCCTCTGTACAGTAATACTATTAAGGAACTTGGCATCTGCGCTATTAGATGTTTCCCATTTCATTAAGAGTTCAAGGCCATAGTTGTCTAAGTGGGATACGGAGCATAGCCGGGGGGAGGGGGTTAGGGGGGGGGTGTTGTTCCATGTGCATTTTACGTATTGTTACAGTAAGGGAAACTGTTGTGATTTTATAATAGGTATTAAATGATGAACAATTATGAAATAATTATTATTATGAATCTCATTGTGTCACTTTAGTTGACATGGTCCGGTACAAAAGTTCAGTTGAGCCTATAAATAAAATACAGTGTTTATAGCGGCTTTAATAAACATTGTATCCTAGGAGTGGTAGGCTTCAAAAAAAAAAGAAGAAGAAAAAAAGCTGAAATATTACTGTGCATATTTGAGTAATGATAATATGACCTGGATCGTAAATAATTTGATAATAAATTGTCAAATCTAAAAGTCTGGAGAACTTCTTACATGTCCTGTGCAGATGAGTTACTGGGAAGAGATTCTGGTTGAACGCTGTGACACGGTTCGAGCTGATGTGTTTCTGGGCGAGTCCGAGATCAAGACAACAAATCCAGGACCTAAAAAAATCGGAATAAGTGACAGTGGGGGCGGTGTCGCTTAGATCGAGTATGTTGCGGATTTGAAATCTAATACAGTGCAGCAGTACAATGCAGTTTGATGTTTGGTGTTATAGACTCCACTTGTGCAATGGCCACCGGTTTCAAGGACGCGGTGGACAGAACTCACAGGTGCTCCGGAGTCTCTTTACCCAGTCTCCACCACAGGACATAGTTTCCCTGCCAGGCAGCTGTCTGCGATATAAATAGGAGCTGTGTGCTACTTTTGGACACCAGCTTTCACAAGTTGTTTTGCTTTATCCTATTCTTACAGTCTTTTTTAAAGTCATTTAGTTTGCAGATTCTTCGTTTATTCGCAAAATCCATCATTACGTTTAATAAGCCGTAAAAAAGAAAAAAAAATCCAAAAAGAAATCAAAGCATTATTTTGAAATCAATGGCCCTATGTTTAGATGTCCTCTGATTAGATATCAGATTGCACTTGTTATATAAAGTAACTATAACCAGAGCTGTCGCTTCTCTGGTGTTGCTTTAATAGAATAAAACCTGTTGATTTATTGTGTGAAATGTGTATTTATACTCCAATCTGATCATGTCGTTATGATTTGCATAACATTAATCTCATAATAAGCAAGACATTTTATTTTTTTAAACAGATAGGAAAGGAGCTTCGAGTCCAGTGTCAGCACTTTAAGAGAATCCCATGCTTCTCGTCTGAAACGCTGGCCTCCCAGGAACTCCTTTAATGGTGCTTTCCCTTTAATGAAAAAAACAAAACAAAACAGATGATTCATATTTTATTTTATTTTATTTTATTAATGAATGACACACAGTACAGGGGGCGTTCGAGTCAAAGCAGGACTTTTGATCGTGCAGGATAACAGAATACAGGTATGTGATTTAAAACCTTCATTTGTTTCTCTACAAAACAAAAAAGCCACACTAATGCACTTGTGCCAGTGTTTCACCTGGATACCATCAAGGTAGCCATGATCAGACTGCCTGAAAAGCTGGCCTCCCAGGAACTCCTTTAATGGCTCAAACATGTTGAAATGGCAGCATGAAATTGTGCATAGTCCTAAAAAACAAAAAGTCTTTGGTGATCAAACCAGACATGTTTTTTTCCATTAAAATGAAGGAGTTCCTAGGAGGCCAGCGTTTCAGACATGAAGCAGGGAGTCCGATCATGGCTCTGGCGTTCTCAGAAAACTTTCAACCTTGATGGTGTACAAGAAATATAGAAACCCTGGGATAAGTGCATTAGTGTAGCAGGGGGAGTTTTTACTCTCAGAACTGCGTTCTGTACAATCCAAAGTCCCGGTTTGACTTGAACTGCCATTCATTGATTAATAAAAAAAGTAAAGATTGGAAATTTGCTGTGATATAAGAGGAATAAAACACTTAAACAAGTACTGTACTGCTATAGAAAGATAAGTGCTTTCCATTTAAGTTTTTTTTCCTATAACAGCAAGTTTTATTCCTCATGTGGTTAGGGAGAACTTTTAGAAAATTCAAACATGTATAAATATGGAAACAATTTGTAAAAAAAAAAAAAAAGGGCAGAAAAACAATGTCACTTTCTTTCCAGGGTGACAGTTTGCTTTATGCTGTTTGTGAAACAGTCCGAAAAACAAACAAAAAAAAAACTCTTCCCCCCTTTTAGCTGTCCACTACGAGAGGAAATGAGCCACTACAATAGTAATATATACAGGCGCCCACTCGGAGTGTCCTACGGCTGGGACGGATTTGTAGAACAAACGCCGGTGGTCAGATTTAAGCCATTGTCAGTGCGGGTAGAAATGGTGCGAAGACTGCCAAGTGTAAATAACAAAAGCCACAGAGTAGAGTCAAGAAAAGGAAAGAAAAGAAAAGGTTAAGATCCTGCGTGATATGAGGGGAGCTTAATCGAGTAACAGCACGGCGAACCGTGAGAATAATAACAGATAGGATCGGAGAACAGGCGTGGATGTGTCAGAATGAAGTGACAGTAACATCTACAGGAAGGAACACAGAGCGGCATACGAGCGCCTGAAAGAGGGGATGGAGAGGGAAAGAAAGACTCATCAGGGGAAAACAAAAGAAGAAGAAAAAAAAACGTCTGATTATTTTGTCAGAGCTTTGAAACAGGCAGTAGGTTTTCCTTCATGGGAAAGTCTTGACTGAGTCAGTAACATGCACAGCTGTGAAAGAAAACATCAGCGCAGGAAAAGTGACTCTTCGCTGCTTCACGTCGTCGAGCACGTTTCAGTAACATGGTGTCGAGTTCCGTGCTGATTTGTGTGGAATGTTGCAGTGATCGTCTCAATGCCTCAGTCTTTTCAGATCGCTCAATGCGCTGATGAAACACGGCTGTATCGTATCATATCGTCGGCTTTCGGATTCTTCAAAAACGCTGATTTTTCATGATAATTTGACAATTATGCATCGGCTGCCGTTCTCTGTTCAGCTGAAGAATAGATTACAGAAATAAAGCAATTTGGTGCTTTTGTTTCGCTGTCGTCCTCTATAATTTATGTTGTTCTTGCCTCAGCTCTTTGTGCATGTGTGTGTGCGTGTGTGTGTGTGTGTGTGGACTGTATACTGTGTGCTAATTAAGGAGTGGCTCCCTTTTTCACAATGATATATGATGTAGTAATAATGTTTGAGGATGTAACAAAGGCCTTTGTTTCGATGCATCAGCAGTTCCGCTTACAATCCAGCTCACTTTTCACACATGCTTTTGTGTTTTCTATTGAATTATTGAATTATTGATTTTTATTGATTTTATTTTATTTTTTATCTTTATGGGCAGCATCGAGAAAAAGCAGCCTTACCGAAGCATACGCTTTGTTTATTCGTTGAAGTCTCTGAGAACATTCAGCCTTCAGGGGCATTCTCCTAACGCAAAAATAGAGCCGAAAATCAAACGGGGCATCTTTCCAGCCCGGCTCTCGAACCCTTATTTGTGTTATTTAGAAATCTTCAGGGAATACTGGGTATTTTATACACATCCATATCAAGAAAAGTGGATCTATCCTGTCAAGTCACTAGTGAATTTAGTCTTTCAAGAATGCTCGATAAAAGTAAAATGGCTATAAATAAAAACTTGTTTCTTGTACAAAGCTGTAAATATGTAATATATATATATATATATATATATATATATATATATATATATATATATATATCAAACACAAATATAGGGTTTATGCAATGACACAATCTATATCTGTTTTTTTGTTTTTTTATATCCGGTCTATTTATTGTTTTTTAATCATCTGTATCTGGATTTTTATTGTTTTTTAATCTGTATCTGGATTCGGGTTTTATCTCGAAATGGGTCTGGCCTGAATGCTGAAAAAACAGAGCTATAAATATCTCCATGATGCTAGCAGTTCTACATCAACTGAGGTCATAATTGTGACAAGCAAGAATGTTTTCTAACCCTAATAGCATAGATGGTCATTAAAAAAAAAATAATAAAAATTTATTGTATTTTTGTCTTTCTTTTTGGTTTTTCAAAAAGCAATTTCCCAGATATTCTTCATGATTTGCAGACATCAGGGAGCTGTTCTCAATAAATGGCAGCCTCCTGGAACTTCCGGGAGTAGTGGGATGTCTGCAGTTATCAAGCACAATGGCAAGCATTAAGCTAGTACAGTGGAACCTTGGATTACGGGCATAATTCGTTCCGGAAGCGGGCTCGTATTCCAAAATACTTGTAAACCAAATTTAATTTTGCCATAAGAAATAATGAAAACTCAAATTATTCGTTCTACAGCCCAAAACAATAAATACTTAAAAATAATCAATACAACATATAAAGTAAAAATAAAACAAATTAACCTTAACATTTAAAAAAAAGTAAAAAGTAAATCCAGACAGTTAAGTGTTTCCCAATTATTACCCATAATTCCCGCAGCGCAAGAGAGAGTAAAATCATTGGCTCAGTTGTGATCACTTGCCGCTCGGTGTCAAAATAAGAGTCGCATGCGTGATACATGATACTCGGCGCTAGTAAACTAATACTTGCTCGGTTTCCGATTAAAAGTTTATTAAAAATCTTTGCTCGGTTTGTGGAACACTCGTAAACCACATTACTCGCAAACCGAGGTTCCACTGTATATGCAAAGACATGCAGGTTAGGCTAATTGGTGTTCCCAAATTGTGTGTAATGTGTAAATGTGGCTTTTAAATTAGCATAGCGTATTGGTTTGTAAGCGATGATGTCATTACTAATCGGCCAATCCACATACTGGATTTGGTTCCCTTTAAGGAAATCCTAATGTGGAATAGAGAAAGGGGCAAATAACCAGACAGAGATCTGCTCCTGGTTGTATATACATTTGTATCCGTTTCGTACGTGCTATCTGTTGGTTCTGAATGACTGATTACATCCCTCGTGTACAACACATTGAAATGCTTTTTGTCACATATCCCAGCTTGGAAGGAAGTCAGGGTCAGAATGCAGGGTCGGAAATTTTACAGCACCGCTGTACAAGCTGAATGTTAAAGATGCTCAAGGGCCCGCGAGTGGCAGTTTGACAGCGCTGAGATGTGAACCCTCAACCTTCCGCGGCGAATCCCAGAGCTACAACAGCTGAGACTGAACGTGTCAGAAGGTCCTGTACCGTGTGATCCATTGTGGGAGCAAAACATCCAATCATTTAACATCATATTAGGTGTTTTTAGGACAAGTTGTTATGTGATTTGTTTGGTTTGTTGGCTTTGGTGGGTCAAGTCTTTGAGGCTTCTACTATATGTTGAATCCTGTGACACAAGGGTTTTGAGATGGTTCCAAGAAAAATATAGTGTCTAGTAGAAGAGAGTATATAATGCGCATGAATGTGCAGTACGCATGAAGAATTACTGCGAATGTGTCCATAACATCGCATAGTGCATTGATAAATTTGAATTCATTTTATAAGCTCTTGGTATCATCAGGTGAATAAAATTGTAGAATATACAGTATATACAGTCCTGGGCAAAAGTCTTAGGCGCCATATTATCTGTAATACAAATTTTGTTATCTAAGTTTATTATGTCTGCATTATTATGTACAAGACCATTCTCTACAAAGACAAAGATACACGAAAATTAATGAATAAATAACATTAAACATTACAGATGGGGGGGAAAAAAATCAATAATGTCGACTCCTGGGTTTTGCATGAAAATAGAAAGGAGCGAGTGTGACGAAGTCACCGAAAGACCTCATATTCTCCAGCATGCTCAGTAAAACCTAACCGCTGTTTTATTTACAGCACTGTGCAAAAGTCTTACCATATCCAATGATGCTTTTGAAAACATTTCTACATTAAAAGAAACTTCTAGAAAAAGCACTAAACAATAAACGGTCAATATTTGGCGTGGAAACTCTTTGCTTGAACATAAGCGGTAGTGTTCGATACAGATGTGTGCAGGATTCTAAATAAAACAGCTGTTAGGTTTTACTGAGCATGCTGGAGAATAGGAGTTCTTTTGGTAACCTCGTCACACTCGCTCCTTTCTGTTTTCATGCAAAACCCAGGAGTCTACATTATTGTTTTTTTGTTTTTTTTTTATCTCCCATGTCGCTTTCGTTACAGGCATGCAAATATTCTTCTGTAATGTTATTTATTCATTAATTGTAGTGTATCTCTGTAGAGAATGGTCTTATACATAATAATGCAGACATAATAAACTTGTATCACAAAATTTGTACTACAGATAAAATGGCGCCTAAGACTTTTGCACGGTACAGTATATAAGAAAGGTTTTGTACAGAAATGTCTGAACTCACTCTTGAAATGCTACTGTATCGGTACGCTTCATACTTTCAGGGGACCCGAAACCAGTCTCAGAAAACTGGCTGGACAGAATTTAATGAACCTTTTCGTGCCCTTCAGTATTTGCCTGAAGTTAAACCTGCACCATAAATAATATCACAGTGTTGAGTGGAAGCGAAGGTATGAGCAGTTTGGTGCTACATTATATACGGCAAGTTTTGACGGCGTACAGTGCCCATGCGTCAAACTGTGGGAGCGTCTTAAATCGACTGCTGGACAGAATTCAATGAAAGTCAATAGAAATCCGCCCATAAGTGGAATTAAAATGTTATGCGCCGGATTTAACAATCTAATCATTTTAGAGCACTGGAGTCATTTTAAGACAAAAACTCAAAACTCGATTTCTCACCTGTGATTCATCTCTCCGTTTGTCTTACAGTATAATCATACAGGCAGGAGAGCCAGAATTCCTGTAACCAATCAGAACACAGTAGGCGGGATTTCCTCACTGTAGATAAGCTTCCTAACAGGTCAGTGTTGTTTTCAGGTGATTTTCTCCTTCGAGGTCTCTTTAGAGGTTCGGTATTGTTCCGCTTTCCAAACATGACAGCGTTCATTTGGGAGACCTGGAGAGTTACCCTACAGTAAGTAGGCAGCCTCTTCTTACTGTAAGTGGAATGCAGGAGTAGCAATATCTCAAAGAGATCATAATCCAGGTCACATTACAGTCTTTTAGACTGTTTAGTTCTAGCAAGTGAAGTTAAGCTTAAACACAAAGGACGACACCATGTTTTGAGGAGCAGAGTTAGAAACCAGGGATACTTAAGTGTGCATTCTGCGGAGTGTTAAAGTCAAAGCAACACTTGTAATGAAACGTCTCAGGAATGAAGACTTGATAAAACGTTTGATATTCAAGCACAGCGCGGTGCCGAGACTCTTCGCCGCAGTAAAAACATTTGAACGGTCCGAACGTTTTTAAAGGAGGCCGTCCGTCAGCCGAGGTGGCTCGGAGCCCACTGCGGCCGTTCCCATGAACATTCAGCGAGTGGAACGCATCGTCCTTGAAAGATCGATGGATAATCTGTCTGTGGGAACTGTACACACAGTTATTCACCAACAGCACTGGCGCATTACAGGAATTCAGCTGGGAGTTATTGCCTTGCCACATCCCCCGTACAGTCCATCTCTCGCTCCAGGCCATTTCCATTAAAGGAGTTCCTGGAAGGCCAGAGTTACAGATGTGAAGCAGGCTGGACAATCGTGACTCAGACATACTGAGAAAACGTCCTACCTTGCTGCTGTGCGAGCACTAGTGACACACTGGGGGAAGTGCATTAGTGTGGCAGGGGATTACTGTATATATACAGAAGTAAGAGGAATAAACTCAGTTCTCAGAAGTCTCAGTTTCACTTGAACTTCCCTTATATTTGCTGCTAAAGATGGCCGCCACATTGGCTGAGGTACAGATGAGTGTTGTGACATACCAATGGAAAGAGCTCGGGCAGGATGGCACAACGTTACTGACTAAACAAACTAATGTGGGTGTTTCAAAATGTATAGCACTAGTTAGAATACTAACCCAGACTGATTTTTTTTCCATTATGATGAGAAAAAAAAAAAAATTTTTTAAACGCACACGTAGCCTTCATAAGTCTGACCTTAAGATTTTTACCTATTTGAAACTTTTTGTAAGTACCGCGGATAAAATCGCTCAACTTAATCAAAAGCCTGACTCAGAAATCTGCCTTGGCGCTGACCTTCTATTTAATGGCTGTTGCTGTAATCTCGAGTATGTGCACGATGTTGCGTGAATGGCTCGCTTTGAAAAAGCTCATTAAGCTCTTGAAGCTTGGGCCAGAAAAGTGTGCAAAAGGCTGCGCTGAAGCCGAGATGACTGACAAGCTGGTCATCTGCATGAGTCTGTTAGGTTAGATACTAATGACCTCTAGTGTTTTTTTTTTTTTCTTTTTCGCTTTTCCATCTTTTAAACAGACCACCTTTTACAGTTTTTCTTTTCACTTTTTTTGGTGTCATCAAATAGCCTCATCAATACAAGCCATTTATCCGGACGGTCCATTCACACAGGGACGCGGCTGTGCCACGGAAGTGTGCGTCAGCCAGGAACCGGACACCAAGCAGCTCTTTTTATTTTTTTTTTTTTTGGTGACTGCTGTCACTGCGCGGGTGAGCTGGTGCACGTCCAAGCGTGCGAGACTATTTCTGGCTTTAATAATGGGAAAATAAAAGCTCGTAGTTACTCTCCAGGCAGATAGAAAACATGAACGCAATGGGGCGGCTTATCAGCGCTGACCCTCAGACGCAGAGACGAGTGACTCACTTACTTCCTCTGGAGCAGAAAAGCTGGATATAATGCTGGACAACTGAAGCTCTTACAAATTCATTACATTTGGGTACTTGTTCAGGACTGTCTTTTGTGTCTGTGCAACAATGGCTTATTTTTAACCCAAACACTGCTAGGCGAGCGGCCCGGCGGCGGAGGAGGAGGAAGATGGCCCTTCTTTCCCTTCTTCTTTCCTCGCATCCTTCCTGGGTTTTAGAAGCTCCTAGTTCCCCCTCAGAGTAAAAATAACCCTCCCGCGACTCCGAGCGCTGACGCATACTGTAGCAGAGACACCACCTCTATTGTGGCTCATGCAGCTGATATTATCAGGATTATACTCGGGTCTGCAATCAAACGGAAAACTGAGTCTGTGATGTATACTGATTGGAGAGCGACAGTTTTTTCAGGCCCTCTTCCATGTTAGCGTATCATGTTAATCATAACCATAATCATAAGCAGGATGGTGTGGGATTTTATACCAGAGCAATTCACCAACAACACCAACAGTTTTTTACTTCATTAACGAGTGCGATGTCAAGTTTGGAACTATGTTTATAGTATAGTCTTAAATGTGATGGAAAAGTTCCTGTTATCTTTAACATTTGTTCACTTTGATTTTTCTTTTGGCGTGAAAAAAAAAAGAGAAATCCATCAGCTTGTCATGTTACAGAGAAACTGGATTGCCTTGATATGAGAGCGGAAACTTCCAGAAATGTTAAATTCAATCTTATTCACCAATATGGAATTCTTTTTTTTACTAAATAACATAAAATACGATTTTGAGTCCATGGAGTCTGGATTAGTTTAGATTTATCTGATCTTATCTTATTTGTCATATCTTATCTTATCTTCTCTAATTAGTTTTATCTTATCTTATTTTATCTCATTTGTTTTATCTCATCTTATTTGTCATATCATATTTTATCTTATTTTATCTTATTTTAGCTCATTTGTTTTATCTTATCTTATCTTATTTGTCTTATCTTGTCTTATTTTAGCTCATTTGTTTTATCTTATCTTATCTTATTTGTCTTATCTTATCTTATTTTATCTCATTTGTTTTATCTTATCTTATTTGTCATATCATATCTTATCTTGTCTTATCTTATCTGTCTTATCTTAGCTTATTTTAGCTCATTTGCTTTATCTTATCTTATTTGTCATATCTTATCTGTCTTATCTTCTCTTCTCTTATTTTATCTCATTTGTTTTATCTTATCTTATTTGTCATATCATATCTTATCTTGTCTTATCTTATCTGTCTTATCTTAGCTTATTTTAGCTCATTTGCTTTATCTTATCTTATTTGTCATATCTTATCTTATCTTATTTTATCTAATTTGTTTTATCTTATCTTATCTTATTTGTCATATCTTATTTGTCTTATCTTATTTGTCTTATCTTATCTTATTTTATCTCATTTGTTTTATCTTATCTTATCTTATTTGTCTTATCTTATCTTATTTTATCTAATTTGTTTTATCTTATCTTATCTTATTTGTCATATCTTATCTTATCTTATCTTATTTGTCTTATCTTATTTATCTTATCTTATCGTGTCTTATCTTTCCTATGGAACTACAGTCAGAGCTTCTGTTATTACATATCAGTCAATATTCTGACCAATCAAATTTGCGACTTAAAGCCTGCTGTATTATAATCATAACTGCAGTATTCTTTTCACCCTATCATCCTGTCTAACCCCATAATTATATGATTATGTCTCCTTTAAACCGAACTTGGTATTGTTCAGCTAGCATGCTCATTTGATAGACACATTTTTTTCACCATGTTTTCTTTTCCTTCTTTTTTTTTTTTTTTCCCCAATATACTGTACTGTATATCCCACAGCTCCTGCTGTACTGGTGGTCCCTAAAACCATGACTGGTCTCTCATGGCAGATCGGTTAGTTCAGTACTATGTACACACTCCATTCTTTTATCTGTAGAGTTGAAAACCCTGACGTTTGTTGCGTTGACGTTTCCCTTGTTGAAACCGAGCCTCTGCTTCCCAGTCCCTGATGTTCTTGACCTTTAACCCCGCAACAGTAAACTACCCACGCGGTGCCTCTTGGGATCGGCAGAGGTCATGTGATCCGGCTGTGTTTCCTGTTTCCGACACGCAACAGTCCTCTTCTCACTGCATGCAACTCTCTGTGCATTTTTGAACACAGACGCGTCTCACTCGTAGTTTACACAGATAATAGCTTAAAAACTAAACATGCCCAAAGAGACAGTGAAAGTGTTGAAGGGGCACTTTGTGATACGGGCGTTTCAGGAGAACAGTTTAGCATACTTTTGTGATACTTTTGTTTGGGAATTGTAATTCTAAAATGAATTAAAAAAAAATTTTTTTTAGTTACTTGTGTTTGCATTTGAGGTGATAAAATGTTGCAGTTCCTTAATGATCCTATAGGTGGTGCACTCTAACATATTTGTGTGCGAGGAGCAAATTATTATCTTTTGGGGGGGGAGATTAAATCTGGAGGATGATAAAATCGTGATGCTTTGAGAATCGCAATACAAATCAAACTGGCACCTAGGTATCGTGATAATACTTCACACGATTATGTCACATTTCTTAATTCCTTATGAACTCGCTACACATTATACAATGTACTTGAACTCGCTACACAAAGTACAATGCACTTTAGACTCTGCTACGAACGGCTCTGAAGCGCATGTTAAAGTATTATTGAAATTACATCACTCCACCATCTAATAAAGCTGGTGTCTCCATAGGATCGTGATGGAGACCTCCAAGAACACCTACAGTACAATGCTCTCGAAATGGACAAACTTGCAATCAATCTGCCGAGAATTTCCTATTAGCTTGAGATTGTATCAGTTTAGGATCGTTTACAGCATTTATGTTTATCTCATTATTTATCTGAGCAGTTGAGGGTAAAGGGCTTTGCTTATGGGCCCCGACGGGCAACTTGG
The DNA here is from genome assembly GCA_013621035.1 of Clarias magur. NCBI lineage: Eukaryota > Metazoa > Chordata > Actinopteri > Siluriformes > Clariidae > Clarias > Clarias magur. The sequence continues at coordinate 524,587 of QNUK01000241.1, read as the reverse complement.
TGGTGCTTTGGTTTGAACCGGGGACCTTCCACATATAGTCCAATGCCTTAATCACTGAGCAACTGCTGTCCCAAGTTGCTCAAATTGTGCAATGTGGGGAAAACCACCAAAAGCTCCAACAACTTTTTTATTAGTAGGGTGTAGTAATAAATAACTTTATTACTTAAATATGTTGGGATGTAGCAAAGCCAACATAAATTTTTTGATATAATAAAGTTTTCTCTAAAGAAATGTTTTGTTTTTATATTCTTCAGTGTCCATAAGTTTCTGGCATAGGAAAGTATTTAGAATAGCGGAGCTGTGTGTTGTTTCTGGTTTTTTTTTTTTTGATATTTCCAAAAAGTGCAAATAAAAATAGTCATGGTGAGGGAGCGATGCACACTTTAGGATTTCATTGGATCATCTTTGGCCTTGATTGCAACACACAATGTTGTCCTCGTGTTTACAGAATCACTCTTTTACAAAGGTCTGCGATATACTTCCTTCAAAACATCATCAGCTGACTTCATTTTATTGCCAACTGAAGCAACTCCAGCTCATAACACTGCCTCCAGAGGTGTGTACAGTGGGCACTATGCATGATGTGTGCATCGCTTCATACTGTACGCTTCCCTTTTTACCCAGAAGCTCTGGAATAGGGTCAATCTGGACTCATCAGGCTACATGACCTCTTTCCATTTCGGAAAGTTGGACAGTACTTAATCCAATTCATAATCCAAAGTCATTTCAAATCTTCTTTGTTGTTTTCTTTGCTTGCTGCAGGCCCATAATAATTTGACCCGCTCTGAAGCTGCAACATATTTCTTGCCAGACATGTGTATTGAAGCGATAATACAAAGCAGCTTGGGCATTCCACAACATTTACTAGCTAAAATTGGGACATGTCATTCTTTGGCAAATTCACTGTTGTTGATTTCTTTTCTATAAAAGCCTCAACACGTTCCTTTGTTCCCCATATGTATGTTCACTGAAGTGGGTATGAAAATAATGTCTTATGGTAGATTCCAACAGCCTTCTTTACTAATGTAAATGGATACCACTACTTTTAAATCAATTAGAATATAACTACTATATCAGTCAGGCGGTTTAGTGATCAAAGAGTTTTTAACTCTACAGTAGACATAGCTTTTATACATGTACACAAATTCCAATGCAAACAAGTCAGGGTCCCAGGGGAATCACAAGAAATATACCCATTTATGAAACTCCTGTCCGCATTTTCAGTCTCCCATAATAATAATAATAATAATAATAATAATAATAATAATAGATGAGATGAGACTTCAGACACCTTTTAAAGGATTTAAGAGATTCTGTACAGATAATTTCTTCGTTTTACCATCAAGAAAGTTTGTATTTACACAATCACCAAGTCATAATCAGTCACAGACTGTAGTGTGGTTAACAGTATGTGGTTGTTATATCCAATTAGAGACTAAAGTCTTATATATATATATATAAAAAAAAACAGACCCACATGCATTAACGACTGTCCATACAATCCCATTTGAAATGAACCTCATATATATATATATATTTTTTTTTTAATCTGGTTGGTTAATCCATCTTTTACGTAATTCTTCATTCCCAGTCATTCTTCCCTTTCCATAAGCTGTTGACGTCTTCCACCCTCCTGTGTGTTTTTAAAAAAAAAAAAAACACACAAAAAAAACAATGAAATCGTTACAAGTGCCACTTGCCGCTTACCAGAGATGCAAGTCATCGATATGAAAGTGCTCAATTCAGACACATAGTTTTCATAATCTAATGGATAAAAGTCTCCATGGATAAAATCAAGCCACACATGGGCTTTTCGGAAACCAGGATTACCAGGATTTTCATAATGACATGTGTAAACATTTCCCCTTACAGATTAGCTCGAAACTTGTGCAAACTCTTTAACCCTTCACACATTGGATCAAACCTCATTTGTACACTAAATCGCTTTAGTAAATTATCCTGTCTCCTATCTAAGGCCTGTAAGGCCTGTATGGTCGAGGAAAGCCCAGCCGATGTTGCGGTGAATGAATTTGAACAAACTAGCTAAAGAAAACGGGTTGAGACAGAACTGTGCATTTTGGCCTATAACATTGGCACCGTGATGTGTTATACTTGAGTATTAGCACTTTGTTAATGTACTGAATTGTAAACAATTGTTTTGACAACTTTGTTTACAATTGAATTTATTTTTCTACTGAGATAGAGTTGTGAAGAAATGCTGTTCTTTTGACTTAAACAGATCTTTCTGCTGAGCTTTGGTACTAGGTCCTGGGTTCGATTCCCACCTCGGGTCTGTGCACATGGAGTTTGCATGTTCTCCCCCGTGCTTGGAGAGTTTCCTCCCACAGTCCAGCAGACATGCAGATTAGCCTAATTGGTGTTCCCAAATTGATCCGATTAGGTGATTAGTATACTGCCGATGCTGGATGCCGAGTGGTTGGAACAGACGAGAGGGGAAATGAGGTCGCTGCTGAGGTTGTTCCGTAAACAGCCAGCTTTTAAATTGCATCCATAGGTACTTTGCAGCCTGTCGCATGAAAACATTTGTTCACATTTCTTTTATTTAATCTACATCATTTTATTTAATTCAATTTCATATGAAGAAATGCACAAGACTTGGCACAGTACTGTACAACAACTTAGAAATGTACTTTTCATCACTCATTTACTTTAATCTTCTTACTACAATTAACTTGCCCAAAGTGCAACAGTAGTAGAGACTGTCGGTCTGCTTAAAGTGCTCACTAGTGCTATCTTTGCTAGCTACTTGCGATTTTATTGAGTTAATCCCAGCAAGTTTTTTTTGCCTAATTTTATACCAGACTGTATGATACCATATTTTTGCGATGTCAGATTATACTTCCATAACCTGTTGGATGAAAATGACTACATTCTGTGCTTGTGCAGACTACCGGCTAGTTTTTTTACTGTTCATTATCAGTTGTTTTGTACATTACGTTTTTAGGCGTTACAGTGAAGTGCACGGAATAACGGCGTGAGATCGTGTTTATAATTTCAATCACACAGTCATACAGTAAGTGCGTATTAAAAATGTACCGCACCATCTGTTGAATTTCAAGATAAACTAATTATTTTTTATAAAATAAGGGTATTTTCCATTTAAATTTCAATCTTCTCTTCCTATGGGCCGATTGCGATGAAGCAGGGCCTCGAACAAATACAGTTCAACCTTGGATTTCGTTCTAGAAGCGTGCTTGTATATCTTATGAAAAATAATGGAAACTCTGACGATTTGTTCCACAACCCAAAAATATTCATATAGAAATATGAGGGAGGAGAAGAAGAGAGGAAGTGTGGGGGGGGGGGGGCTACTGTGTAGGACAAGTTTCACACACACACACACACACACACCAGTTTACCACATAGAGATTCTCACTCACATAAGTGCGCACACACACACAGACACATGGACACACTTTACTTTACTAAAAAAATTTACTAAAATTTACTTCAAAGTTTTGCTCGTCTTGCAAAACACTCGCAGACCAAGGTACTCCCAATCCAAGGTTCAACTGCACACCTGTGAAAACCGCATTAAAAGTAGTTCAGTAGTTTTTATGTAATGTGTGCACAAACAAACAGACAAACTTACATAATTTTTTTTTTTCACATTTTTCACAAACACATGACCTGTACAGTTTTATTATATGTATAGATCTTTCTTATATTACAAATAAGACTAACAGAAGACTTCCTAACAGGTAACTCTGTGAAATATAATTCTGTGCAAAAACCTACACGGCCATGAATACGATACACGTCAGAGAAAAAGCGATGTAGAGTCTCTTCTGTGTCTGTGATTTGGAGTCTGAAAAGCTGTTATTCATGTGCACAGCGGAGGGTTGCAGGCATATAAGGGGAAAAGGTTTTTACGTAAATCTCTCCACTATGCTTGGCATTTGGAGTATAATAAGCCAACAGCAGAATGCTTTTAAGGAGTAATTACCACAACATGTCCTTGAGGCTTCTGTATTTCAATTTTCCTGGGAAAATAAATAAATAAATAAAAACATAAATAAATAGGTCATAAAAACATTTAAAAACATATATTTGTATGTGTCCCGTTCACATTTAATTGAAAAGAAAGTTGAGGGAAAAGTGAATGGAAACAGCTGCAGAGTTAGAGAAATGAGTCCTGCGGAGCGGCCCGTGATGAGTCCGTGTGTGATGCTCGTGCGCGTGTGGCACTATTTTCTTTCAAATGCGGATTGAAGACTTGCCACGGAGGCTGTGTCTGTTGAATTAGGGATTGGACCATGTACAGTATAAAGAAAAACATGCTGTTACAGGGGAAAAGGGAAACGAGTTCAGTTCCTTAATCCTGCTTCGAGGGTCTGTGTGCATGGAGATTTCATGTTCTCCTCATGCTTGGTGGGTTTCCTCAGGGTACTCTGGTTTCCTCCCACAGTCCAAAGACCTGCAGATTAGGAGTGTGTGGATGCAATCTGCAAGGGATGTGTGTTTCCCCTTAGTGTCCTGGGATAGGCTCCAGGCCCCCCGCGACCCTGCACACAGGATGAAGCGGTATAGATGAGCAAGACAATCTTCAGGCAGCTTCATATTCCTGTGACTACAGCTTTAAATATTATAAAGACGTGTATGGAGCAGGGAACTGTAGCCAAGCTCCCTTGACAAATGACGTCAGATTAAACAGAAGAATAACACAAAGAGCCAAAGTCAGTTTCCAAGGTGAACTCCAAGGTCAAGGAGGAAAAAGTGTCTGAACAAAAGTGGACCATGCTGAATCACTATTGAGTGTCCGATTTTAAGTTCCTTAATTGATTATTTATTTCAGTTCCAGGGTGTTTTCAGTGACCGTCGTGGACACTGACAAATTCGTCCTCGCATGAATCTGGATCAGCTTATTAACGTGATAAATGTCTTTTGTTTCCACAGAGGACTGATGAGCTGTTGCGCCCCCTTTCACTGCCTCTTGTAGTGCATCATGGGAAAACACCCAACATTCCTACTGCTGTTTCTACGACTACTCACCACTGAGGTGTGTGTGTGTGTGTGTGTGTGTCGTGAAGATTTGCCTGCAATATAAAACATTTCTTTAATTATAGCATGAAGAGAAATGTCTCATTTGTTAATCTTATATCATATTACAAAAAAAAAACTTTTTTTTTAATTGAAGAATGACATGTTGTACTGCTGAAAACATGTGTTTATATATTGTTTACATTAATTTATTAAACAACAAAGATGAATGATTCAACTTAAGTAAGCATTCCGATCCATCACTTGATACTCTGTCAACATAGATATTAAATTAAGTGCTAAAAAAAAACAAAATGCCAACAGTTTATGAAGAGATAAAAATGTATTCAACTTTTAATGTCTTTTTTTTTTCTATAACAGAAAATGATCAGTATGCATAAATATTATGTAATGTCCTTGTACTCTTGCTTCTCTGTCTGAAATGTTTTTTTTTTTTCAATTATTATTATTATTATTATTATTTTTTTTTTTTAAAGGCAGTGATTTAATAGAAGAAAAAAAAATATTTCGCTGTTCTCAAAGCATCCATACCAAGATAAACCATCAGAAATGTTCCAGGCTTTAGAAGTTAGAAATTAGCGCATGTAAATCTATTTCCATATCTTTAATCTTATTTGAATTGAATTAATAAAGAAAAGAAATAAATGATCTGTCTTGCAACAAATCAGTTCCGTATCCATAACAGCATAACAGCTGTGGTGGCATATCAGAGTGAAAGCTCAGCGTGTGATGATGTGTGTGACGGCGTGTGTACTGTCCGTCTGCGGCTCCCTTTGCAGTTGTGTCAGGCCGAGGATGTGATAGCGTCGACCGCGATGCCGATGGAGGAAGTGACTGACAACCCCGTGTCCTTCACCGCCGTGATGAAGGTGTCGAGGGTGCAGATTCTCACAGCTCAGTTCGAGTGTTACCTCAAAATACTACACGACCCGCCACGCACAGAGCAAGGTCAGAAACACACGCACACACAGACACATTTCTAGAAAAAGAAACTAGAAATATAGGGCCTTGTTTATATTCGGAATAATCTGTTCATGATAGGGCTGGAGTGCGTAAGAACGAAACAGCGAGCGTCACATTGTGCGAGAGCAGGAACCGAGGGGAAGCCTGTAGTCTCTCCTGAAAGAAAGGAAGCAGGCTTAGTCGGTGTCACTCTTGCCCACTGCCTGACCTTCTTTGAGTTTTCTTCTCTGTCTGTGTGCGTCAGGCTTCCTTGGATTGTGTACCAGGCTCTGGTTCGAGGAAGCACATGCTCTTGCCTCTTTGTGCTTTGTTTCTTCTCTCTTTACGCTTGTCGAGCTTTGGCTCTTGCGACCGCTGCGCCTCTTTATGAACTCCACTGTAAACACTGCGTCCATCACATGCTGCTCTCAGATCCTCCCTGTTTGGCTCATAAACCAGGGTCAGTGTGGTGAACGCAGATGTTATCGCCAGCGCCCGAACACTCGTACCAGGAGGTTTTAGTGTGAGAAGTATTCATCTGGGAACTTGATGCGACTGAATATAGTCCAACATATACTGTCCATGTCGAATTTTATTTTTAATACACTCACTCATGTACATGTATATACTGTACCCCTTCATCCTGTATAGAGGGTTGCAGCAATTTTGCCCCCTATTGGTCACTTACAGTACACACATCTCATGAGGGAGAAAAAAAAAATCCAAGCAGATAATAATATATTTTCTATAGAACTTTGTCTAGTTGATTCAGTTTCATGAAAAGAGTGTTGTATGTCTTGTTTTCATAAATATTTATAAGTTTATCTTGTAAATAGTTAACTTACAGTGGTCTGGGTATTGGATTGAAAAGTTCATTTGGATATACAGCTGTATATTCGAACAGGATTCTGTTTGTTTTGCTGTTGTCTATTTTTTTTTTTGTTTGTTTGTTTGTTTGTTTTCTAATGGGGGTGATTTATAAGTCATTATATAAGGCTGAGTCGAAAATTACCCGCACTCTGGTTATATTAAAACCTTTCTTGGTCTCACTGCCTCCTCAGTCGCCGTGTGAATGTGTTACATCAGTTTATTTGTAACACTGCGAGCACAAATGGATGCCTGTCTAGCCAGTGTGGTACGATTCTTTTTTTTTTTTAAGGGTGTACCTTTTGGCGTTATTTATCGAAGTGTAGAGAACGTATTTGTGATACCTGCGACCAAAATTTGGAGCGATTCTCTAGATCCGAGACACGGATTCATCACTACGAGCCTGAGAGTGAACGGCAGAGTACGGGACGGAAGCATCCTCAATCGGCGACCGAGAAAAAGCTCAAAAGTCGACCATGAGCTGGAAAGTTCATCGACGCGTACAGTTTTCTGGGACTCGCAAGGTCCAGACGTATTGGAACATTATCAGGAAAAAGAAGAAATGAAGAAAGCGGCACATTCGTGGCTGGCAGCTCAGCCTAAAACGTTTTTTAACGAGGGAATACGAAAGAACAGATGGCCAAAGTGTGTTGGTAAATCCAGGAGATTATGTCAAAAAATGTATGTATTTGTCCTCTCTAAAAGTTTGTTCGAATAAATTCTTCTGTCAGAGTGCGGATCATTTTTGACATAGATAAACCCGCTCTGGAGGCGGCTCAGAGTAGACTCGTGTAGATGAACGAGCACTGTATTACAACATTGTGTGAGACTAAACATTCCACCTCGACACTGCCCCCTCAGGACCGTACTGTAACCGCACGTGGGATGGATGGCTCTGCTGGGGAGACTCGCCTCCGGGAATCGCCATACAGGACTGTCCTATTTACTTCGATGACTTTGACCCAGCAGGTGCGCCTCCGAGTTTTTAAGCTCCTCAGGTCTTGACAAAAGAAATGGAATGACTGCCGTTGTTCGATTTCGTATGAAAATCCGATGCGCCTTTTCTGATCAGATCTTTGCTTCCACAGAAAAAGTAACCAAAGTGTGTAACGAGGACGGACAGTGGTTCCGACACCCAGAAAGCAACCGGCTGTGGTCCAACTACACCCTGTGCACGGCCTACACCCAAGAAAAACTCGTGGTGGGAAAATTTCTTGATGTTTCGTTGTACAGTACGCATGCATGTGCAGAGTCAGCAATGCAACACCTCGAACCAGTGTTAGATCGACTCTTATAGATAATTAATCAGAACCTTCTGGCTTAGCAGATTTAGGATTTCAAGAATACTGTGATAAGTGAATAGTATGTACAGTGTATGTTATTTTCTTGCATTGAAGAAATGCTTGGGTTGAATCGAATCATCGGAGACATCGAAACATTCACTACAGCTTCACTAAACTGTATTTAAACGCGTTCAGCGTGATACATTGGCCCGTTTTTTTTTTTTTTTTCACACTGTACAGGGATGTGACGAGGCACGGATTGCTTTTTCCCAGCAGTCGCCACTAATCAGTTTCACTCCACTCAGTATAATCATATAATCTTTGTTTGCCTCTAATCTATACCAATTGCGAACATGAGAATCAGATTTCCATCTCCTCTCAACCGAACACAAAGCTGAAAAATCAAAGTCAGTTATGGAGGCTGCGTCATGAAAAGTGCCAGATGATTTAGATGCAAATGCAGAAAGCATGAAATGAGAGTGTTCGTTTGAATTCTTTTTTTTTCTTTCTCGTCTTCCTGTAGGTTGCACTCACCATGTATTATGTGGCAGTGCTCGGGCACGTGCTGTCTCTGGTATCTCTGCTAATATCCATTTTCATCTTCTCATATTTCAAGTGAGTACAGAGCATTGTGTGTTTACACGAATAACTGTTCATACACCGCCCGTCTAAAGATATTCTGGTTGATTATCGCAAAGCAAAATACATGCAAAGAGAAAAAGACAGCTGCTGTATGTGCGTGATAAACCAGATATACGAGGGACATGCACGTCACATTCAAGGACTTTTGATTGTGCAGAATAACATTTTATTATTTAACCTTATTTCTCTATATCATCCCCTTGCTACACTACTTCATTCATCCCAGCGTTTCACACTAGTGCTTGAATACCATCATGGCAGACAGCACTTCGGAGCATGATCGGAACGTATGCTTCACGTCTGAAACACTGACCTCCTGGGAATTCCTTCAGTGTACCACGTGGAACGGGTTTGGAGCGAGGTCAGGACTCTACAGGGGTGCGGCAATAACTCCCAGCTGAGTTCCTGTAACGTTTAAGTGGTGTTGGGGGATGAGTGTGTGTGTACAAATGAGACAAATGTGTCTCATCCACAAGTTGGCGACAAGTTTTTCCGTCGGTTTTTACAGACCAAGCGTTCCGATCGCTGAATGTTCCCTGGAACGGCTGCAGTGGGCTCTGAGCCACGTCGGCTAAGAGGCTCATCTGAGAATCGTGCTGTTAAATATCATCACAAGTCTGTGTTTTGACTTGAACGGCCCTCGTATATAAAACTCTCTTAGCTAAGGTTGTTACTGTGTTGTGTATTTGTCCGTATTATACAGTACAGTGTCTGATGTCTATCCAGGTGTCTAAGCTGCCAGCGGATCTCTCTCCATAAGAACATGTTTCTGTCCTTCATCTTCAACTCCATTTTCACCATCATTTGGTTAACGAATGTCACCTATAATAAGCAAATGGATTCCAACTACGTGAGTGTCTCTCTATCTGTCGACTTATTACTACACACAGATGACAACTGATTATAGAACGCCTTCCTTTAAGCTATCGTGTCTAATGTGTGTGTGTGTGTGTGTGTGTGTGTGTGTGATGTCCGTTCTCAGATTTTTTTTAATATCCTGGCGAGTCTGATGCATTACGCGTCATGCTCAACGTACTTCTGGATGCTGTGTGAGGGGATCTACTTGCACACACTCATCATCGTGGCTGTGTTTGTGGGAGAGCAGCAGCTGACCTGGTACTACCTGCTGGGCTGGGGTGAGGAGTCAAATCCATCTGATTCACTTGCATGCTGTTTATGAGTTCATAGGGAATCACCGGTTAAGCATGAATGAGAGTATACACGCACCGGCCACTTCATTAAGTACACCTGTTCAGCTATTTAACGCAAATATCTAATCGGCCAATGCTGCCGACGTTCGATCCAAAGTTATTAAATAGTGTGAGGTACAGTAGGCTACTCAGTAAATAGCGTTGCTCTAATCAGGATTTTTGGGGCCGTTCACCGATCACTAGAAGCCGTATCGTCCGATACCGATCTCCGATTACAGGGTCGACTCGAAGCCTTATCATGTAGCATATTTAATAAACTATATCTAACAACAATGTAAATTAAGTGTTGAAATGACAAGAAGAGGAATATCATGAATTGACAACTGTATTGATTGGCAAGCAACATGTGCAACACGTCAACTTAAAACCTAGCAGCCTGTGCTTGGTTAGTAATTGGGAACAGCTTAGAGCTCGACAAATACAACTTCCCTGCAGATTGTGTAAAATTTAATAAAATAACAGACAAGCAAGACGCGAGTCGCCGGAAGTTCCGGCAAAAAAAGGACGGCAAAATTTTTTAAATGAAATTAAACGTTAAACATGTTTCATTTTTCGCGCGGAAAGATGGAAACGTAAAAATTAAACACAGCGCCAAAACTCGCGGCGAATCATGATGAACTGTTCTTACGGCCACCGAGCGAAACCGCGTAGGTGAGATAGAGGTATTACCGACAGCTGAGTGAGTGGCGGCGCACTAGTCAATTGCTCGTGTTCCTTTACGTGACTAACCTTCAAATAGCTGATGAGGTTCGTGTAGTTAAAATGCTTTGGGTGCTTCCCGCCTTGAGGAATTGGCTTGTTACACAGGTTGCAGATGGCTAATGTATTGTCTTTTTCACACAACACGTAGAATTGCCAGACCGGTGAAGCCATTTTAGCAGCGTGCAAAAAAAATGTCCCGCGAGTTTTGCGTCATCTGATCGGCTTTATAGAGACTGCCGATCAAACTTCCCAAAGCAATTATCGGCCTATTATTATCGGTGACCGATCAATCGGAGCACCCCTATCAATAATGCAAGTAAAGAACTATTAATATGAATGAGTACAACAAACTCAAAAACCGGATAGTTCTGTTTACTTAAAATTGGAAACATCATTACTTAAAAAAAAAAAACATTTTATGTAACTGGTTACCTCGATTTTTTTAATTGAACTTATTCGGGTTTACAGTTTGGGCTACACAACATCGGACAACAGAAGATCGGAAAATCATTGCGTGGGTCTGATGAGTCTCGATTTCTGCTGCCACATTTTTGGCATAAACAACATAAAATCTTGGATGCGTTCTGCCTTGTATCAACAGTTCAGGCTGCTGCTGGTGGTGGAATGGTGTGGAGGAGATTTTCTTGGGATGTTTTGGGCCCATTGATGGTTTAAATGCCACATCCTACCTGAGTATTGTTGCTTACCATGTCCATCCATTTATGACCACAGGATAACACACCATGTCACAAAGTCTTGAACATTACAATGAGTTCACCATAACAATGAGAGCACTACTGGGACATAGTGGAATGGGAGAGTCACATCATGTGCAGCCAACAAATGTGCAGTAACTGCATGATGCTATCATGTCAATAAGGACCAAAATCTTGAAGTGGGTCCAACCCAGCATTAAGTAGGGTGTACCTAATATATTGGCCAGTGAGCGTTATTACCGAGAGTGTGAACGTGAAAAATCAGATGTTTACGTTTAAAAAAAAAAAAGAAGCTCTAATGCTGTTTAATGTGGGTGCTACTGATTCCTTTATAATGATTCTTAGAATGAGTTCAGTTTTGGTTGACTTTGACGTTAAAGTTTCCTCAGACTGGTGAGGTGAAACACAAGAGTTGTTCTGTTTTCATACTATTTCTACTGCTTAATTTGTTCCTGTGTAATTTGATGACTACTGATTCATTGTGCGTTCTTAATGAGTTTATAATAAGGCACCAGTCCTGTTTTAATAATCAAATAAATTAATGAGTCTGGGAAGGTGAAAAGCCATATTGATTCACTACAGTCTATTTCTCTAGTGGAATTTAATTGCCATGGATTCGTCATAAGTTTATAATAAAGTGCTAGTTCATTTGTTAATTACATTGTACCCACACAGATCAGGGTGACTTGGCATACTTGATTCGTTTTTAAATGATCCGTTTTGTGCTGATTCACCTTAATGTTGTTACTACAGGTTCAAGTTCATAAGGTTTCAGTTTCATTTCACTATGTAATTAATAGATAAAGAGATGGCACATCAAGGAAATCAGTCAAGATAATAAAAGCATTCAGCAATGTTGAAATTAGTCTTTTTGTCCTTTTCCTTTATTCTGATCCTCTCATTTCGCTCTGATTTATATTAATATTTAAAAGGCATTTACCTAATTAATAAACCTCTTTCCTTTTATTTTCAGGCTTCCCGATTATTCCAGCTGCCATTCACGCTGGGGCCCGTATGAAATATGATCATAACATGTAAATGAATTTTGCTTGTGTTTATCAGTATTTATCTCTCTATATCTTTCTTCCTCTCTCTCTCTCTCTCTCTCTCTCTCTCTCTCTATATATATATATATATATATATATATATATATATATATATATATATATATATATATATATACAAAGTGCTGGGGAAAATTATTTGCTGATATTTTTTTCACTGACTGAGATCATCAAACAAATGTTAATATTACACAAAGCAAACTGTACTGCCAGAACCTGTTAAATCAAGAAATCACTTAAATAGAACCGGTCTGACAGTGAAGCATGCTAAAAGATCTAAAAAACAATATGATCCGAAGGAATTGAATAACGGATGAAAAACAAAGCAACTTACATGTAACAGACTGGAAATGTTAGGAACCTCCACCAGAGGTCACTGTTCATGTCTGTCTGTAGTTTTTGTTGGTTGACTCAGTTTCCCAGAAGGCACCTCAGTCAGGTGATGAGTGCTCACCTGAACTGAGGTGGCTCATTAAAGCTTCTATAAATAGCGGTTTGTTCTGGGAAACTGGGTTGAGCATTATTTGTTTGTTTTTGTATATACCGTCATGTGGGCATTTCTTTTGTTTGTGTTTCTTTGAGTTTTCTATTTTAGTTATATTGTTTAACCTGTGTTCAAGAGGGCTCTAGTTTAGTTTTCTTTATACTCCTTGTGTTACTGGATTCATGGAGCTGTCCTGTTTCATGTTTATCTATGCTGTGTCTCCTCCTGTGTACAGTGTAAGTACTGTTCTGTGTCTTCCCAGTGTCAGTCTTCTTGTTTAGTTCTTTGGTTAAAACTTCCCTTGTATGTGTAGCCACATGAGGGCTTAGCCGCTAGCAGGGTTAGCCGCTAGTAGGCCTTGACTGCTAGTAGGGTTATCCCCTAGTAGGGTTAGCCTCTAGTAGGCTAGCCTCTAGTGGGATTGACTGCTAGTGGTTCTGGTCGCTAGTAGGTTAGCCGCTAGTTTGGTATAGCCTCATGTGTGCCTTTTCTTTTGTGTTCCAGTTCTGGTCTCCTAGTTCAGTACTAACCCGGTTAGCCACTAATCCAGTTAGATACTAACCCGGTTAGGTCAGCATCCAGTGTCCCCATATTCCATGTAGCTATTAACCTCACTAACCACTAACCCATCTGGTGTCCAGTCCTGTCTCTCCAGTCCTGTCTCTCCAGTCCTGTCTCTCCAGTCCTGTCCAGCCATGTCTCTAGTTTACCTATGTGTCTTTTTAGTTAGCTCTAGCTCCATGTTTCCTTATTCCAGCTCCTGTTTCTGTTTTCCAGTTCCTGGTTTCCTTGTCAGCTCCTGGTTCCCTGTGTCAGTCCTTAGTCCCTATGTCTGTTTAAAGAGCCCTAGTTATAGTTTGAGTTTGTGGTTTTGGTTTCTTTGTTTGTTTATTGTCTTTATTGTTTTTGAGTTTTTGTAAATAAAGGGACACTTTTCTGTTTAAAACCCCTCTGCCTTCATGCCTACCCTATATGCCCACGGCTACAACATCAGCCGGTCTAGCCAGCCCATACAACCAGCTAGACACTATGACAGGAAAAGGTTACCAAGCCGTTTCTCCGGTGTGAGACATTATCTACAAAAGAGAAAACTTGGAACAGTGCTGAACCTTGGATGGATAAGACAAACTTGTCTTGTTACATCCAGCTTAAAGCATTCCCTTTCCCACATTTATAAACTGCATTTTTTGAATAATAAAATTTGTTTGGTGATCTGAATCATGTTTACAAATATGCAGCAACAAAAAAATCAGGAAGGGGCAAATACTTTTTCACAGCACTGCTTTTCAAACATTCGCACTTATGAATTTTGGTTTTGCTTGTGATGTTTTCAGTTGCTGGGTAAGCAACTCTAACCTACACTACATCATCCATGGCCCAATCCATGTCGCTCTGGTGGTGAGTGCTCTACTGATATCCAGTATTATGCAAACGTCTTTACCTTCCCCTCATTTCTTTATATAAAATTACATTAAATTGTTTAGATTAAATTTAAGAAATTGGAAGTGCCTAAATGTACAATAAATTTGGTTGTATGTGTAAAAACCTCAGCAGCAACCTCATTTTCCCTCTTGTCAGCATTCAGCATCACCAGCACGGTGCATCATTTCAATGTTTTATTCCTCTGAAACTACTCAGGAACTGTACTGAAAATGAGAAACAAACTTGACAAAAAAATGAGAGCCCTTCAGGAAGCCTGGAGAACTACACTCACCTAAAGGATTATTAGGAACACCATACTAATACGGTGTTTGACCCCCTTTTGCCTTCAGAACTGCCATAAGTCTTTGTGGCATTGATTCAACAAGGTGCTGAAAGCATTCTTTAGAAACGTTGGCCCATATTGATAGGAGAGCATCTTGCAGTTGATGGAGATTTGTGGGATGCACATCCAGGGCACGAAGCTCCCGTTCCACCACATCCCAAAGATGCTCTATTGGGTTGAGATCTGGTGACTGTGGGGGCCATTTTAGTACAGTGAACTCATGTCAACTCATTGTCATGTTCAAGAAACCAATCTGAAATGATTCGAGCTTTGTGACATGGTGCATTATCCTGCTGGAAGTAGTCATCAGAGGATGGGTACATGGTGGTCATAAAGGGATGGACATGGTTAGAACATAGACAATGCTCAGGTAGGCCGTGGCATTTAAACGATGCCCAGTTGGCACTAAGGGGCCTAAAGTGTGCCAAGAAAAGATCCCCCACACCATTACACCACCACCACCACCAGCCTGCACAGTGGTAACAAGGCATGATGGATCCATGTTCTCATTCTGTTTACGCCAAATTCTGACTCTACCATTTGAATGTCTCAACAGAAATCGAGACTCATCAGACCAGGCAACATTTTTCCAGTCTTCAACTGTCCAATTTTGGTGAGCTCGTGCAAATTGTAGCCTCTTTTTCCTATTTGTAGTGGAGATGAGTGGTGGGTTCTTCTGCTGTTGTAGTCCATCCGCCTCAAGGTTGTGCGTGTTCACAAATGCTTTGCTGCATACCTCGGTTGTAATGAATGGTTATTTCAGTCAAAGTTGCTCTTCTATCAGCTTGAATCAGTCGGCCCATTCTCCTCTGACCTCTAGCATCAGCAAGGCATTTTCGCCCACAGGACTGCCGCATACTGGATGTTTTTCCCTTTTCACACCATTCTTTGTAAACCCTAGAAATGGTTGTGCGTGAAAATCCCAGTAACTGAGCAGATTGTGAAATACTGAGACTGGCCCGTCTGGCACCAACAACCATGCCACGCTCAAAATGGTTTAAATGACCTTTTTTCCAATTCTGACATTCAGTTTGGAGTTCAGGAGATTGTCTTGACCAGGACCACACCCCTAAATGCATTGAAGCAACTGCCATGTGATTGGTTGATTAGATAATTGCATTAATGAGAAACTGAACAGGTGTTCCTAATAATCCTTTAGGTGAGTGTATTCCTCAAGACTATATTAAATTACAAGAAGGTTTGGCTCTCTGGACATGGAAGGGGGATGTTAAGACTTTTGCAATGGCTGACCTGACTTAAGTAAAATCTTCATATCTGATTGGTTTCACCTGAGAATTTCACTCAAGAGATGATGAATGTGTGGTTTTAATCAGGTACTTGTATACAAATTGCAACATGAATCTTGCCTCCGTACAGGTGAACCTCTTCTTCCTGTTGAACATTGTGCGTGTTCTGATCACAAAGCTGAAAGTGACCCACAGGACCGAGTCCAGTGCCTATATGAAAGCTGTGCGTGCCACCCTCATCTTGGTGCCCCTCATGGGTGCTCACTTCATCCTTGTGCCCCTTGAGCCTGAGGGCAGACTCCCTTTAGCTGTGTACGAGTTCTTCATGAACATCCTCATGCATTTCCAGGTTGTTATCATAACCTAGCCATGAAAAGCATGCTTTCAGTTATTTGTTAGATGAGCTCTGATGAAGTTTATTTTATTGCTTAGGCATGTTGTTGTGATCTTGTAAAACGATCCCTCAGGCATCTGACTCATGACGATAAGGATATTAAACCTACCCTTTTTAAAATGAAATGGCTTATAAGGAAATTACTTCAAGTTATTGCTTATTTCAAAGACAGGGATTCACATTATAATTACTTTGTCCCTATAAATAGAATATGTACTGAAATAATGAAATGTAGTGAAATGTAAATGTAAGTGTCATTCTTAGTGTCATGAGATCATCAGAGCTTATTTTTCCTCATACTGTGTATTGTCTTCATAGCTGTACATTCCTGACTCACGACACCGTTTCTCTTTCTACAGGGCTTCCTGGTTGCAATCATCTTATGTTTTGGAAACGGAGAGGTACAATGTTTGATGTTTGCTAAAGTTGAGAAGATGTACAGTGTTACACTCCACCTGAGATACATGTAGAACATCTAGAGCATCTCAGAAATGTTAGTGAATACTGTTCTGACAAACGCTATATGTCCCCCTCCAGGTGCACTCAGCTATAAGGCGTAAGCTTGCGCAGTACCGGGTCCAATGTCGGCAGCGCCTGGTGACGACTGACTCTCACTCTCACAACTACCACACCAACACCTCGATCATCGAGTGCAGCCGAGGGACCCTTAGTCTGGAACACGTGCCACCTCACCTGGACGAGGACAAAACGTACATGTCCATGTTCGTCCTGAATGGCCACAGCAACGGCACTCGCCGTTTTAGCGAGGAAGATCACAAACTTAATGTTCTGGAGTCATCAATGATCTGACACTAAAACGAAAAGAGACTTTTTCTTTAATGTTAAGCTCTTTTAAAGAAACACGTCAACCTGAATGTGAACAGTGGTGGTTAGTATGGTTTTGTTATACTAACTGGTCCAAAATGGTGTCCTTTCTTCCATCGTTTTCATAACACTGTAATAAAGCAACGAGAATGTAAAAAGCAGCCACTGAAAATTCTGAGCTCCTGAGTGAAGTCGAAGGTTTGTCTCGTTTTTTTAACTCGAGCTAAAATGTAAAAGATGCCAGAGCGGTCTGGGAAGCCAAGCGTGCATTGACCTTTGCATGGGAAATTTTATCTAGTTTTCCTTTCTGTCTGCTACCTAATGTGACTCTGGCTAATTATAACAGGGGTGCTTGGCATCCTCCTGATCATGTGAAGTAGTTCAGGTGATTTATGTGGTAATATTTATCAAGGTTGGACAAATAGTATTAGTATTTTTCCCCATTCATAAGAATAGGCAAGGAACACCAATCTACTATATGTCTTATTGACTTTCACAAAACAAACATTTTTATTTGGTGTGCAGCTATGATTGGTGTCTCAGTGGTAGGTTTCTCGCCTGCCATGGGGAAGGTCCGGGTTCAATTCCCTCCCAGTGGCCAAGCCCTAGCCACTGAGAGCAGTGCCGGTCCCAAAGCCCAGATAAAATGGCAGAATTGTGTCCTCATATAAAGAGTAAACTTATAAAGAGACTATAGCTATAGCCTTAACATGATATGAGGACAGAGCTAGAACTACACATATGTAGAAGGTTTGTTGAAAGTTTGCTTACTGTATCTATCTTAGTATAGTGTTTTTTTATGTTAGCCAGCCGTTTTTAGCCCAGTCAGCATAATTTTCTGTGCAGCCAGATCATAGGACTTAGCAGCCCATTGGAAAGCCATCCGGTGTAAAACTGGTGCCAAGTTGTATGCAGATTGGTTGGTCTGCTGTGACGACCCCCTGATGGAAGCAGCTGAAAGACTAACAACATTAAGCTGTGCAACACACAGCAATGTTTTAACTACAGCACAAGTTGCTCGATCCAAGTATGACTGACTGGACTACAAATATTTTTCAAAATGGTCTATTAGAGTCAGATTCATTACAGGAAAATCTGAGCAAGCAGGCAGAGAAAAGCAGCAAACTTTTACCACAGGAATTCCTCACGTTGCAGGTGTCAACAATTATTTTAAGTGTTAAAGCCACTGCTACATGTTTTTACAGTGTAGGCAAGCCTCATGCAATGCGATTTCAGGTAGAATGTATAAGTTCCATTGTCTAGCTAGCAAACCTGTTTCTTAGCTAGCTTGCTACTTATTAATTGGGACTTGCTCGCAGTAGTTACAGTATAAGCATTTCCTTTTTTTTCTACCCAGTATAGGTTCTTTTCAATTTGCCAACTTTGAACATGAACAGATTTTATTCACTTCTTAGTCAGACACTGATTCACAGTAGCTGCAGTAAGGAAGCAGTTATATTAAGAAAAGCCTTGTTATAGGAAGCAGTCTGAATTTATGGAAGCTATGACTAAACTTGTGATTAGTTTGTATGTAACAAGTCCCTTTTTAGAATCTATCTGCAAATAATGCTAGCACAAATCAAAATTCGCAAGTCATCACCTCACAGGTAAACACATAAGAGATGCTAGCTACTGTATTGCTATAGCCTTAGCCTGTTGTGATGCCAGAGCTAAAACTCCACATTTGTAGAATTTTTCTGACAGGAATTGACACATTAATGTTCCAAAGTTTTTTTGAAAGAGGATAAAGTTTGCTGCTCAGTGTATCTATCACAGTATAGTGTTTTTATTTTACATTAGCCAGCATTTTTTAGCCCAGTCAGCTAGTTTTCTGTGCAGTCAGATCGTAGGACTTAGCAGCCCATTGGAGCTTTGATTTATGCTAGTCAATGAATTGTATGATTCGTCCATCTCAATTATATTGCTAGCTTGGTGCAATACAGAGGTATCTACAGTAAATGATTGCCTGGGAGTCAGCACATTTACCAACTTTCTTGTGTATAAATAGACTGAGAAAAGGGGTAAAAGACGTTGTGCATTCCATCAAACCCCAAATATCGAATAGAAAGGGGAATTCCAGCTGAAATTAATTTGTACCTACTGATTTTTTTTTTTTTTTTTTGCTGCAGGCTGACCCACATAGAGAAAACAATTAAGGGAAGTTGGAGTGTTTGTTCAAGCACTGCGCACATTTGAAATTTGTAATTATTTCTTAAATATGTGTACATACACTTGTAAATAGGTGCTCTTTGTGTTTTTGACCCAGGCCTTCTCTTATTCTTGCAGAGGCTTTTTTTCTTCCTTCTCTAGAATTATTATTGTGAGTTGTGGAAAATGTATTATGTGCATATATCTAGCTCATGATTAGATTTTGATTGAAACATTCCTTTTAACCCTCCTGTGTGTGAATAACTGTCATTTCTCAATTTGTGTAAAGGACTGTGTTGTTGTTGTTGTTCCTGTTTTTGATGTTGTTATTAAGAGCACAATAAATGTTATTGCACTGGACATAATTTTCAGTTACACTTATTCTTTACAGGTTTTTTTTTTTTTTTTTTTTTTAGGAAATAAAATACATCACCTGAAGTGTGATGTATTCAATATGAATTTCTTACTTTCCTAGTGGAATAATCAATACTTGTTAAGCACTAATAATAAATAATATTTATGTTGAAAAAGGCGATACATTTGTGAGACCTATTGCAACAAACAGTGCAAATAAAAAAATATATATTATTTTCATGTGACATATGCCAAGATTTTACCAGGTATGTAATCTCATGCTTAGTGTTACAAATTAGGGACAAATTATTTAATAAAAATATCCTCACAGTTATCTTGCTTTTAACTTTCAAAATTCATAAAATACTATACAATGTTACAATTGGCCACACTGATGTAAGTAAAAAAAAAAAACTATTAATTGTTACAACAATTCATTAAACATTTTATTCATAAATGAATTAAATACAGAATTAACTTGTTAATATTCATCTTAACTTTTAGTAGAGCAGATTATAAGCCACAATATTGTATTAAAATGCATCAAATGTCACCTGAATGAGCTCTCTCTACCACTTGGTTGAGGTGTGCTATGCTAGAAAGTATAGGTTATACTAAATGTCACTGTCTTTCAATAGTATACCTTTTCACTTTCTTTGTAACATAACATGAGAAATAAAGTTGACCAAAAACATTTTCACCACTAAAGAAAATGTTTGCCTTTTATGTGACTTATGGTTTTTTTCTAATTGACCATTTTACCACAAAGCAACAGCTTCACCATTTGGAAGAGGCCTATTCTGGTATGTGGTTTTAAAAAAAAATGGATAAATGTTCAATCATCAAATTGAACTTTTAACAATAATGTAAAATGTAAACTCCTACAGACTCTTCTTTGTTTTTGTTTTTTTAAGACCTTTTTTTTATTTAAAGATTTACAGACCTTGATAAATGTTAAATAAGTGATGTTGCAAATTATTATTATTATTATTAGGGCCCAAGCACTATGACGTCAGAGCTAATATGTCATCGTCAGCACTATGATAGTGCAGATGTCATAGTGTGAAGGGCCCCTTTGTTCGCTAAGGATTATTATGGCCCAAGCACTGACATCATCCCTATGTCGTCATAATGTAGGAAGGGCGCTAATAATAAGGCACTCTCCTATTCCATCTATTCTAAAATTATACCATAATAATTGTATTGGTAGGTCCCCTTTTAAAATGCCCACTCTGCCCACTGCCTGCATCCAGGTGACAATGGCGCAGGTGCTTGGGCCTGCTCACCGTTACTTGAAACGCTAGTTGTTTTTTATTTCCCAGGATCTGGAGCTTTTGGGGGGTCTTAACATACTCTAACAGTTAAGAAAATCAGCACACAGTTCGGAATTTGCTGCCATTGGGACACCTGAGCCGCAGGGCCCCGGATGTGGCACAGGGCCCTCACATGAGATTTTGTATAATGCTTTTGACAATTGTCATTGTCCCAACACAATCAAAAGAAAATGATGGAAATTTATATGAAATGTAAAAAACGCGTATAAACATTTCATTAAAATAAATAGAAAGACTCCCTGAGGTGGCAATAGGAGAAAGAATCTTTGAGAGGAACCAGACTCAACAAGGAACCCATCCTCATTTGGGTAATACCGGATAGTAGAAATTGTTCTGTAGACATACAACACTTGCACATCCGCACATGAAACCCAGTACATTTTTTGAGTTCTTTGAGCTGAACAATTTTTGCATTGCATGTCATGGGCTCTACTCAACAGGAAGTCAATTATTTTTGGGTCACTTGCAAAATGCACCCAATGGAATTTGATCATATCATGCTTGAAGGCATTAATGTGGAAAGTAGATGGCACTGAATGTTGGCTTTGCACGAAAACTATGATGTCATACTTGAATTGCTTCCCTGTTTTGTTTGCACTGTTCCATAGACCAGTGGCCATGCTGATACGCTGATAAGCCCAGTTTACACTTTAAAAGGGAGGAGGTCACGTCCGGGTATTTTCTAGAGAAACTTATATTTTAACCTCACATTATGAAAAAGCTGCTCGTTTTCCAATTAAATATAAACAAATATTAATCATTAATTATATTCATATATATACATATTTTTTTTTTTATTATTATTTTATCTTAGACCCATGAAAGATCTAGATGTGAGAACACACTGAACATGGGATAATCCTTGCATAAAGATTTCTGAAAAAATATATATATATCAAGAGAGAAAGCAAAAAAGAAGTTATAGAGTATATAATGTAATGTGTTTGTATATTTATGCAGTTAATTAAATGCTTGATTAATGAATGATTGGATTCTAGGCAAAGAAGTATGTATGAGGTCATGCACGGAGAGCCAAAGAACAATAATCTGCACACAGAGCTGCAATCAAGGACAGGAAAGAGCTTTTCATTTATTCAAACAAGAAACCTTGAAGCTATTCAAAGCACAGAAATAATTTCATTATGCACCTTATCAGGTCATTAAAATTTCCATGTTTCTGTACATTAAGGGCTGCCAGGTCACAATGGTGAAGAAACTCTGCAGTAAGGATGCCACTGCTTTCATTGCACTGACCATCAAAATGAACATTTTTTTTATCTAGAAGGGAAAATCATTTAAAAAACAAACGAAATTAATATTTATATAAATAAATGTTTTAATGGCTTTTAGTACCATGAATGTACTATATGTACATAACACCCTCTTTTTCACTTCACATGGCCTGCAGAAAGTATTATTTCGAAGAACTCATATTTCAAAGGATTCATGCCCCCCATCCCATCTTACCATTTGTTTAAACTCCTAACCTCACCTGTTGTTCGATTCCTTTCGTCTTTAAACCCTGAACTCTCTGAGATATCCCCCAGACCCCTCACAGCCCTTCACAGGATAAGTATTATAGATAGACGTTTTGAAATAGTCTGGAGGATCATTTGAGTAATTAAAACAAAAAAACACCTTATTGTAGAACGGGAGTTCATGTTTCCAACCTCAGATTATTTTTCTTTTATCGGGACATCATTTAATTAGACCGTGCTGTAATGATCTCAGAAAAGGACGAGGTCCCACCGAGATTTGAACTCGGATCGCTGGATTCAAAGTCCAGAGTGCTAACCATTACACCATGGGACCGCCTGAGCCACAGCGGGCATTTTACGCTTATAAACCTTGTTTTGCGATTATGCGTTATTAATTATGTAAAATGTGTCTATTCCAAAATAATGTTTTATTTTGTGTATTATCCTATTTTTACGGTAGTACAAAAAAAAAAAAACGTACAACATATAAACTGGCCCAGAAATCTAAGTAACATGAACGCCATTTTGGATTAGCGCGTAACTGCACGGACAGGGCTACATTCAAAATCACTCCTAACGCCCTATACTACCTCCCTACAGCGGAAGTCAAATAGATTAGTTGTAGTGCACTCTACGCCAGCTATATGTCGATTTAGGATTAGCATTAGGCAACGTAGCAACACGTGCGCTATTAGAAAGTATATAACACAGGAAATTATTAGACTTAAATCGTTTATTTATCGTTTTATACATATATACAAAAATATGTATGAGCACACCTCATTATTAACTATCAGAATTGTTAACCAAAGACGTATGTTTCGCTAACTACTTTTCCCAGTAGGCAAGCCTAAACCGCAACCGAGTGGACTTGTAAGTGCACTACTCATAGGGTTAGATTATTCCAGGTGTAGTGAAGGTTTAAAGGCTGTTCGGTAATATTTCGGCTTTAGCCCTAAGGTGCACACTTACAACTGAAGTACACTGAAATAGGTTTGAGTATTGCAGTCAACGTGGCAGATTTATGCAACACACACTAATAAACGAAACGAACACACACACACACACACGCACACTTTTAAAAATTGACATTTTGAAATGGTGTCCCAATCCTGCACACTGAGAATTATTATTTTATTTAAAAAAAATGTTTTTAAAGCCAGAGTCTGTGTGCAAGGTCCAAGGAAAAGAAGACACGTCTTTTACAGTTTGGTGACAAATTAAAGGAAAATACTAACATATAAATATAAATCCATTTAATTTAAACAGCAACTTGCTCTAAAGGTCACTAGGTGACACTCGTCATGATAATTTGTCATTCGTTCATCGTCTATACGGCTTCATCATGTATACAGGGTCGCGTGGGTCTGTAGCCTATCCCAGGAGACTTGGGGCACAAAACAGGGCACCCTGGACAAGGTGCCAATCCATCGCAGGGCACAGACAAACATCACTCATCTCACTCATCAACTATTCCACTTTATTCCCAGGATACTTTCCTAAGGATACTTAGGCCATGAGGCACACACACACACACACACACACACACACACACACTTTTTGGGCAATTTGGGAACACCAAATAATCTAACTAATCTGCATGTTTATGGACTGTGGGAGGAAACTGGGATACCCAGAGGAAACCCACGAAGCAGAGGGAGATCATGCAAACAGCAAACAGACCTAAACAGAACATGCAAATAGACCCAATATTGTACGCCACCATGCGTACAATATAGTAACTTTTTTAAAAAAATAAAAGGACCACTACATGAAATCATAACAGGAAAAACACTTTGTCCATAACATATCATCTAAAAAAAAAAAAAAGCACCTAAATAAACATGAAACTATCAGAACAGAGCTTTTTTTATTTTTATTTATTTCATTTTTTACAAGAGAATAGAATACAGTTTTAAAAACAATAAATTATTACATGTAGAAAGAAGAAGCCAATTAGAGAAATGAGAGCTTTAAGACCCTTTAAGACAACCTTGAAACAGAATTTATTTTTTTCTGTCCAGACAAAACTGTACAGCTTTTATACCACTGATTATGAAATACCTGTAGGCAGTATGACTCACCAGGTTTTTCTGTGAGTCTGGTTTGTGTTTCGGGTCTATAATTAAATGGAAATTTTATTTTTCCATGCACGTAGGTAATAACTTCAAGTATCTGTCTTTTACTGACACAAGAATGAGTTGTACTCCAGAAGTACAATATCCAGCACAACATCCAGCACCTGCTTATCTAACATATTTCTTTCAGTTCTATGACATTTTATTTACAATTTATGTTGTGCTTCATGTTATGAATTATCTGTCCTGTCCTGTCCTGTCCTGTCCTGTCCTGTCCAGTCCTGTCTTGTCCTGTCTCATTTCTCCAGAATCAATGGAATCAGTGTACCAAAAGGTCCAGGTAAGTCTATTAGTGTTAAACCTTTAAGGTAACATGTTTCTGCCATGTCTTATCTAAAGCAAAGCCCAACTTCATGACTGAGCTTCTGTGCGTGAAAACTGATGTCAGTCACTCTTGTAGTTCTTGTCTACCAAATCTGTATGACAATAAGCAAAGACATGTACACAGACATATCAGAATGCGAACTTCAAGATTCTGAAGCTTGTGTCCTGAAGAGTGAACAAAAGTATATTTTATTTAATTTTACTGCTACATTTGTTTATGCAAAATGTACCCCAATGTGGGCAGCATGGTGGTGTAGTGGTTCTCTCCTGTTCGTAGTGTCTTCATGTTTTCCTTGTGCTTTTGTGGGTTTCCTTCGTGTACTCTTGTTTCCTCCCACAGTACAAAGACATGCAAAGTAGGCCAACTGACATTTCCAGATTGCCCACAGTGCGTATGAGTGTTTGTACCCTGCCTCGTGGATCAGCTGAGGGCCACCAGTGAGCGTAAACCAATCTACTTTACAGAAAAATACATAAGTAACAGATTTATCAAATCCCTTTATAGATTGAGCCAGGTGTGTGAAATTCTCTTACTGATATTACATATGACACATTTTTCTAACTTCCTTTTGTCTGCCTTGGCATTGAAGATGAGTGCCCAGTTTAAAACATACTGTATATGTGACAACAATAATGAATGTTTCTTTCATGATTTTTGTTGTTCTTTAAACGAAGAACCAATCAAAATCATGATGCAAATTCAGTTTTATTTCCAACTGTTTCTGGACCTGAAATAATCTTAATTAAGTCATTTTAAACATATCTTAAAAACAAAGTGCCACTTACAGTATTACTGTGCATTAGAGCTCAAGTGCCTCACTGTTTCAAGATTATTTTATTAATTTTCTTGTTTAAAGATGTATACAACCTGAAACATATATATATATATTTATTTATTTATTTATTTATTTATTTATTTATTGTGATCAAATATGATATTATATGTACTGTATGCCTTATGTTGTATGTATTTATTTGCACTATTTTTAAATGTATAAATCCATTCTTTGTGGTGTTTATTTAATACTTTATTCTCAGTTACTAATTTATACTGGCCTGGATCTGGATGGCAGAAAAGCCTACCCCAGGAACAGCATCTGTAAGGCTGGAATAGGGCCTGGAAAGGACACCAGTGATTCACATGGCTTCACACAGACATTCACACACTTGAGGGTGATTTAAAGTCTCAAATCGAGCAACTGGCATGTTTTGTAGGAGGTGAATGGAAACTTGAGAGAAAACCCCGGAAAAAAAAAACACACAAAGGAACAAAACGTGAAACTCCAAATAGACAGGAGCCGTAAGGAGGGAACGCTGCTCATTACATCACCCTGCCAACATCTTGTAATAATTCTAGTGCCTTTTCTGTTTTTGTTCCTAGTTTTTTGCCATGTTTTCACATTTATGCAATATTTTCCTAGTGAATTGCAGTTCCCTTCACAGGCAGCAGAGGGCTCAATAAACAACAAAAACAGCTCCTTTAATCCCAAACTTGCCAGCTGAAAGTGCGCTATCAAACATTAACGCTCAATGAACCCATTCTTTTTGAGGATTCATTTCACCCAGACCTTTTCGCTGGCATTTAATTCTGCCAGGAACATTTGTCTGAGTGTAATATCTCTAGAACGACCTTCGCAAAAAACCTACTCTCACAAAACAACCTGCTGGCATCCGTGTATATGTAGGGAACAAATTTGAAACTGCTGATAATGCTGTGAAATATTACTGCTAGTCATGTCTATTTGAATCCAAAGCACTTCTTTTTACACTTAAAGCACACAAGTCTTTGGTCTAAAAATCACCCCCATCAGTAGGCTGTAGGCAAACAAATAAATTAGCCTGGCTGGCAGTTTGGTACAGTGTGCCGACTGTCTGCCCAGAATCCCAGCACTGTCCGAGTGAACGCAGTGCAAACAGAAAAGCTTTGCCGGTTCCAGTGTGGCTTCAGTTCTGGCAAGTCCAACATTTCCAACATATTCCAACCTCATGCACCATAGTGTCCAGTTTAGCTTAGCAATTTTCCACTCTGTCAATTGGGGTCACTTCACATGCCATAGCGTGCCACCCAAGCATCATCCCTGTGTCTCTATAAAAATATATTAAAAAAAAAAAAACAACAGGCCACGTAAAACTGCTAAATTTAGATCATCCAACCTTTTAGAAATGAAGTCAATATTGCTTTCACAGAAAACGCCTATGATCAAGTCTTACTACCTTTAGCTAACATTTTCCTTACTGCGAAACAGAATCCAATATCAGTCTATAATATCAGACTTAACTCTGATAAAAGTGAGTGGTACAACAGGTTTCCACCACACAAGTCATTTCTTATAACCCGTTATTTGTTTAGGGTTCTGTTTTACAAGTACCGCAGGTCCAAAAGTCAGAACTGATCCATCTCCTCATACCTGGATGAAATCATTCGAAAAATCCAGGGGGTGGAATTGGACTTGATTCATCTCCTCCCACTGTAACTGAGTCAATCCATAAATCAATGGGTGGAGTCAAACCTAATCTATATTATCCTACCTGGATGGAGTCAATCCCAAAGTTGAGTGGGTGGAGTCAGACCTGATCCATCAGCCACTTGAAAAATCCAGAGGATGATCCAAAAGTCCAGGTGGTGGACTTGGATCAGATACCTGGACAGAGTCAATAAAAAAATCCAGGGAGGGGGCGGGACTCAAACCTGATTCAGCTCCTCCTACCGGGATGGAATAAACCTAAACATCCAAGTGATGGAGTTGGACCTGCGTCCGCACCTCCTCCTTTGAGGGGTTGATCCAAAAGACCAAGGGGTGTGGAGAAAATTCAGTAAGTTTCAGGCTGAAGAAGTGTGTTATTAAGTGTGTTTTTCCATGTTGGAGAGTGCCTAGTGGATAAGGGTTATGGTTAGGGTAAGGGCTAGGGTTACAGAAGGAGTTGGATTAGGTCCAGCCCCACCCCCTGGATTTTTGTTGCTGCTAAATATCTGCCTAAAATATTTTCCCCTTCATGAATCCCTCATACTCTCCGTCTCCAAGCTGAAGTAAAAGGAGCACACTCTTCGTTAGTTATCTGGAAAAAAACTACCTTTGACAAACATTACAGCAGCTCTAGATTTCTGGTAACGTAAAATGTTTGTTGAAACATTGCAGAATTTAATCACAGTTCACATGCAAGCTTTGTATATTGCCCAAATACTGTACATGTGAAGGTGCAGTCATTTGCATTATGTGCAAAATTACCCCACACATATTTTGTTTTTGGCTTAATTTACTGTTTTCTATTGGTCGATATAATGCATGAGCCTGGGCCCAAGCCAAGCTGTTCAGCTCTACCTCTTTTCCCTGATGAAGAGGTCCTCTACCTAATTATTGTGTACTTTAGCTGAATCTGTAGGGATAAGGGGAAGGAAGACGTTGTCAGTTGTCTTTGTTTTTCATTACCTTTATGCGCAACATAGGGTGTTAAAAAGTCACAAACAACTCCTTTAAAAAGCTTCTGAGAGAATCATACAGTCTGCTTTATTCATCAATAGCGGCCGTGAGTACCGCACTGTTTACAAGCCACACTAACAATCAGACAGTTATAATTTACAAAATTAAGAAATGGTATGGAACATAAAGATAACATTGAGACGAATGAGGGTTACAGAGAGGACAATCTGACTGTCATCCACCTCTTACATAAGAGACAGACAGGCACAAAAACAGAGCGAGAGAGCGAAAGAGAGAGAGAGAGAGAGGCGCACAATGTCCTGTTAAAAGCGGAGCCGATTCAGGATAGGCCAGTGTGACATAAATAGCGTGGCACGGACAGACGTCTGCTCTTGAGGATGTGAGACTGAGAGAAGCTGCCAAAGACATAGCGTTCATCACCAAATCTTTCTTAAAAATAACCCGAACCCATATTGCATCATTGATCCTCACGTTTCACAGAGATTTAAAGAAACCTGGGTAGAAAACGAAGACAGGGTGTGGTACATCGTGTCATTCAGTCTCTTCATGGGATGTTTTCTAGGGCAGTGAGCTGAGAAATGGTGTAATTTTCTAAGTATAGTTCTGGCAGAAGGCACTGATTCTCCAGCCTGCCAGCTTGAACTTGGCTAGGGTTCCATAATGGTAAGTTATAATAAGGACAATAAAATTCCACCCCTCATGTGATCATGTTTATTATGATGCTGCACTGATGCGTCGCACAGAAATATCCTGTTGTCCGACAAACATTTTGCTTATTACAAGAAATCGTCAGAAATTCTGAAATGTTGCTTAAAGCGTACCGGGAACTGTTCAAGTCAAACCGGGACTCTTGATGATATTAACTAAAAAATCTTTCAGCCTTGATAGTATCCAAGCACTAGTGAAATAAATAATTTTAAAGTAACCCACAACTTGAAGAATTTTTTTTTTATTATTATTATTTTTTTTAATATCTAACACTGCTAGTTTCCATTAACGTGTGAGGATAAATCAAAAATGATCCGGTTATATTAAAACATCTGTTGGCCTGATCAGTGCTTTCCATTCAAGGCTACTGTCTCCCCAGTCACTGTTATGCAGTGTGAATGTGTTCCATCAGTTCATTTGTAACTGTGATGCAAAAATGGATGCCTTACTTGTAATTTACATAAAAGAAAAGCAGCACGCAGGTATTTCTTTTTTTTTTTCTGGTCTGAGGATGAACCTGGTGCTGAAACAACTTACAGAAGAGCATAAACAGAAGTGTTTGGATACTGTATATACAAACAGAATTTGGGCCGATACTTTAAGGAAAGTGAGAATCATTACTGGTGACGAGACATGGATTCATCACTACGAGTCTGAGAGTAAACGGCAGAGGAAAATTGAGGCTTACAGTTTTCTGGGATTCTCAACGGCCAGAAGTATTGGAACATTATCAGGATAAAAAGTTCAACAATCAACAGTGCTCATCACAGTGAGAGGCTTATTAAAAAGTTTAAGCCTAAACTTCAGATTAAACGCAGAGGGCCGCTATCCGAGGGCTCCGTGATCTCGCATGACAATGCGATCTGCACACTTCTGTCCCACACTGTGGACAAAAACTCCCTATAGTCCTGATCTCGCTGCATTAAAGTAGATTTTCACCTGTTCGGGCCCCTGAAAGCAGCACTACAAGGACGAAGATACACTTCTTTTTTTTTTTTTTTTGGATTTTTCCCCGATTTTCTCCCTAATTTAGTCGTGTCCAATTCCTCCCCGTCACTAGGGGGCTCCCACATTAAGGCTACTACTACCACTCAGCCGGGAGGGCCGAAGACTATCACGTGTTTCCTCCGAACCACGTGACGCCAGCCGACCGCATCTTTTCGAACTGCTCGCACGTGCACCGTTGGAGGCGGCGTAACACACTCGGAGGACAGCGCTATCCGCTCCCTCCGCTGCGCGAGCTCACAGACGCCCCTGACTGGCTGTAGAGCTGTGATTAATGTCGGAGCACTAAGTACCTCTCATCCCTCCCCTCTGAGAGAGCTCGGCCAATCAGCTCTCTCTAGACCTCCGGCTGCGAGAGGTTACAGCACCACCCGGGATTCGAACTAGCGATCTCCGGATGATAGGGCAAGCGTTTTACCCACTGCGCCACTCGGAGGCCCTGAAGATACACTTCTGACGAAGCAGTAAAGACAGCGGTGCATCCGTGGCTTGCAGCTGAGCCTAAAACATTTTTAATGAGGGAATATGAAAAACAGGTGGACAAAGTGTACTGAAAAGCAAGGGGATTTACTGTATATCAGAAAATCCTACAGCCAGAGTGTGGATAAATTTCAACTCACGCTTGTACAGTAGATGCTAAACTAGCTAACAAGGCAGTTTAATAATCTTTCATTATCTAGCAAACCTGGAGTTGTTGTGGTATGACTGTAGATTTTTGTCTGTTGGTAGATACAGTATGTTGTGTATAAAAAGCTAATAAAGTTTTACATACACGTGTACACCGTTTGCAGCCACACAAAAGTTGCTGCACACCATGGTAATTATTAGAAAACATTAGCTAAGCTACAAAACCTAGCTAGCTAACTTAAATAATGTTTTGGTTTGTCAACTGTTAAACAATGAAATCAGAATATTAAGAATAATAAGAATAAGAATACAACATACATGAGCAAATCAGGTTTAAAAAAAACTTTAATAAGCTACTTTAATAGCAGCTAGCTTAGGTTGCAAACCACATATTCAGATGTTTTTTTTTTATACTGAAAGGATTCAAAGAAATTGTTTAACAGAGTAGTAAAATTCTATTTAAAAAACTTAATTAAACACTTATACAATTCGTGTACTGTTCTATATGAGCTCATATGAGTGCGTGCTAAATTAAATTAAGTTTGTGATTAGCATCTTGGTAATTGTTATGCTACAGTTTGAGAATCGGCTAAGTAAGGAATAAAACATGATAGGTGTGGGACACATAGCATTCCACTAAAGTTGATTATTTTTCTATAAAAGCACAAACCAATGTGTTTTATTCCTCTCATACTACATGAGTTTGCCAATTACAATTTGCATTTACTATAGTATGACATCTTGAATTTTTTTTAATGTTTTATCTCTGTTTATGGTTACATTTCATGGAGACTGGAAAACAGAAGGTTATGTTAGCGAAAAGCCAGAAAGTGATGGGACAGGGAAAGTAAAAAAAATAAAATAATTGTATGCTTGAATATGTTAAGAATTACTGAATTCTTTAATAAAAGCATTCTGTTCTTATAGAATTGAGTAAATAATGTCTCTTGACATATTCCAGCTTTCCAGAAAACCAGGGGCAGAGCATCAGAAGTATTACAAGCACCCCTGCAGCAGTCAAGGGTTTGAGGGTCCAACAGCGGCGGCTTGGCAGTGACTGGAACTTGAAATTTCAACCCTCAAATCAATAAGCCCAAAACCTCAACTGCTGAGCCATCCCTGCACATGCAGCTAAAATTAAACAAAAGTAATGACTTGTGTCCACTTTGTGTGCTTCTGTCCCAGCCTGACCTCAGCCTTAGCGAGGAAAGCATTCAGCACAGCCCACGTCACAGACAACGCGGTAGCGGTATGCGCAAAAATGCGCTCACCTTCCGAACACAGGCGCATAGTGAGCGCAGGCAGGAATTAGCTGGGGGTAATTTGGGCCAGAGAGTGTGTCCCATGCTTTATTAACGGCGCTGACCTTTCGTCTCAGTGTCCGTGAACCTGCGGCTGACTTGGCCACGTACCAAACGAAGCAGCGCGCTCAGGGTGCGCTACATTTATAGATATCGCACAACGATAGCTCTGCTAAGTGCTGGAATCTGGCTACAGGAGTTTGTTCAAAGCTTTAATGCTCGCTGAGATCTCAGCTGTCAACGAAACCATCAAGCAAATCCCACTAAATAATATGTGCCTTGTATTATTCCTTTATGAATCATTGTTCTTTTAAACGCATCATTTGATCAAAGTTGCTCTCGTGCGTCTCATGTAATCTGGTTCTTAGCGTGTCTCTGAGAATGTAGACCAAGGGATTAGCTTTTGGAAATCCCATTTTGAAGAACGCTTCATGCCGCCAAGAAGCACTTATTCATATCTACTAACAATCGTTGCACAAAGATGCCTGAAAGGTTGGTGATCCGGGGAATAGAATGTGTTTTAGTTTTTATGAGCCGCCTTCGTTGGCTTTGTTTAAAAAGCTTAAAGGATGTTACTTCAAAGAATTCTTTTACAGCTGTCCAAGACGTACTCTAAGATTCTTGTTCTCGCCTACCAGGATTTGCAGTTTCCTGATGTTTTATCCAATGCACCTGACGGATCCACACGCTGCGGGATGCTTTTCTGCTCACCAGGTTTGTATAGAGTGGTAAAGCGTTCAAGTCCCCTTTGAGCTCTCTTATCAACAAAGCATTTCTGACTGCAGAACTGGATGTTTATTTTTTTCCTCCATTGCTTAGACACTCCATTCCTTATGCATGCAAATCTCAAATATTTCAACCGGCACATCATGCACCAATAACCGTCATGGGAGACCAGATGAAAGGCTTGTAGTGAGATGAGGATGTTCTTTACATCATCAGAATGCGTAAGGAATGCCATTACCGATGGCATTTTGCGTAAAAGTCTCAGAATTATTTAGTCACTGATCTAGGGACAAAGCTAGACGTAAGGCACACCATAAACGAATACAGATCTAACTGCGGGACATTACGGCATATATAAGAGGTAGATAGAAATTTGAGGCCTGCTTTGAATTTTCCAGCTCACTACCTGTGTTCAGTTTATTTCATAGCAGAATCTGTTTAGGTATGCTTTTGTAAAAGCTCTAATAACCAGACTATGCACACAATCAGCCAAATTCCTCCTTTTTCATGGAGCTTGCAGAAAGATTTGGCTGGCGATCTGGTTACGATCCGTCCCCTGAAAAGTATTCACGATGTTTCGGACGCACAGAATTATACATTCACGTTCTGACTGCATGGTTCGAATTTTCATTTATCATTAGGTTAAAGCTGACTTGCAGAGGGGGGACAAAAACAGCTCTTATACTGCACAGTCATGGATTTGCTTACACTCTCCCTTCCTGTCCCTCACACACTCTTTCCCTTCCGTCTCCTCCTCTGTCACTCCGTCTCTCTCGTGCCTTTTCCCAACCCAACATTCCAGCTCAAATGCTTGCACCTTGACCCCTTTGCGCACTATTTGTGAGGAGTGCTTCTGGCCGACGTGCTGTCTTTGCTTATCGTTACCATGAGGCCCGTGCAGGGTATGTGTGTGTGTGTGTGTGTGTGTGTGTGTGTGTGTGTGTGCGTGAGTGAAAGAGAGATATTGAGAGAGAGAGAGCGAGAGAGAGAGGGAAACATGGCCATTTTGTTAGTGACGTTATGAAACACACAGCATTGATCAGGAGCTGCAGAGTGATGAGACCCCGTCCCGTTCCTTCCCTCCCTCCTCCCTTTGTTCATGGTTCCCCCCTTCCTTCATTCCTTCATTCTCTTTGCCCTCATTTTCTCTTTCTTTGTCTGGCTGTTGCGATTTGTTTTTCTCCATGTCCTGTCTTTCACCCATCTGTCATGACATAATTTTCTTCCTACTTTTTTTTTTTTTTTTTCTTCAAAGTTCTCAGAGCCACTAAAATAAGATGACATTTTTAAGGTGTGGTCACAAATGTACAGCAAAAAAAAAAAGCAATGCTTTATACAATGATAAAATTAAATCTTGGAAAAAGTCATGACATGAGTATGTCAATAATTTAAAATAATAAAAAAACTTTATATAACTTTTAAATCCTCAGACAATATCGTCATGACTCATTATTGTAATTAGTTTGAGGCTGCGAAATATTAACCCTTGTTCTCGGTATACAAATGCATGGCTACGCCTTATTAATAAAAAGCCACTTCTCTCAGGTGCTAGAAATAGGTACATTTTTCACTCATTCTTTACCGTTTATCCTGATCAGAAGGAGAGGCAGGGTAGACGGTGGACAGGGTACCAGTCCATCGCACAAAATCTAGGGCACACACAAACTACAGGCAATTTTTGAAATGAAAGTTATGTCTTTGGGAGGAAACTGGAGTACCCGGAGGAAAACCCACCAAGCACAGGGAGAACATGCAAACTCCACGCACACAAACCCGAGGCGGGAATCGAGCCCGGACCCTGGAGGTGCAAGGTGACTGTGCTAACCACTTCGCCACCAAGCAGCTCCGAATAGGTAAAGATGACAAAAAAAAAAGTTTCCCATGAGATGAATGATTCTTTCCCAGTCTCAGTGTCATAGCTGCCCAGTGTCCTTTCTCCTGTTCTGGTGTTGGTTCTGCACATCAATTGAAGCTCTTGTCCTGTATGCACAGTATGAAGCTTCACCAACAAACAAAGACTATCCTTGTGGCACATTTTCATTCCATTCATTCATTCATTCATTCATTCATCCTTGTAACTGCCTGGTCATGGTTTTAAATAATTTTAAATAATTCTGTTTACATTTTTGTACAATGAAATTGGTTCTGTGCTACTTAGTAACTTAGTAAGATATTAATTGCAGGAGCTTTTTAATCTTTAGAACTTGCATGATTTTTTAAAATGTCACACCAACATCAAGTTGAATCCAGACAGTTAGAGAGTAAAACAGATATCAAAACATGATTTTTAATCGGTTTGTAATCATACACACAGAATAGTCAGATACTCTCGTCACCTCCCACTCTCTTTTTTTCCCCTCCTCTATCTCGCACTCACTTTCATCCTCATCATCATTTATGATCTTAAAATCCCTTCAAAATCTCTCGTACAGCTGTTTTTTGCTGGTAATTGCACGAGAACCATGTTTTTTTTTTTTTTTTTAACCTCCCCTTGCGGGTACGTCCTTCAAAAGGCCTGTATCCCACATCCGTGAGAAGTGTGTTGTATTCGCAATATTTTTCTACAAGTGGATTTCCAGATGAAGTCTAAAAAAGAACAAACATCCCAGGAATGTACATCTGAGAATAACCCTATTATGAGAGGATTTTTTGGGGGGGGTTTGCCTACACTAGAGTGAATGGCTTATAGAAATTATAGTGTTCTTGTGCTCACTTTTAGTTTTTTTTTGCCTCAGATGTTGGGGCTTTTAAGCAACATTTTAATTGGAACTTTTAAACTACTGTATTTATTAAATTTGCAATAGATTCATATATTTATTTCGATGTCTTTAGAAAAAAAATGAAAAAGATTTTTTTAAATTATTACATTAGGTTCTAACGACATTTCTTAATAATGTATGTTGAGACATTAATATTAATAATGCTGTGGGTGAGTTAACTAGGGGTGACGTCTCAAAAATGTAAAATAAACTAAAAAAGTTATTATTTGCTGAAGTGTTTTTATGACAACATTTCGGATCCATCATTTACAAGCTAAATAAAAACTACAAAATCAAAAGCATTTCTGCTTTTAAAAGAGAAATGAAATTTTATTATCATGTGTTTTATTTTTATGATACGACTCTACTTAACAGCCGTTTCCTGAAACGTTCTTGTCTGTGAGTCATTCGTTACATTTAAGTTGAACATTCACTCAACCCTGTTAGTGGAGCACATTCACGCCGAAGGAAACATTTGCAATATTCGAAATAAACGAATTTCTGCAAGATCATGAGAAGATGGAAAGTTCTTTCTTTTTTTTTTTCTCTCTTTTCATTTTATTGCTATTATTAATTTAGCTGATTGGTTCACTTTGAACGTACAACCTGGTTACACAAATTATAAACATGCTTTTTATCCGAGTGATTCAGATGTCCTTAATGTCTTCCTGCCATTATTCTACATGCTAATTAAACATCATTTCATCTAATTACTAAGTCTATGCTAAACAACACACTCAAGCTGTTACTCATTTGGGAGAAGAAAATGCAGAAACCTTCCTGAGATGGGTTAACAAGGATTAATGAATGTGTTATTACATTTATAGTTTAAAAAAATAAAGTTTATTAGCTTTATATTGTATATCATTGCTATATTTAGTAGTCTCCTCATTTGATAAGCTTATAAATCCTTTCATTAGGCTTCTTTTCTGCACATTAGATTAGATCTGCATTCTGGCAGTCCCATTTATCAGATTTGTAGCACTCAGCTCTTTCCAATCAAACTGGAGCCTTTTGTTTTACAGGTCGATGTCACCTGCATGGAACGTCCTTTTCTAAAAAGATTTTTTACTCTAAAATGTAATTTACTCTCTACATTCCTTACATGGAACATGCTGCAATCAACAGACCCTTGAGCCTCATAATAATCAAAGCATTCAAAAGCATGCAACCCTCTCTCAAAAGCTCTTAACCTCTGTTATATGTTTTTTTAAAATCATTTGGAATTTTAATACAATGATACACAATTCGTTTTAACGTGTCAATTGAGTTCAGCCCGTGTTTTTATTACAATATTTCGTTTTCTCCTTTTCTTCAGGAAACCTGTATGTGGTTTGACCTTTCCTCCCCGTATTCTCGCTTCTTCACTGATTCCACCTCATCCGTTGTCATAGTGACAGCTTCCTATTTATATGTGGTTGAATTCGTGAAGGCGGTGGCCTCCGCTGCTCTCTTGGGCTGCACTCTGTGCCCTCTGTGTGACTTTTCTTGCGGTATCTTCGGTCAACGTTTATGGCCCAACAACTCAAAAATGTCATTGTTATGATATACGTGTGGTGGCATGGGAAAACCATTCACATGGTCATTTTGTATGGTATGTCTTCTGAAGATGACAAGCTGCAGCTCTGATTTCGAACAGCCTGGAAAATGTTGAAAGAGAGAATATTGGATTTAAATATTTCATTCAAATTCTACTCAAAGAAGCCCTACTTTTAGATGTACAATGTAATGAACTTATGGGGGGGGAAAGTGGATCGTTGTAAAGAATTCCCCGTTCATAAGTGGCAGTGTGGCTCAGTGGTTACGACAGTTGTCTTTATGCCTCCAGGGTGAAATATTACTCATCATTATTGCTATTTGGAGCACCAGCAATTTGAAATATTAACAAAAAAGAGAATGAAAAGACGTGATCATATCAGTGCACATGGTGTTATTTGCAATTTAAATTTTTTTGTAAGAAATATTTTTTTATTTGACAATATTGCTGGAATATCTCTTAAAGGCTTTTTTTTGCGTTACTATGTTGAAATAAACAAATATAGGGCTCAGGATTGTGCAGTATAGAGTGATATATCCTTTTTTTAAATCACAGCATAGGCAATATGATGAAATGAATTTTATTTTATTTTAACCAACTGTACAAACATGACCAAGAAAACAAAAATGCAAAAGAAAAAGAGTCACAAAGAAATAGCACAGAAATAAGACCATGTGATTTATGACTGTTTTCAGTTGTTTCTGTAAACAAAAAAATAATATGATAATAATTTTTGTTCTACATTCTCGTGACATCATTGTCATATTTGTGAAGCAGTCAAATTTACATGTTTTAAAAGTAATTACATGATTTTACATGACAAATCAGAAAAACCTCTTGAGTTTTAAGGGATTTATTAATGGAATGTAACTGGAATCGCTTTCATGTTTAGGTTTGTTCATGGATTTTATGTTCATGTTAACACAATCCCGCAAGACAGAGACGTTTTTTATTTTGCTTCTTAGTTTTTTTAGGGGGTTGCGGGGAGGAGTCTGGTTTGTAGTTTGAACAAGATTGTTTACACTTATTCTGTAGATTTTACTTTACATTTTATACTATACAGTAACAGAATTGTAACTCCACTGGCATTTTAGTTTTATCTTCTGAAAATCAACTCCAAGAAAAGCTTTAAGTAACTATGCTCTAGAGTGTATTCGAAGGTCGCGCATGTACGGTATTCGCTCAGACATGGTTGAAATCAACTCACAGAGATGCCAAAATTTGCTGTGTATGAAAGAAAATACTGCAAGGTCTCACTTTATTAGCATCATCCACATCAGTCTCTGTCTGATTTTAAACCACTTGATGTAAAAGTCACTTCATATTCATAGAGTATATTCACTCTTCCACTGGTGAAAGCCAAAAAAAAAGTTTTGTCTAATGTCATCTGTACAAAGTGTGTAAGTGTTCTTCCCTGTAATGTTGCAGGAGCATCACAGGCATTTTGATGTGTATATATTAATCAATCAATCAATCAATCAATTAATGAATATAAAACAAATAATTAAATGTATTAAATGCAGTGTATATGCAAGAAAACACCATATCCACGCCTGACAGCTTATTTTGTATTTTGAACTTTTATTTAAATCCAATACCTGACTCTTGGACCTGACTGGAGTGTGCACTGACTTGGGCATACTCCAACCAGAAGGCAACAGCTCATCAAGCTGGATTACCAACAAAGTATACCTACTTCCCTGACGTGGTCCCGAGACATCAGTAGCGCTAACACGTCAAATGTTAACGCAAGTTGGCCTTGCTTACCACAAAGCCCAGCATTGTCAGGCTTCTGTAGCAGCAGAACTCAAAGCGTGGTTGTTGAAAAGCAAGAAGGTCGCACTATTCCAGCCTTCAGTTTTCCATTCACTCTCACTCACCCTCACTGATTTTACTTTGATAAAATGCACCAAATTGGAGGCATGCGGTGCGATGCGATGAATAGCGAAGGATAAGCATGTTACGTCAAAGAAAGAGATGGGTATTTAAAAGGATCTCTATTTGTTAATGGAAATCGGCTGAATTGACACTTCCTGATTGTCGGAACAAAAAGAGCGGTGCAGAAGCTTTACCGAGACAAACCGCACCAATGTAAACCATCTGGGCGTTGTTTTAGCCATGGGAATTGGTTGAGCATGTTGTGGTTGATTTGTCTACACTTTCTGTTCAAGGCAGAACTTCTGACCAATTTTACCAACAGTGGAGCTTGGGTTTACAGATCCTGTTTTGTTACGGATAGTTGATGAAATATACAACCAATGGGTGGGTGGGAATGATGCCAAGGCATAACCACAGGACATAGCAGAATCTAGAATCACACAAAATAACGCCCTATTACATCTTGATTAAATAAATAGGATGCAAAATGGTGCTACCTTGTAACTCCAGGGTTGTCGGTTTTAACTTGAGTCTGTAGAGTTCTGGAGGTCCTTTATTTATCTTCACCGTTGAGTCGCCACTTGCAGTGGTGTTCCCAAACTGGTGTCCTAAGCTGTAAACGTCTTTCTACCCTCGGATCAATGTTTTTTTTTTTTTTTTTAACATTCCCAAGGCAAAATTTCATACAAACACAGTCCTTATGGAGACAGAGAATATGGCGGCCAATCAATTCTTTAAGGAGTTGGTACAAGACCACACTCTGGAACATCAGTTTGGTGTCCCAAATATTTGGATTTTTAATATATATATATATATATATATATATATTTTTTTTTTTTTTTTTTTTATATATTTTTTTTAAAAGTTATATAAAAAGTTTTATATAAAAGTTTTTTTGTTTTGTTTTTTTTTTACTTTACTTTCTTTTAGTTTCAAATAAGTATGAATGCTACCACCATGCAACTTAAAAGAATTTAAGAAAATTTAGAAATTGCAGCAATGTATGCATGATGAGTAAATTCTGGGACTGACAGTTCCTCAACCTCAACTACTGTTTATCACTCTCAACTAGAAATCTTGTATAGTTTTTTTCCTCACAAATTTTATTTAATGCTCTCAGTAGCATTTTCCAAATCCTGATTGAAACCACAATTTGACACTTTCTTATTCCTACATGATTTTGTATCGGGTTAGAACGACATATATTCATTATGCATAATGAATTCCTATTCAGTCACCTTCCTAGCAAGCGAGAAGCCATGGAGAGAAGAAATGAGCGATAAAACAATGTCTGAAACAATTACAAGACTTGGGATGATGCCAGGTTTATCGACACCACTTAAACTCGAATTGATTTTCAGTGACAGTACAGCACTTTGCGAGAATGCATGTTTAAAACTGAAGAACTTTCACAAACTGCTGATTCAGCATGACTTTTTGGCACAAGAACCATTTAATCCAACAGGAAAGTGTGTTGGAGAAAGACTACCAGGAAATGCGAGTGGAAAGAATTTGTACTAAACAGCAATGGTGGACAAGCAGAGATATTAATTTTAAACCTAAAGGTTATCATATACATCTGCTGCATTCTTGAAATAGGAGATACAAACCTTAAAGCATTAATGCATCACAAAATACAAGAGCCAATCATATTTGAGTATGCAAATGAAGGCAATAAAACCGAAATTTACTAGGGGAAGGAAACTGGATTTCCGGATTCATAATAAGGATAGTGTGTTTGATATATTTAGGATGTTTGACAAATAATAAGCGTACCTTGGATTACATGTTCCAACTATGGAAATTGACTTGCCGATGGCCACTTTATTAAGAACACCTGCTCACTTGTTCTTATCTCACACATTCTGTATACTGCTTATCCTGTACAGGGTCATGTGTACAGACCCGAGATGGAACTTGACTTGAACTCTTGAGATTCAAATATTTTTGTTATTATGATGGGGAAAATATTTACTTTTAAATAATTTTTAAGATAAGACAATTTAGTTTTACTCACTATAGTCTATAAAATTCCTGTTCTTGGCTAATAGGTGGCGAACTTGATTTGGACACACCTATAGCTTTGACCTATAGGTTTTGTGCATTTTTACAGTAGATGCTTTTCTGCTCAGCCTGGCTGTAAACAGTAGTTGTTTGAGTTACTGTAGCCCTGCCTGTTGTTTTTAGCACAATGACTTTTTTGCTCATTTAAAAAAAAAAATCACACTGAGAGATTTATGTTATTTACACAGGCTGTGTGAACATGCTCTTTTGCCAAACTCTTTGTCAGGGCTGACTCACTGAAGTGGAGCTGATATTCAAGTCATTTTTTTCAGTTTTCAATTCATTTTTTTTTTTTTCAGTTTCATTTTTATGGCCCTTTGAACAGATTTAAATCCCTAATGAGCAGAGGTTTCAGTGACAAGGAGGAATTTCAAGGAGGAAAAAAAATAGGACGCAAATTCGACAATTCGGATGTCTGAAGGATGCGCGGTTGTGTTGCAATCCTCAGTGTTTTATTCCTTCCTAATACGTTTGAATCAGCCAAGCCTGGTTTATTTCAAAGGACAATCAGGTGCAGGTGGTGCGAAGCGCTAAGACAAGTGCACTGCTAACTGTTTCAAGAACACTTTCTGTACCTCAGTGTTTATTTATTTCTCATTCTTTATCTGTGCCGGTGATGGAAAATCACGGCATGGTGCCTGTGCTAATTTTTCTCCAGTGCTTTCCACTCAACAAACACATTCAGTGATAAAGATAGACAATGGCATTTACAGTACAACGGGCCCTTCATTTCACCCACCGAGCTCTACAACCCACGACCCTTTACTCCAACACACTCACACACACACACACACACGATAATGTTTTTTCCAGTTGAACGGAAGGATGGAGACTCTGAAGATCGAGAGACAGCCAGCGAATGGTGCGTCCTCCGCTGACGTGTTAAACACCTAGGAAACACGAACACTCAGCTGCGACCGTGATTTACAGCACCAAGGAAGATGGATAGCTGATAGAGGAGCAGGTGATTTGTTTGAATACAGCACGAGACAGCGGTGTGATAATGGGTCATGCGTGTGTGCGAGTGAGTGTGTACATGTGCACGCAATGCAAGTGTCAGTGTCTCCTGCTTGAGTGGAAGGACGATAACCTTCATCCACCTCTTTTCCTGTAGGCTTAAAAAGTGGCCTAGATTTTAGTACACACACACACACACACACACACACACACACACACACAAACACACACATATTTACCTTCATATTACACTTGTAAATATATAAGAAAGGATAGAAGAAATATTGTTGTTATCTTACAACAACCTGTCTGCATGTTTAAATTAAATAATTTATAACATTAAACCTTTTGCTGCATTACTAGCTATTATTTCACGCATATACAAATCTATGAGTGTCAAGGTCTCAAGGTCTAAATTTTTCTCAAATTAATTTTTCAAACGTCCATAATGCACTCATATCATTAGCACGGATGATAGTGATACGATACCATTTGCTTCAGTAATTCTACTCTGTAGCCTCACCGCTGTGACTTGCTTAAGCTCAAAATGCAGCGAGTCAGCAAAGAAATCATGTGAAAAATGACTGTTGTCTGAGATGTGCGAACATATTCTGAAAATAAAGTGTTTGAAACAGTCTTATTATGCAGAATTCAATTTGTTATAATTTATTCACGTTCAGACACAATCAGGTCCATAAATATCGGAACAAAGACGAGTTCTAAATTTGAAATAAAAACGTCAGGATGTGAGAAAAGCTTCATTTCAAGGTGTTCGACGAAAATAACCACTCAGCAATCGCAGCCACACACATTTTATACACAGACATTTTATTTTTAGAGATATGTTTATTTATAGCGTTCCAATATTTATGGACCTGACCGTACCTATTCGGTGTCCATAAACAAACAAACAACAAAAAAAAAATGAAAAAAAGAAGGAAAGAAAAAAAAACATGGGAAAAAGAGGGAAAAGAAAGAAAACATTTCCTGCATTTTGTATTTTTTTTCCTTTTCCCAACCAATTATATTTCCCCCTAGAAGATCCCTGTTTACTACTAGATAAAGAAATAGTCACATTTATTTAAGACGGAATGCCA
The DNA here is from genome assembly GCA_013621035.1 of Clarias magur. Classification (NCBI taxonomy): domain Eukaryota; kingdom Metazoa; phylum Chordata; class Actinopteri; order Siluriformes; family Clariidae; genus Clarias; species Clarias magur. The sequence continues at coordinate 481,548 of QNUK01000241.1, read as the reverse complement.
TAATGGAATCATCCTGATTGTATTTTTAAATTTCTTAGCATGAGGCCATGTTTTTGATCAAGATTATTTATGTAAGTTGCTTTGAACAAGAGCATCGGATAAATGTTTTAAATTTATATGACTGCCAGGGGAAAAAACACACACACAAAAAAGCACATGTGCATTACAGCACAAAATAGCAAATTGTTACACAAGTGATCGTTAAGTATATTAATCCCGTGTTTACTCGTAATGTATGCTCGGACTTCTTTTCTTCAGGCAGGCGATAATTCACACACACTGGAATGCACCACTCCCTGTCATGTGTCATCTCTTCCATCACACACACATATAAACATTTTATATACACAGGACGAGCAACTCACCAGTCTCAACTCACATGATTAGGGTTGAGGTACAGAGAAGAACCTCAGAGGAATCTCCAATAACGGCAATATTGCCTGGAAACAATCAGTCACATGTGTTTGCGAAGAAAAGATTTGCATTTTGAGTGTTCACGAGTCTGGTCAAAGATCAGCGAGACCCACCCCGCACGCGGGATGTTATTCCAGAGAGGGTCATGAGACGAAAAAAAAAAAAAACTTCAAACAGAGTTACTTCACTACCATGTCCACAATTACAGGATTCTGAATTTAATATCATACTTCTGACTTTAATCTCAGAATTATGAATTTAATGTCAGAATTCTCACATTTTTCTAGGAAAGTTTTTCAGTCTGATATTTTCCCCTTGAATTCTGACTTTTATCTCAGAATTCTCAAATTTTTCTCAGAAAGTTTTTATCTGGGGATAAAGGGAAAAAAGTCAGAACTCAAATAAATAGTTTACAGTGGCCATAATCCTCTTCTATAGGCAATAGTGCGGGGGGGTGGGGGGGGGTGTTGGGGGTTCAAAAATTTCACAATACGCACATGTTTTAAAGCGGAAATAGTTAATGTAAATGAGCAGTAAATGAGTGTGTAAAATCATACGTAGGTTGCAACATTATCAGCCAAACATGATGCCATGCTATCATACACATGATTACACCTATACAGATTACATAATGGTGTAATTACAATAATTAAAACATTGATAATTAACCATCTCACCAGGATTATATGCAATAAAATATGGTATAGAGTTTATCTGACTTCTTTTTAAATATATAAAACTTTCACACTCAGCAACTCATGCATGTGACCAACTATGAAGTTTCGTTGTATAACTATGGTGACAGTAAAATCTAATCTTATTTACAGCACCTTCATAAGAATGTACAGATAAAATCAAGGCAACCTGCAACTTAATTTATTTCAGTTCATTAGTATGTCATACAAACTCATGCTAGCACATTAATATACTTGCAAAAACTGCAAAAAAAAAATTTTCTTTCTGTTTTAAAACATTTTGACAATTTATTGCCAGATAACTCCCCTATGCTCCATGGTCTTCTCAGTTACTCTCACATATTTATTATTATAAAAATGCACATCACTTACTTTAAACATTAACTTAATTTTACTTATAAGTAACTTTTTTGTAACTTGTGATTTATATGCTGTATTTTATATGCTTCTTATATATCTTGTAGTTTTTTGTTCTTAGCATTGCACTAGTAACTTTTGGTCTGTTCTCACATTACCCTTTGTATACCGACTATATCTAAGATATACAGTGTGCAATCACATCTACATCTTGTCTGTGTTACTATCTCTACTGCTGCTGAATATCTGGAATTTCCTCCGGGATCAATAAAGCACCTATCTACCGTACCTATCTATCTATTCCTTGTCACCGTCACCTCGACTTGCTCATCAGCAACAATTTGATAATTTTACACACATTTCTTAATCATTTCCAAAAGTTTCTTCTAAGGTGCATTGCATAAAAGGCCATTGTTAAAAATACTATATAAATAAAATTTTATTAAATTCATATGCAACATGGACAGATTAACAAACACACATTCACACACACACATATATATTGAATCTGGTTAAACTTTATAATCTACAAATAATATTAAATATCTGATTTATAATATCATATCATATAATATAAAGATAAATAACATTTTTAAGCATCCTTTTTCAATTTAAGAGGGGAAAAGTAAGTACAAATATTCTTCTAATGAAGCAATGGTTTATTCATTTAACAATTTATGTACTCATGCATTGATTTATTGATAGATTTAGATATTTATAATATCACAGAAGTTCATAAAGAAGCACTGGATTGTTTACCTCTTCCCTGGCTAGCGGATGACGTCAGAACACACCCCTAAACGTGTATGCTGGTGTAGTCAGTGGAGTTCCGTTTGCCCAATCAGAATCGAGCTGTCATCCTCAACGACCAATCCGCGGAGAGGGCATTCACCAAGCTGGGTTGTGATTGGCTGACGGTGAGAGAGGGTACGTAGACACGCAAAGCTGCTGAGCCGAAGGGCGGGGCTTATCCGAGTCGATGATGTCCACCTCTTTGGTGGTTGACGAGTAGAGAGAGAGAAAAAAAACATTCTATCTATGTACACCCATTTTGTGTGGAATTAACGCTGTGTTGGAAGTGAACACCAGGATTTGGATGGTTCGAAGGTCAAGTCGGATCTCCCCTGGTAATGTATACTTTTATTCTAATGTAGTTTTTTTTTTCTCATGGAGAAGCGAGTGAGTTTGGCGTGTTAGGGGCTCCAACGGGCTAGCCATGCTGACACACACATAAACACTGCTAGCGTCCACACTCACACACTGCGTGCTACGGGAGAACTGTGTGTGTGTGTGCGTGTGTGTGTGTGTGCGTGCGCGCGTGCTGCGCAGTACGCTAGTATGCTGCGCGTTAGTTTCTTTACTGCTGCTGCTGCAAAAGAAATAAAAAATAATACCGCCAGGAAACTTGTGCTAGTTTTATTATTATTATTATTATCATAAGCTTTGCTAGTTTATAAAACAGTGTTGAAAGTCCAACTCATTTTCAACAACAACATTATACAAAATAAATAATAAAATAAAATGGACGAACTGCGCAGGTTTAGTTTGAACTTGGCTAGTTTTGTTTTGCTAATTATGTGTACATGGTGATGTATGGAAAGCTAACAAAGTCTTATTTCTTTACAAATATGTTTGGAAAACTTTCGCAGAGTTGCCTGGAGACGTTTTTTGGCAACCTAGGGTGAGTTCAGCAGCTGCAGGTAGGACAGGAGCAGGGAGAGAGAGAGAGAGAGAGAGAGAGGAGCGGTGCAGCGCAGCAAGACCAGCGGCAGCAGCGAGGCGTTATCCCAATCCGACTCCTAACGGCTTCCCCTAATGCACTCCGCGCGTTGCGCAGTTCCCGCATGGAGACCCTGAAACTAGAGCACTTGATGTTCTCTATCGAGCTATTTGGAATGTGACCGTGTTGTATGCACATGTGGGCTTTGGGTGTTTCTCAGGAATATGACTGAAATCAGTGGCGTTATTGCATTTCGTTTGGTTGAAAAATAGAGTAAATAAATCAAATTAATCGAAAATCAGTCAGCTGCTTTGAAATGTTTAAGAATAAACTAAATAACTACATGAATATTAGATTTCTCTTATGATTAATTTGTTAAAATATTAATTTTAACAAATTTGTTAAAATATTAATTTAATCTATTTATAAATAGATTCATATATATTTTATCATGTTTGTCTAATGAAAATGCACAGGATATACTTTTTATTATGCTAAAAAAAACACCAAACATTGCAGAGATGTTTAGGAATAAACCACAACTATATATATACCTTATGATTATATTTGTAAAATTTAAGTTTAGCATTTTTTATGCTTTTTGTCTAATGAAAAAAACTAAACAAAAAAAAAAAACCCACAGTAATTTTTTTTACTACCCTTTAAAAATCCACATAAATATTGCAGAGATGTTTAAGAATAAACCACAGAACTACATAAAATGTAAACACCTTATGATTAGATTTTTAAAATAGTATTCTATATATATTTTTTATTTATGCTTTTGTCTAATGAAAAAGCAAAGGAAATACTTTTTATAATTTACTTAAAAAAAAAAAACAATAAATATTTTCCAAGCTGTTTGAGTCAAATTTACTTATTTGATATTGCCATGACAACAAACTTAGCCTTTAAAAAAGTAAAGAAAAAATAATAATACTAATGCAAAGTTTCAAATGATGGCAGGAGAATCAATTAAAATTCAGTTTATTATTTTTAAAATATAAATGCTGAATTAATTTACAGTCCCAGTTTAACACAAGGTTTAACACAGCTTTAAAAAAAATAATTCGACACCCTGTTTTCGTTCCTGTGTTTTCTATTGAGATGTTTAAAGTGTAGTTACACTCGTTAAAAAGTATTTTACATATAATTAACATAAAAGTTTTGAATAATTCTAAGACTCAGAGCTTCCCCAATGTGTGTATGTGTGTTATTACTCCAGCTGATATTTTCTTTGCGACCCTGGCCATTGTTAAAAGCATTACAAAATAAAACTGAATTGAATTGATAAATTCAAAAATATTGAGCAGCCTGTCATTTCTTCTAGTGCAACAGGCTGCAAAGTGCCTAAAGATACAATTTTAAAAATTGGTCGTTTATGTAACAACCTCAGCATCAACCGCATTTCCTCTCTCGTCTGGTCCAACCACTCAGCATTCAGCATCAGCATTATTCTCACTGGGTCATGCCTTAATTTAGATCCTTTTTAATGCTTGAATGATTCATAGGTTACTGTGTGACTTAACAAACAAAAACATTCCTCTGAAACGGCTCAGGTACAGGGAGTGGACTGAAAATGAGAGACGAAAAAGTTCTTCAGGATGCCTGGGTCTTTGGAAAGCAAATTACGAAGACATCCCATGAGGGTGGCTCAAGACCTTTGCACGATGCTGTTCCCTTCACACAGTGTTGATTTTCATACCTCTTTATTTCACTCCTTCTCCAAATGCACAGTTTCAGTGTTCATGTAAATGAGCCACTGCATCGAACAGCAGAGCTGAGCGTCAAGCTGTGGGAGGGGCTCTTCATATATGAGGTCACATTAGGGGAAAATTCAATCAGCTTGTCAAAACCCTATGCAAACATAGAGTAGATTAAAAGCAGGAAATGTTTTTGTTTGTACACTCAAGATCCATCTGAACATGTAGGTTCATTTTTGGAAATTAGTATTAAGAAGTCCATTTTTGCACAAAATATAATCTAACAGGTTTCCGTTTGATGCTGTTGGCAGTTTGTGAGCGTATCATCATCTACACACTCTGTATCGTAGAAATGCCCCTAAGAACAGTTAAAACATTTTTATATATATGTCATCAGGTGATTTATTACTTGTTTACGACAAATTCTGCCTCTTTGTGTTTTTTCTATTTTATAAAAGCGCAGTAAAGACAATGAAGCTGGGAGAACCGCTAGAATAGCTGCCTGAAGCTTTGACTAGAGAAGGAGGAGTTTTGCTCCATTGGCACACCGAGTGTTTGTTTGTCGAATCAGTGCTCGGTGACCTCCGATCCCTATGATGTAACTCCGCTTGTTTGCATCGTCGCAAAGTCTTTGGCTGTGCCTGGGGTTCCAATTTGCCTTGTGGACACACATGCACACACACACACACACACACACACACACACACACACACACACACACACACACACACACAGGCAAAGGTACAGTTCCTCAGATTCAGTAACACACAAATTGCAAACTTGCAGTCATTTCCCGAGATTTGAGAGGCACTGAAGATGCAGACGTAATCAGGACAGGATGTAGCAGTTCTGGCGTTGCCTACGATTCCTAACCTACGTATACGTACTCGTTCAAATGTGCGCCTTTTATTTTTACATCTATATACACATGTGTGTATCTGATCCTTTCCTTTACTCAGAAAGCAGTTACGTCTAATCAGTGTGTTCCTCCTCTGACCGTTACACTGCGCCTCTGCAGTGCTTTCTGCAAACCTGCACCACATGTTCGATAACGTGGTTCAGTCTGTAAACCTCAGCGAGGCTGCGTGAACAAAAGGAAAATAAGATTTAATTCGAATGCTTCACCGAGTTGCTTAAACCATTAGGCTCGGAAGCTGGAGTTGAATTGGGAGTCATGTTTCCTGCCTTTCTGTAATGAAATAACAGCATGAAGTCAATTTTTTTTTTTTTTTTCAAATAATGATTTTATCCTTAAGAATACGCAAGAGCAATAGACCAGTGGTTGCAGGATAGCATTTTGGTCTTCTCTTGTGAAGTTTAGCCTGAACTAGACCACAGGAAAAATACAGCGAGCCCCTTAAGGGACATGAGAGGAAGAAAATATGAAAGAGGCAAAAACAGGAGGGGGAAAAAAATACATGGGAATTTTTTTAGATGAATGAGCGTATATCCGGGACGGTGTAAAAGAAAAGCAGTCATTGCTGGACAAATACACTTAAAGTAAATTACAAAATAATTGAAATGAGGAAAAAAATTCCAAGACTGTTGAAGAAGTCCCGCCTTCTGCATTATGATTGGTTGCAAGAATTCAGTCTCGTGTATGATTGGTTAGGAAACTAGAACTTGAAGGCGGGGCTTCGATCGTTGCGATTTTTAGCCCATCTAAGCACAACGCTTTTAAGTGGTTAAATCTGCGCGTCAGTATAAAACATGTTTATGTATAATTAAGTGATTTGTAGACACTAATGATTATTATTATTGAAATAAAAAAATAAAAAAATCTGCACGCCAGCTTGTGTTAGCAGGCCTGTTTGAGGTTGAGAGATTCTGTCTTCTGCGTTGTGATTGGTTACAAGAATGCTCCCTCGTCCGTGATTGGTGGGAAACCTACAGTACAATAAAGCCGGGACCTAATAATCCTAATCCTAATTAAAAGCCATTGGAATAAATGAGTCACTAAAACTTTTCCGAGATCCCGCAATGAAGACATCTTTATTTTTATGTCTTTTTTTTTTTTGTCCATTTGTTTTCTTCTGTTTCCATTTAAGATCTCGATACTAATAGAACAACAGAATGTGATCAGACCTCAATCATTTCCAGTTTTATAATAATTATAACAACAACAACAATAATAAAACAAAATACGGCAAATAAGTTGTAATGCATTTTTGAGTTTATTATTATTTTGTTGTTGTTGTGTGTTTGTTTCTGCTGCCTTTACAGAAAGCAGGAGAATGAAAACATGGAAACATCATCATTTTTCTTTTTTTCTTTTGAAATGAACAGCTTTCAGTTGCGGAAGAAACACATCTATGAGTCATGCGTCTTTTATAGCTGCCACACAAAGTTTCACACTTGCATGAATGGCCTCCTTTCGAATTCCTATCCATAATATGTGAGGCGTTTATACTTTGAATTCGGGACAAAAGCGTGTTGAAATGAACCGAATTCTTGTTAAAATCTCCGAGATGCCATTCGCGCTGTGTATGGGGTACACTGTGTGATTTCGACGCCTCGATCAGCTTTTCGTTGCGGATGTGAGTCAATTAAAACAAACACACATAAACCAAAGGCATGTACGTGGTTCTGTGTACAGAAAATAACCGATGATGCAGCAGCGGTGTGACGAGCCAGATGTTTTATATCGATTATGTTATAGTGCCAGCGATTTTTTTTTTTTGTTTGTTTGTTTGAAAGAACATTTTGAAAGAACGAAACATTCGGACAGTTTATTCAGCTGGTAGTTTAACGAGCGATTTCCTTATTACATCACAGAGGCTTCACTTATTACGCCACAGAGGCTTTAAACACTGTCACAGTCAATCCCTCACTAGGCTGTCATTTCCCTCGATGATAATTAGACCGGAAACGAAATTCAGCTCGGTTAAAAAGAAATCTTGCCCATCCTGAAGACTTTAAAGTTGTGGCACTGGAGACTCCTTCCAAAAGTTGCCGCCCAAACATATCCTCGTAGAAATCCTTATCGGCACATTTGAATTATAAAAAAATGTCTTACGTTAACGTCAGAATGATTGTCAGAGCTGCTGAAATTGAATGAAATTTTGACCAAAGTCGGGGCTTCCCTTAAAGAAGGTTTCAGATGAAAGGAAATCACGCAGAAGAAGTCCAGGATTGAATTACAGAGACTCTGTCTTCAGGTCTAAGGTACTATTTTTTTTTTCTTTTTAATATGTCATCCAAGGCTTTTTTAAATTTTATTTATTTTATTATTTTATTTTATACAGATTACTGATGTGTGTAGCGAAATGATCCTTCCCAACAAATATCATGCGTTTTTCTCTAAGCCGAATTTAGTTTATAGTGAGTAAAGTTGAGTATACCCTTGTATAGCAGTGTCTTCAAGGTGAAGACATCAAATCAATTTGAATTGATTCGGTTATGTGTTGCAGTTCTTTTGCGAGGCAATTTATTTATGTATTTTGTTTTATTTATGGATTTGAAGTGGTAAACTTGTTGCAGTTCCGCTATTAACCTGCAGGTGGTGTGGGTTAAAACATTGTCAGGCCAAACTATGTCTTGTGTCATAGAAGTTTTTAAAAATTCAAATTTCATTCAAAATCTGGAGAAAAATGAAATCAGGATATTTATAAAATCATAACACTTGAATCGGCCCCTAGGTATCGTATCAGACAATATCGTATCAGGCGCGCCCAGGTTAATCCTCGTCCATCGTCACAATTCCGATTGTTTTTTTTTTTGTTTTTGTTTTGTTTTCTGGTGGACAAGGGAAACAAAGTAATGCAGTCCTTCTCCCACTGAGAACTCGTTTCAGATGCCATCCACGAATGCCTGTGGCGTCCGAACTCGCGATCGGCAAACGTCTTGCCGCTCAAAAGCTTCGTTTTTTTTTTTTTTTTTTCCATGATATCGTTTGACATTTGCATGAACGCGTCCTGCTGTACCCTCCAGGAGCGGATTGCTCTTCGGATTGTTGTCGATTGTGTTACATTAGTCCTCAGGAGGATACCCTGGACAACCCCTAAAATTGTCAAATAAATTCCAGACATCTATAGTTCATACGGATTATTTTTCATAAGTCTGTTATTATTATAAGCGCATTAGAGCCAACTCAGTCACAGTGTGACTCAAGTGTCCAGGCTAATAAATATTAACAACTCAATAATACGTCTTCAAAATAATAGTGGGTTTTGATTTTCACTACTGTTGGACATAAAATAAAATAAATTTTTTAAAAAAGTTAAAAAGATCCCCTGGATAAAAAGTTGTAGATCCCCTGGCTATGCTCACTTAAAGAACCACAGCCTGCACCGGAGGTGTTTATGTTTGCGGTTTCGTGGAACATGATCCAGGATAAAGATCTTATTACGTATATTCAGCACGCGTTAACTAACTCTTCCTATATGTGTCGTGTACGTTTTAGTGTAAACACCTGCGGCTCCTGTTACTAAACCACACTCATGCATTTACAATGTGCTCGTTAGACTTTCTTTTTTTTTTTCCAGCACGTTATGTCCAAACGTTCCACCTGGAGGACCTCCCGAGTCTTTTCTTCGCGTCTTCGCGGTACTAATTAGCCCCAATACGTGACGGCGTCCTGCAGAGCTTCCACTGCTCACCCCTGCTCACTGATGGGGTTTCTGGTAATAGTGTGGGAGCGTTCTTTTCTAAAATCCCTAAAAGTGTTTTATAATGGTGAGCCTCCAGACGTACCCCGTAGTAGGTGACTTTATGAAAAGGGCTTAATGGCTTCCACATGGAAAGAGCAGCTATTTGTGGGATTGTGTAAGTGGAGGCTTGATGTTGGTATGGCGCTAAAAAGGAAAAGAACGAAGGTTGAGTTTGGGGGATGAGGTCACAACTTGGGACGCTGCATGGCAACAAAACAAATGCCAAATCTTTACACATGTCCAGAGGTTTGTAATAAAGTTATACTTTATGTTACTATAATTGAGTTTCTTTTTAAAGTATCTGTCGTTTCCTTTTTGACTTTTATACCTCCTCTGTTTCTAAAGGAAAACTTTCCGCGGTAGATTTTGAACATCGCTACATTTCACTAAACTGTGTTTTTACAAGAGATTCCAGTACGGCTCAGGTCTTTGTCTCATGCTCGAGGTAGTCCTCCAGGTCAAGAGGAGTCGATTGTGGCCAGGCGCTCAGCAGTAATTCTCTAATAGCGTTTAAATAAAGTTTCACTGGTTCGGGTAACACTTGCTCAGTGTGTGTCAAGGAATCATTCCCCGCACCATTATACCACCTCTTCCACCTTGAACCCCTTAAAGATCGGGTTGGATTCATGGATTCTTGCTCTTGACTCCACATTCTGCTGATGGATCAATCCAATCTTTAGCTGACCAGACAACTTGTGGCCGCTATATCACGGGACGGGAAACCTAGGTTCAGATGCTCAGATGCTTTTCCGCTCACTCAGGAAGATTCAAGATTGATCCTTCCCTGGGTCGAAGTCTTCATTCTGAGATACTTTTCAACTCACCGCTCGTGGAACAACTAGCGTATATGCAGAACCGAAGGACTGGTGTTGATGCCTTCTCTAAGCCAAGGACTGAGGTCTGCATTCTGAGATGTCTTTCATATCACCACTTTTGTAAAGGATGACGCAAAGAATTGGCATCTATACCTCACGTAAGTTAAGGTCTGCATTCTGAGAAGCTTTTCAGATGACCACATTTGTAAAACCGTGGTGTGCGCAGAACTAAAAGTTTGGCATTGATTCCTCCCCAAGCCAAGGTGTGCATTCTGAGTCGCTTTTCAGCTCACCACACTTGAAGAGTAAAGAGCGGTGCCTTCAGAACTGAATCAGCATCGATGCCTCTCCTGCTGGGAGGTGGGTGCTTTCACTCTAGGGACTCGGGCAAGCAAACTTGACCCCAAAGTCTGGTACATATGTGTAAAGTCGACGCTCCGGACCGTTCCTGGGTGTAGATCATCGCACCATACGTGGGTCCAGATGATCTCGGGCACTGTTCGAATCAAATATGAAAGTTACCTACAACAAAAACAAGGACTTCTATGTGCTCGTCTTCTACTTTGTGTTTATTAGGATGAGTGAATGAGCTATCCCTGCCCACCCTTTATGTTTATTGGGGGATTACAAAAACCAGCCAGCCAACCAGAGTGTGTGGATGCGCAATTAACGTGCCATCTGGAACATCGCGCAATGGATACTCCCCACCCTGTAGATAGACCAGTCGTTTCTGAGGCAGCTACTCACAGGGGGTTGGATTTGCCAACTCGATGCCCGATTCTATCTGAGCACTTGTGGTGAAGGACCTTGCTGAAGCGTCCAACAGTAGCAGCGACCTGGCGAACCGGGGACCTCGTGATCAGCAACTTAACGCCTGAGCTGTCCCCCTTTATGCCCACCCTTTATGTTTATTGGCGGATTACAAACCAACCAGCTACGTACTGCCACCTGCTGTATTGGAGTGTTTGGATGCGCACTTGTACTCGGGTACAGAACAATATTCCTAGTGTGAAATCTGCCCAAATGGGGACCAGGCAGAGGGGAATTCTTCGTATTGCATGGTCCAAAGCAATCGTGTCTAGCGGGAAATTATCATGAGATGCTTTTCAGCTTGCCAGGGTTGTAAAGTTTGGTCACGTGAGGTACTGAAGCCATTCTGTCAGTTCGCAATCAACGTTATTTACTTTGCGTCATTAGCGCATCTTTTCCAAGGCATGAATGTAAAAACGAGTGCATTTCCTTCCTTTAACGAAAAGCAAAGCTTTTTACTGTAAGATGAGTCACAAAAGGTTTTCTTTAATGGCTACTTAGTCATCAGTTTTAAATAAGTTGGTAATTTCATTGGCCATTTCACATGAAAGCGAAACCCGTTAGAGAGTTGTCAGGAACCGCAGCATTTTTGTGCCATGAATCAAGCGGAAAAAAACACCTCGTTTCGCACGCACGCTGGGAAAGGGTTTGAATGAATCCTCGCTCAAAGTGGCCAGCGTTGAACGCTGCTTAAAGGACGAGCAGAGCCACGGTTCAGTAGTCAGTACTAACACAGTGTGTGGTCTGCTGGAAAGCTGGTACACACGCGCACACACACACACACACACACACACACACACACACACACAGACCAGTTTACTGTCTCTGACCCTGCTGTGTGCGTCTTTTCCCCTCTCACGATGTATATCAGTGTGCTTCTTATCGATTCTGCAGGATACAGACGCGGTGAAGGTAGCGTTTTTCCTGTCAGAGCGATCGAGCTGTGGTTGTTTTTGTGTTGCTGCGAGATGTAAGACATGGAGCGGTGCTAGCGGAGGAGAGTCTCCCCGCTGTGTGTGTCCTCGCCGCTGCAGGTGTTCTATAGACGCTTCCCAACTTTAAAGCCAGACAGAGTTCATCCTGCGGACGAGACCAAGACGGCACCGCCCCCCCCCTTCTCTCTCTCTCTCTCTCTCTCTCTCTCTCGCTCTCCATCTGTCTGTGGTTTCACTTAAGTCTTCGTTTCGCCCTCACCGTGTTTTTCTGTCCTTTTTTTTTCTTTTGCACTCTTGTAATTTATTTTTTTTTAATCGTCCCTCACTACTTCTTGTTATTAACTTGATCTTTATTTGTTTTCGCTTCTCATGTTCTCTGTTCTCTTTTTTCACTTCTTCCTCATACAGTATCTCATTCTTTCCGTCTGCCTCTCCCACTGCACCTTGTTGCTCCGTTTCTCTTCTGTTCTTGCTCCTTCTCTTTCTCCAATGTAGTTGCTCGGATTGCTAAAAGCATAAAAGCTAAGATAAAACCGTTTATTATTACAGATATCATTTATTTCAACATTTAGTGTTGTGCTCCACTGTATCTATCTGTCCTTTCTTGTTGCATAGCATTACTTATTTCATACTGTCATTTCTTCCTTTCACCTATTTTTTATTCTTAATTTTTTTACATGATCTGTCTCTTCTTTCTTTCTTACTTTCTTTCTTTAATTTTTTGCTCTATTTCATAACATATTTTCCACATGATCTATTCCATTCTCTTGTAAAAAACATTTATTTCTCATCAGATGATTAAAGTCATTAGAATGACTTTTTCCCACGTTTCCTTCCATCTCTCTCAGCGGCCTGCATTTCTCCATCTCTGCATATCATGTCTTGTTTTCCGTCTCTCTCTCTCTCTCTCTCTCTCTCTCTCTCTCTCTCTCTCTCTCTCACTCACTCTTTCTTTGTCTCTGTGCCAGGGTGGTTTTCGTGCGGAGGTATGAGTAGGCTGGAGTGGAGGCGAGCCGAGCCAGTCTCGCTCTGATTGGCCAGCAGGAGACGAGCCTCCAGACCTAGCTCCTCCCCTTCCTGTGTTCGCGCTGCAGGCGCCTGTCATCTAACTTCATTATTCTCTCTCTCTCTCTCTCTCTCTCTCTCTCTCTCTCTCACGCCCGCATGCTCGTGCTCTCTCTCTTTCTCTAATCTCACACACACACACACACACACACGCACACACACGCACATTTATTCAGCAGAGGAGCTGCTGAATCTTATGGAGTTTTACAGCAGGGTGGTGCTGCGTACAGGATGGAGCATGTTGACCTTTTTACAAGCTTCTCTCTCTCTCTCTCTCTCTCTCTCTTATCCTTATTTCACTCCGTCATTCTCTCTCCCTGAACCTCTGTTTGTCTTTCACTTTCCTCCTGTCTTTCTGTGTATCTGTCACCCTTTCTTCCTTTCTCTCTCTATCCCTCTCTCTTTCATTAGTCCTCCTATTCCTCCTCTCATTTTCTTTCTCATCTTTATCTCTCCATTGCACACATTCTCCTCTTTTTTCACCTTGTCTTCCTTGCTCTCTATTTTATTTATTTTTTTTCAAAATGCATTCCTATACGTCTCGGTCATTGTATTCTGCTGGTTGAGGCCCCGTGTCTGTCTTCCTGTGTCTGGTAATGAAATGACGCATGAGTTCCCTCGCTCTTATTTTAATCATGGCTCCAACCCCCCCCCCCCCTTCTCTCTCTCTTTCTCTCTCTCTCTCTCTCTCTCTCTCTCTCTCGCTCGTTCTCGCTCTTTTGCTCCAACTCTCTTTTGGTAGTAAGACAGCTGATGGATGCAGACAGACAGACAGTACCACACACACACACACACACATACTCACACACTATACTCCCCCTCATCCGGCTCCACCAAAGTCTGTCTGGTCCATCTGAGCTGCGCTTTTTATTATTTTTTTCTCTCCTTCTCCTGCTCACTCACCAACGTCTTAAAAACTGGACATCCCATAATATCAACTTCTTAGACATCAGTGTCTACTTGCTTTTGTTCTAAAGCTGGAAGAAAAAAAAAAGTACACATTATTCACCTTGTCCCAACTCTCCGAAAGTTAAATTAAATAATTTAGCCACAAGTAATGTAAAGCCAGCGTTTATTTAATCCGGATCATTCTCACAATAAAATAAATTCCAGCAAAGTGTACAATCCAATAATAACGATAAATCACGTTGAATTTTAATTGCAAGAAATAACTAAAAAAACATATTTTTTTTCTTTATGCCCACCCCATGAAGAAAAGTTTATTTTTTATTATTTTTAAATAGATTAAAAACTTTGTCTTAAATGTGTCAGATAAAATTTATAAAAATGTCATAAATATTAAATTATAATTTTTTATGAGAATTAGTGTGTTATGAAGTTATTAATAATATTATTAATGATTACTAGTTCATTGTGCAGCACTGTTTTGGGATGGGAATCGCCAGAATATAAGAACCGATTTTTTTTTTTAGCAATTTTTTTTCTTCTTTTTTTAATTCTGTATATATTTTTATTTTGTATATATATTTTTTTAATAAACATACTCAATTACAGAGGTTGATTACATCAGTTTTGCAATTTAATCCATCTTTTATTGATCTGATTTGATTGACCTGATCAATGAATAGGTTTCCAATTAATAATCAATTTCCAATTTTTTTTTAAAGTTTAGGTAAACTTGCAAATGTTAAATGCTTTAATTTGGCGTTGTTGTTGTTGTTGTTGATCAGTGGTTGGTCAGTGAATTTAGCTTTCACATATTGTTGGCTCGATGGTAGGTTTCTCGCACATCATGCCGAAGGCAGTGTCGCTTTTTCCTTTTGATTTTATGGGTGGTTGGTGCATTACTGCCATCTGCTGGACTGGAGTGTATAGCAGAAGATTGGCATGAAAAAAATGTAAATCGCTTTTTGTCCGAGTTCTGTCATTTACACAATCAACAACACAAATTGCACAATATTTAAATGTTTACTAGTGACTTTGGTAGATTTTAAATACTTCAAAACTTGTAGAAAATCTCACTTCTTGTTACAAATCAAACATGCTTTTCAATCGAATCGAATTCAAAATATCAGTGCTAAAACAATCGACCGTTTCATTTTGCCATTAGGAGAACATTTCAAACATTCGAAAGTTGCCAAGCGTTCCATGCAGCTAGCTTGATACTGATTTATGTTGGCACTCACACACAAACACACACCACACAGAATTGAAAACAACACCCAACAATGTTGCGCTATGAGGACAAATGGTTCCGCCACAGGATGGCGAGTGTGGTAGCCGGCTGCCCGGTGTCTCGGATAAAAGCCTGTCAATCACTCTCCATGGGATATTAAGGCAAGACATTAATCTGGCTTTTTATTACATGTCTGTCTTTTTTAGTGCTCTTATTACTTTTTTTATTGCTTTTTTTTGTGTGTTGAATTTAGCTTTCACTTATTGTACAAACGTCTTAAATATTTTACAGCATGTTTTCCGAGATTTTTTTAAAATAGTCTGGTATTTTATTTAATAAAGGGAATACAATATGTGGATTGTGCAGTATTAATATTAATAGTTGATAACTTATTTATTGTTTTTTAAATTTGCGGAACATCCACTTATCAAGGTTGTTCCTGTCCGATTCAGAATCGATCCGCTGTTTTAAAATTGTTGAGGTAAACTGGCAAATGTTAGAAGGGCTGAAATCCTTAAAACTTTACTAAAACTTCTGCGCACATCGTAAAACCTTTTGCATCTTCCGTAAAATCCTCTCGTTTTGGGAGAATATAGCCTCTTCTTCTTTGGAACTCCTGGATGGCTGGTGCCAGCAGCGCCACCTACTGGGCTGGAGTGTGGAGCAGGAAAAGATCACTTTGTACTTTTACTAAATGTCAAAAATCTGTAAGAAATCGAGCTGCTTGAAACGAAAACAGCCCCCCCAAAAAAAACGAGTGAAAGCCGTGCTTCACAGCTCAATACCTGTAGCTAATAATTTTTGAACAATTGGCGTAGCTAATATAGTGCTAACCGTTTCGACCGTGTAAACGTGGCACTCAATAGTCTGCCTGTCGTACTCATTAATAGCTACGTGAATGATTTCTGTAACGTCTCATTGATTTGTTGTTTCACTTGACCCAATTCCGAACACTGGGTACACTCCAGCCAACGTGTACAGCCTTTCCCAGGAAAGATAACACACTGCAGGGCAGTTAAACAATAAGGCACAGAGGGGGCTCGCTTAATGAAGCAATTTGCAACACCAAGCGACCGCAAGAAAACAACAACAATTGCAGTAAGTAGCAGGCTGTTAATGTCCCTGATGTCCCTCAGGCTACGAGGGCTGAAGCCAAAGCCACAGCGAAAGCGCCAGCGTTATCACCTTTAGATGGGACTGTGGGAGGAGGAACAGAGCGCTCTGGAGTTTCTGGTGCTGGCCGTGATTCAGCTTTGTGGCTGATGTGAAAAAGTGTTAACACACCTCCTGTAAATGGCTGTTAATGTGATTTAAGGTACAGACAGCATTTTCCTATCAGCATATCATTTTAACCTTCATGACCTTTAAGCCTAGTTCGGCACGTTGGGGATGCGGGAGAAAACAAGATGACCTTTAGACGGCAAGCGGAAAAAATGGCGTCTCACGGGGTCCTGTCTTCAGGTTTTTAAATTTTTTTTATTGAGAATAATCCTAATAAACTCAGCTTTTAGGTTTTAATTCAGATGTATTGTTTTGGTGCCTCTATTCCAGGAGATGTTTTGAAAAGGCAGAATGCAATATAGTTTCTTTATGCGTTTTTCCGAGAACCCTTTCGGAATATTTCAACAAATAATTATAGTCTTTAAAAGAAGTTCCATCGTTGCCTGCTTTAACATCAGAGAGAGAGAGAGAGACACACACACACACACACACACACACACTCACACATATGCACACACACACTTTGGGACGCGGTAAGTGGCAGACTGGGGGCTGTTTGGGTCACGGATATGCAGGTATAATTTGTCCTGTTATGAATCAGACGGTGAACAAAAATATGTTTAATATAGTGTCTAGAAAAATATGACCAAAACGGATGAACATTTAAAATTCAGTACAAAATTTGAACAGCATCTCAGCTCCTGCCAATCAGCTTGTAATGATTTAATGGTTTTTTTTTTTTTTTTTTAAAGATATTATTCAGTACCTAAATTCTTAGAACATTATTCAGAACTTTAATTTGGTCAGCATCGAGCTAGAGCTGAATTCTTTAAAACAGGTCCTAAATACTGAACCAAAATGCAGTACAGAACGGAAATCAGTACAGTTTGTAATACACAGCCCAAAACCGAAACGATACTCAGTATAGAAACGAAATCACTGCAATTCAGCACAAAACCCTAAACCAACACTGTATTCAGTGCAGCATCTAATCAGCACTTTATACTGTAGATAGATGGAAAGATGTACTTTATTGATCCTGTGAGGGAAATTATTGTATATTCAGTCCACAGTCTAATCAGTACATACTGCAACAGCTATGTCTATTGTACTCTTTACCTTAAAGGACAGATACTAGCGCTAGGAGAAAACAAATCAGTATTCAGTATCGAAACGAAATCAGTGCAGAATTCAGTGTTTAACTGTAATCAGTACAGTATTTAGTAGCTATAGAAACAATATTGCACCTGGGTATTAATAGAATTGGATCTTAAAAAGCAACGTAGTATACAGTACAGAAATATAAGCAGTACGATGATACATTTCGACCCCAGATCTGTACAGCTTTCAGGATAGAAATGATATCAATATTTAGAAACTGTGTCCGTACAGTATTTAGTAGCGAACCATTTAATAAAGAAGTCAGTACAGTATACAGTTTCACTGGTCCGACCATAAATGAGAAGCCACCCAACAATTAAGGACGCATCTGATAGCCATTCAGTATTTATGACGGACATAAATGTTAAGTGCGGAATGTAAATCAGTTCCGTATTCATTAGAGAGCGTTCATGCAGCGCCTGGTATTTGTGTGCGCATCGGGTTGGTACGGATATCTTGACATGTTTTACAGTGGAGTTATTACAGTTATTCCTTACATGCCGTTGTCATGCTACACCAAGATGTCCCATCTGTCCACACTCCCAGTATCACTGTCCTCACTGCCTAGAGGAGTTCAGTTTCTACACCCTGATTAGCAGTGTTATCAGATTGAGGCCTTGTTGATCCCGATCTCGCTCCGATTGGTCTCACATGTCACATGTTTAAGTAAAGGTAACGCATCTGTGCTGCATTATTCAGCGGCATGCTGTCCTTCAGCTCGTCCTCCTCGTTCAGGAGGAGTCTGCCGTAACTAAACGTCTCCTGTAGCGTGTGTGTGTGTGTGTGTGTGTGTGTGTGTGTGTGTGTGTGTGTGTGTGTGTGTGTGTGTGTGTGTGTGTGTGTGGAGGTAGTGGGTAAAAATGCCATCTGCAATCTCTCTGTCTCCCTCTCTTCCTCTGTGTCTTTTCCTTTCTGTCTCTCATCGTCTGTCTTGGCAGCGCGATGTCCTGGCGTGTGCGTGTGTGAAGACTCTTCATTAGCGCAACTTGCTCTCCTTCTGTTTCCTGAGATGGCACACACTGTCTCCAGAGAGAGAAGGCCGGCTTGAAAACAAGAGTGTGTGTGTGTGTGTGTGTGTGTGTGTATGAGACAGAGAGAGGAAAGAGAGGAGAGAGAGAGAGAGAAATAAAACAAACACCAGTGAAGTAATGGCATTCGGAACCGACAGCTGGCCAGGCCAAACCACAAACAAACACTTTTTCTCACACACACACACACACACACACACACACACACACACACACACACACACACACACTCGCCTCCCACACAATCGGACATCTGCTTTCTCGCGTTAGCCGGGCCAAGCGAAACTGAGCAAAGCCTCAAGATTTATCCAAACACCCCACTTCCTGTTTAAGACCCGTAACGCCACGTTAGTGCCACTGATGCTGCTGTGTTTATGCACCTCTGTATATCTTAATTGCCCTTTTTTTTTTTTTTCTTTCTCGGAGGAGGGTTCATGGATCATGAAAGTTTATGGGGTGATCTACTATGCCCTTCAGGTTTGTAGCTATAAAATGCCCGTGTTATAACGTCAAGCCAATTCTGGCGCAGGTACTGTATACCGGATTTGCAGCTTTCATAGATAGGAGCGGATAAAAGCTCAGTCCCTGTGCAGGGTCCGTTGTTGGGAAGCGATCAAATTCCCTAACAGAAAATCGGCTTCATCACACACATTCGTCGGGGATTATTTTGACTCGGCGGCGTGTCCTGAAGCGGTCCGTCCGCTCCTTGCTAAATTTAGTCATGACACCACCACATTTAAAAAAAAAAAAAAATTTATTGAACCAAGAAGAAAAAAAGAACGACAACTGCGAATTTAAAGCGGTCTCTACAGGACAAGCTCTTTTGTTTTCATGTTTGAGGTCATACTTTCCTTTTGGTCAGCTACGAATAAAAACAAATCGAATAGCCCGGGCATGAAATTTGCTCATCCGGACTAGTAATTTTATCCACCCATGAGCTTGGAACGTAATGCATAAGTTGCATAACTGAGCCTCGGTGCGTGGGCGGGGACGGGAAGCTGCGCCATACACCACATGTCCTCACACCCCTGTCGGAAATCCATAATCGGCGCGCTTTGTAACGCGAGACGCTACGTGAACTACGAATCGTACCCGTGCCGTGTGTCATGAACAGCTCCCGCGATCGACCAGCCTGAGCCAAAGTCTTCGCTCCGGCTCTGACCTCCTTACTGACTCGCACTTACATAACCGTAGCGTTATAGCGAGCTCACGCGCGTGTTTATTTAATGTCCTCCGCTCACATAATAGTCCTTCCAGACTAAGCGCTTCAAGTCGTATCAGTAGTAACTGATCGAATAAATCCTTGTCAAATTAGCGTCAGTGTTCCATCTGGACGTTTTAATGCTGCTGCCATTAAAACATTCTCAGGACTCGTGTGTTATTCTGCAGGCGAAAACCCAAGCAGCCGTTCTCGTCTTCAGCTCGTTCAGCGCCGTGACATCTATATTCCCACGAACGGCGCTGCTGGCTTGTAATTACGGCTGTTGGAGGAAATCCGATAAATGTAAAGGTGTGTCAGCCAGTCGGTTTGTGTAAACGCGCGATCTGTCAGACTTTAGTTAAGAGTCTGTGGGCGTATGAGCGCGTCGTCTGTCTTTTGCTAGCAATTTAGTAATAATTAGACATCTGTTTGCGATCAAGCTGTTGTGCAGGCCCTCATGTGCGTTTCCACAGGCAAAGTGGAGTTTTGGCTGGGGACTGCCCCGCTTGATGTTGCGTTCATGCTAGCAAGCTAGTCACGTGCCGTTTGTCTCTCATGACACTTTCAGTCGCTAGTCAAGAAATGTCATTGAGAACAGCGCATTATTTAAAGACAGGTCGCTCGCTAAACTGAACTTAAGGTAAGACTTCAGGCGTTTGCATGCAACCCGTTTGAAATGATAATCTCGCTAAACAATTCGGGTAACTCATTATGCTATCATGTGAGTGGGTGTTCTTACCGTGAGCTCAGGGTTAGCACGGAGTTATGCTATTGATTTGCCCTTTGATCAACGGAGTCAAAAGGATACGGAAGTTGCCAGATCTCACTCTTCCACCCGCGGTATTAAAGCCAAAGATTAAAAAAGTGTCAATCAATACAGGGTGAAAGTTTATTTCCGTGTGTGTGTGTGTGTGTGTGTGTGTGTGTGTGTGTGTGTGTGTGTGTTTTTTTTTTTTAGTTATTGTTGTTGGATGTTTGTTTTTTACCAAAATCATAATCATAATATCATAATCCTAAATGAAAAAGGAACACCCCAAACACACACACTTTTTCATGTAAAGTTAAATGATGCAGATTAAATAAAAGAAATGTGAACAGTGTTTAAAGATACACTATAAAAATCGCTGGTTTCTGTAACAGCCTCAGCAGCGACCTCGTTTCCCCTCTCGTCTGTTCAGTATCCAGCATCACCAGTATACTAATCACCTCCTGATCATCTGCACCAGTTTCTCACTGGTTCGTGCTTTAAGTTAGATTTTCTTTTCTGCTTGGATGATTCATACTGTAGGTTACTGTACGGCTTAACAAACAAACAAACAAACAAACAAACGTTCTTTTGAAGCTGCTCAGGTACAGAGACTGGTTTGAAAAGGAGAGGCAAAAACGTCCTTCGGGAAGCCTGCAGAACTGTTCTCCAAGGTTATAATAAAACCACAAGAAACTCAGTTTATTTAGAAGCTCATTATGAGGAAATAAGTGGTGCTCAAGACAACTGCATGTATGGGTGTGTGTGTGTGTGTGAACAGGTTGAGAACTGAGATAACTCCATTTTGCTGCTCTGTGATAAACAAGTCTTTTTCACATGAAGCACGAAATACTGCAAACTGATAATGAGTATTTTGTGCAAGTTTTTTTTATTTATTATTCTTTCCCATTAAATGTTAAAAAACTGTCCAAATAGTTTGAGATCAAAATAAAGATGTGAAAATTGTGTGTGATTTTTCAAAACGCCATAAATCCAGCTCTTGCAGTTTTAAGGTTCTATAGCAGTTTTTATATAAAATAACCCATAATGTTATTAAACGTTTTTGTCCTTAGGTAAGTAAAATGAGTACCAATCTGAAAATGGCATTTATCGTGTTTTTGCTCTCAAACTTCATTCTCAAATTTCATTCAGCACTAAGCAGCACAGAATAAACCACCTCGCTGTCTAATAGGAATATTTCCATGATGTATATAAAAGCAACCCGAAAAAAAAAATCCCCGGTGAAGTCACAGCTTCAGTTTGTTATTTCCCAGAAGCGATTCCCGCCATGAGCCAGAGCTGTGAGAATGTCAGCGAGCGTGTCAAACACACCCTCTTGGAAGAATGCGCATTGTAGTTGGCCCTCTCATCTTACCGATCTCACCTTTGCCCCCGATCTCTCCTGTGCCAGGGAAACTTTTCTACTCGCTCCGTTTCTCTTTCTCTCTCTCTCTTGCTCTCTCTCTCACACACACACACACACACACACACACACACACACACACACACACACACACACACACACACACACACACACACAAACACACACAAACACAAATGGTCTCCAAGTTCTACAGCACAGTGGAAAATGATCAATTAGTGTGGGCCAAATTAGTGATGTTGCCATAACAACGAGGAAAAACAGTCAGCATCTGATGTGTTTGGAAGGCAACAGCGGTGAGGCAAAATTGCACAATCTGTTGTGTAAACACTTTTTAGATCCTGATGTTCGGCATTAGGCGGAGAGCCCACGACAGCCGATACTTTAATAGTGAACTGCTATACTCCAGCTAATAAGAGGATCTCAGCTGAAGGCTGTCGTGCAAACGTCTCTCCAGAGTTAAAACAGGGTGAAGTGTCAAACTCTCAAACTCGTCTAGTGGCCTTGGCGTGAACTCGCGCTCTGTCCTATTTTCCCGCTCTTTGTTTGCGTACAGCTCATTTTGTTCTTTGTTTGCGTACAGCCCCCCCCCCCCCCCCCCCCCCCCCCCCCCCGAAGAGGAAGATGAAGCTGTGCTCACTTAAGCAGGCTAAACTGTTGATTTTGGACTTGGGCTCATGTTTCTCTCTTATTCGTGTGATTGTACTTGCTTAAAAGAGCATTTCGTTTTTAGGCTTGTCTCTTGATTTTTATCTTTATGCCAGCATGGGATCGACCATTAAGCTCAAAACTCATGATATAACATGTCCGGGTAGTAGATTTCACAGTTTTGGGGATTTTTGGATCTTGGTGATGGTGGTGCTGATCTGTAAGGTCTGGAAAAATTGTGCAGTATTTTGAAGCATTAGAGTTTGTACGTTGTGGTTTCGCAGTAACGAAAATTTGAAGAAAAATAAATAAATAAATCAAGCACTTGCTGGGGTTTGAACCTGGGTCTTTCTGATTAGTAATCCAGTGCCTTAACCACTAAGCCACCCAAGCCTGTAAGTAATGTGTGAATAAAAAAAAATAATTGATTGATTTCTTTGTACAAGAATTCCCATTTAAACAATTGTTTATTGCTCACACTCCAATCCTGTAGGTGGCGGTATTGCACCATCCGCATATAAATGAAAAAGCTATTAAAAAATGACGCGTTTTAACGTTTATTAAGTTTTTTTTTTTTTTAATACTTAAAACCTGTAAGAAATATAGCTGCGTGAGACAAAACGGTAGTGCAACTGAATGGAATCTAATTGAAAATCGCAAACCGATTTCAACGAGCGATCGTATCGACTCGACAGTCCGCCTTTGAGTCACTGCTGTAATTGCAATGCGTTCATGTTGAAACTTCGTTGAAAAATTTACTTGGAACTTTCCGAATCTTATCAACTCTAGAAAAGGTCTAACAACTTCCATCCAGTTGAGAACTTTTTCAGTTTTTTGATTTGAATCTAATCAGAGTGGCCAAATCCTTACGGAAAAAAAAAAAGGCACAATTTCAGAATTTGGCTATTTATAGAGCAGGTTTTACCCCAGGACGGGGAACCCTTGTTGCAGTGTTCAGCCATGTTTCGAGCTCCTTGACGGTCTGATTCACTTCCAGCAAGCGTAGCGTTCACAGGAAGTGAGCACAAGATGACTGAGGCTTTTCTTGTTTACTCTGCTTGTCATTAAATCTTCAAGTCCCCACTAAGGCAAGATTTTCCTTTCGCCGAGTCTTAGCGTGTGTGAAACTTTTTTTTTAGGGAGCGGGAGGTGCAGGTCTGTGACGGGAACGCGTTACCTTACGTTAGTCTTAGATTTATACATGCTGTGTGCGAAAGCAGTCAAGCAAATCCCGGTCCCTAAACGTCTCTCTCTCTCTCTCTCTCTCTCTCTCTCTCTCTCTCTCTCCGAGTGTGCCGTGGAAGCCGCTCCATTTGTTCAAGCAATTCGTATTTACTGCTTCAAGAAATTTCCAGGTTATAAGTCTTAATTAATGAACAGGCCTCCTCTGTGTCGGACGCTTTGAAGCCGTAGGTGAAGCTTGAGCCTGTGTGCCACTCAGCTAGCATGTAAAGCAGCCCGCGGCCATGGCGCTATAGGATCTGAATAATCAAGCATTCAGGCTGGGATTGACATGACGCCGCGCTAGCGCAGACGAAGGAGGCTGTGCGTTTTTGGCATTCCGTCCCTTTGCGCGGGGTTGTTCGAGGAACTGCTCGATTTGAAGAAAGACCATGTTAAATAGGAGTAAATTCAGGCACAATGAAGGAAAATGACGCTCAATTAGGTTGGATTTTCGAGAAAAACGCTGACGGGATGGTTAGCGAGATTCTAAGGAAATCTACTCTGAGGCACTGGCACTGGTGACTCATTAGGGTTACAGAATAACAAGCGATCTGTTTGTCAGTTCCCAGGATCTAAAGCTCAAAAAAACAAAAACAAAAAGGCACTTTTTTTTGGGGGGGGGGGGGTTGTTTCAAGGGAGATGATGCGTGAACTTTTTTTTTTTTAACTTCATTTTCCTTCAGGGCCCGGGGAGAAACGGTGACAGGCGAACGTCACGTCAGACGTCGGGTCGCTTTTTGGTAATGAAAGTAAGTTGCTGATTAACCTCTGCGATTATAATTTATCACTATGAAATGTCTGAGGAAAATTAAGCGTTTTTTTTTTATTATTATTTATTTTTTACTTCATACAATTTTGTGGCGCTTCCAGGAGTTGCAGCGTGTGCATGCGGCGAAGATTATATTTGTGTCGTTTAATTAAAATATCAACGGGCGGATTCGTTTATTCAAGTAGCTTTTCATGTGTAAATGGTGTGGAATATGAGAGCCGTACAGGAAGCAAGAACGAGGCGATGAAATTAAGGGGCGGATCCTGAATCGGACCTCGGGCCCACCTACAGCGGGACAGATCCGTTAACACTCATTCGATTTGCTCATTAAGGACCAACGAAAGTTTGCTTTAAATGCAGCTGTGACTCGACCGACCAAGTAAACATGCATCATTGTTAACGTATCTCACACACACACACACACACACACACACAGATACAAGTACAGTTACATAATCTATATCCTTCTCCTCATCTCTCTCTCTCACACGCGCACACACACACACACACACACACACACACAAGTTGTAGCTCGTCTTCCTGAATGCCTTTAAGCGAGGCATTTAGACAGGTTCGATTTGCAATCCCCAAATTAACACATCGTTCATTATATATTTGAAATGAGATCTGATTTCATCTGGAGCTCAACATACTGTGTAGCTGATTACATAAGAGTGAAACAGTTTTATCATTTTATTTTATTCTATATGATTACCAGGTCAAAAATGATTGGAACTAATAATAATAATGATTTTTTTAAAAAGCATACAAACACAAAAAGTCTCCTTGGATATCCTTATGTTCATAACACAATGAGCAAACTGCTAGCGGATCGTTGTTCTTTCTTTGCTGTCGGTATTTATTACGAGTTTGAAAGCTGTTGTGTATGATTAAGTTAGAAACCTGTGGCAGAGGACATTTTGTTAATGGATTCATAGCAGATTTGTAGGGACTTCAAGGCCCAGAGCAAAACATATGGGAAGCTTCTAGAATAAGACAGTTGACCAGTTATAGAAAGCAGTCATGAGGTCATCGTCTGATCGTATTTCAACAGTTTAACTGATCAATAACTGTGAGGCCGAAGCGACCCAAATCATCCAAGACAGGTCAGAAGGAATTTCACAGACGAATAAATAAATAAAAATTAACGGTATTTGCGAAACTACAGTAAAAATAGTCACAAACAGTTTCTTTTTGTAAAAAATAATAAATATTGACAGTTGTGTGCTCAGTCTTTGTTCATGCTAATGCATCTCAAAGTATATGAATATCATGAAAAGGTGTTTTTTTGTTTATTTATTTATTTTATTATTATTCTAAAATAAATAAATAAACAAACCAAGGGTGGCGCAGTGGTGTAGTGGTTAGCACTGTGGCCTTGCACCTCCAGCGTTCGGGTTCGATTCCCTTCTCTTTGTGCATGGTGTTTGCATGCTCTCCCAGTGCTTGGTGGGTTTCCTCCGGTTACTCCGGTTTCCTCCCACAGTCCAAATACGTATATGCAGGCTGATTGGTTTTCCCAGAATTGCCCATAGTGTGTGAATGAGTGTATTGCGTGTGTGCCCTGCGATGGATTGGCCCCCTGTCCAGAGGAGTCCCACCAAGCACAGGGAGAAATGCAAACTCCATGCACGCAGAGAAGGGGAATCGAGCCCAGCCGGGAATCCTGAAGGTGCAAGGCGACAGTGCTAACCACTACACCGCTGTGCCGCCTCGTACCACATCCAGTGTAATCATTTCTCGCCTTTTTGTTTGTTTGTTTGTTTGTTTGTTTTAATTTCGATATTTGCAGCTTACAGCTTATTACATTCCAAAATATTAGAATATTTCCTAAGATCTATCAAAAAAGGATTTAAAATATACAATGCAATGTCCAACTTCATGAAAAGAATGTTCATTTACGTTAGTAGTTGATGCTTCTGATGTTGTCTCTGGTTCATGAGCAGCTCGCTTCTTGGAATGTAACAGTCGTTGGCTGTTTCCTGAAGGTGTGTGTGTGTGTGTGTGGTGGCTCTTGACACATTGACTCCTGCTTCACTCCACTCTTTGTAAACCTCTTCTCAGGTTCTTGAATCACTTTGCCTACCAATCTCTTCGAGTCTGTGGTCGTCCCTGTTGCTTGACCTTTTCCTACCACAATCTCCCGTCTAGACGACTTTCCATGAACATGCCTTGATGCAGCTCAGTGCGAACAGCCAGACCTTTCAGCGATGGCCGTCTGTGGCTGATCGTCATGTGGACAACTGTCAAGTCGGCGGTCGTTCCCAATGATTCCCTACTTTTCAAATTTTCGAGACGCACTTGTACAATGAGTCACCAGTTAAAGTTACAAGCCTTATAATAAGTCAGGTTAGCCTATTCGTTTAGATTTTATAATTCTCACAAACAAAGCGTATTTATTATTTCACTACTGTATATGGCCAAGGGTTTGTTGTGGACACCTTACCATTTCAGTCATATGTGCTTGATGAACATCTCATTACAGATATTTGATGTTGTAATAAGGAAGGCACTGATGCTGGAGTGTCTGGCTCCATTTTTGGCGGGGTTGAGGATCAGGCTCTGAACATTCACATGGAAATTATAATATTTGTTGAGCAGTCAGAATTGAGAATTCTGTAATATTATTATATAGTTTATAAAACTGCACTCTGTATATGTAACTTTTTTTTTTTTATGTCGGTAGCTAGCTTGAAGTTGTTTATGGATCTACTGTAATAAATCGCTTTTCATTACTGTCCCGTTTCTGGACAGTGATGTTTTATTTAACAGTATGCCGAAAAAATATTTCCTCCAGAGGCTTCGGTGCATTAATACGTCCTGACATTTATTTTTGCAGATCACAGCCAGTCTAGTGATCTAAGCCTCATAGAATTGCAAGCTTCTTCCTTCTGCTTGGTGCATTTGAGGACCATGCCCTGCTCTGGGCAGGACACTTAAGATTTCTCCACTCCACCTTTAACACACCATGTGTTTCTGGACTTTGCTTTGTGCACGAGGGGCATTGTCGTGCTGGAACAAGTTTGCACCTGCTAGTTCTAGTGAAGGAAACCTGGAAGGAATTCTACGGTATACAGGGACATTCAGCACAATTGTGTGGTTAAGTCCCACGTATGGGTGTGTTGGTCAGGTGTTTAAAACCCGTTGTCTATGTACACATGTTGGCTTAGTCACCAAACAATTCTGAGTCAACAGCTACTAAATGGGGGGGGGGGCATGATGGAGTAATCAGCGCTTACTCTGAAAAACATAAAGCATCATCTTTTCAAACTTATTATAGCCACTTTTCCAATGTTATACGCCCGTTTCTGAGCACACAATTGGCGATTGTTCCCGTGACTGACGGTAGAGAAAGCATAACGGCGTCTCTCCCACCCAGAAAGCCTGACAGTCTCCTTTTAAAAAGCTGCTGATCATGTCGCAGATGGTTTTGTCTTTACTTTGTAATTGTCGGTTTCGGAGATTCCGTTCCCCTTTTACATCTGTCAGGAATGCAAGCTCAAGCAGCCAGCCAGCTTTGGACAATAGGCTTGTGTCTTCTTTCCTCGATTTCGTTAAGCAAGGAAAGAAGGTTTGTAGCATTTCGCCCCTTGCTTAGGCATCTTATTCCAGGCTGTCACGATCGTTCAAATCCTTGGAGACATCAGAAGCAATGTCAAAAACCCACCATCGAACGCTGTCCAGATCCCCATCATCAAACACCATCTGGATGAACGCAGCTAATCAGATTAGATGATCACATCGGACCTTGACGTGACCAGTTCCAGCTGCGTCATCTGATCTGCTTGACACCAAGCTAGACGTTATTACGTCTGTCTTCTTCTTCTGGGGTCCCGGAATACCGTTTCCGAGGCCATCACAAGCGCCACTTCCGTCCCCGTCCCATCATTGTTGAAGGGCTTCCATTCTTCATGAATATCCTGCTAAATAAGCTTGCCAATACAGCCGTTCCGTTCCGTTAGCGCAGTCTTTGACGCGTATATAAACCTGACCATATTTCTTTCGATTGGAAGCCGGTGTCACACGTAATTAACTTGATGGTTTGATTGGAGTGAAATGGGAAAGCGTTTCCAGGGTGCGTTCAATTAACAAATGGATGGTTGGATTACTTTCTGTGCATCAACGTTTGGTGATTTATTGCGTCTGTTTCTTCGTCTGTCTCTATGCAAGACCTTGTAATGTTTGTCTGATAATTACCCAACTGGTTGGGCAAGCCGGCCCTGTTTGCTCCAGTCCGGTCAGTTTAATTACTAAACATTGGGCTGATTTGCCTATTAGGTTTTTACGGAGGTCCGTATGTAAATTTCCAACTGTTGAAATGATCAAGAGCTTGCCGGCTCTCTTTTAATCCGTCAATCAAAAACAACAATGACCTCTGGCCAGATCTTCTACTTTGGAGGATTATGGATTAAAAAAAAAAAGTTTTTTTAAACGCTGCGTTCACTTAATGCTTTATGATACACACCTACTTTAAAAATCAGCACAAGCTTCGAACACATGGTAGGTGGACCAGTATGGAAAAATAATCAGAGTTACTTTATTTGTTCTTCGTGATCACATCATGTTGAAACCATGGATGCACCCAACTTCTTTATTCTCCCGGACTCCTCCTGGACACATCTGGAACTTTTTTCATGCCTGGTCGATTATTCTGACATCAAAAGCTGCAAAGAACTGCACCGAGTTCCAAAGTGAGTGTGTGTTTATGATGCAAGCTACGAGTTGATTTTTAAACGCCGGGAGTCTAAAGGTTTAAGTTGTTATCCAGGGTTAAAGGGTCATTAAAGAACTTCCGGCTGATCTGTTCGATGCGTGTGTTTGCGCTCAAGTTGGATGGTACGTTGGACGGTGTCGTTAGATTGCCTTTAGATTTGCGGATTGTCGAAAAATGACTAGCCGCGTTATCGGGATTCTTTGGTTGGTCCTGTGTAGAACCCTGATTACGTACACTTTGTCGCCAAGTTAACAAAGGTGGTGTAGTGGTTCGCGCTGTCGCCTTGCGCCTGCAGGTTCCGGGTTCGATTCCCACCTCAGGTCTGTGAGCACGGAGTTTGCTCGGTGGGTTTCCTCCCAAAATTTCCTCCCTATTATAAAGGTTCACTTTATCCACTTCCGTATGAATTAAGTGATGCTACAGGATTAAAAACGTTCGTTTTCGGATGTTGAGTACAATCTTCTCGAGCAATCGGAATTGAGAACTCTGTAATATTGTTACATAGTTTATAAAACTGCACACTATATATGTAACTTTTATGTCGGTAGCTAGCTTGAAGATGCTGTAATACATCGCTTTTCATTTCTGTCCCGTTTCTGGGCCTTTATGTTTTATTTAATAAGCCGAAAGAATATTTCCTCCAGATGCCTCGGTGCATTAATAGGTCCTGACATATTTATTTCTGCAGATCACAGCCAGTCGAGTGATCCGAGCCTCGTTAAATCACATGCTTCCTTCTGCCGACTCGTGTATGTCTCTGATTTGCATGTTTTGAACCATTTCTGTCCTGCCGCGCCCCAAAGACCACACATCGTCCTTAATCATCCGGTGACCTGCGGACTGATCTGCGTACAGCGTCCAAAAGTCCGGGAAGCACCAAAGGCAGTAGCAGCACGGCACAGCGCAGCATCATGGCTCCCAAGCCAAACGTGCAGGACGGCTCATTTTTCTCTCCCTGCTCTGGATGGAGGGCCCCCTCATACCGCTTTCAACCGCAAAGCACTTTTTTTCTCTCTCTCTCTCTCTCTTTTTTTTTCGCTTGGATTTTTTTCCCCCTCTACTTTTTTGTCCGGCTGCCAGCTACGCGGCAGCCCTTTTTATTTCCCGCCAGCGCCGAAGAACAAGGTCCAAAGTTCAGAGTCGTTGTGTGCAGATCTAGGGCATTTGGAAACGCTCCCCCTCTCTGCTTCTCACAGGTAGTCTGGATGTTTTTTTTTTTTGTTGTTGTTGTTTTTTTTCCCCCCCTTCCCAGGCTTTTCTGGCCTTTACTGTTATTTGGGTTGTACAGCAACTACGAGGTGGTATACTACCACAAGCGCTACAGACAGGATTAGATTTATGAGGAAAACACAATTTTCGAGTAGTATAAGTGAATTTGTGCCCAGAGGGGTTTGTACTTAAAGCTGCCTTCTTTCCTATAATACATATTTCATTTCATTGTAAAATGCTACAGTTGAGGGTTTAAGGGTCTGGCTTGGGAACCCGGCTTGATCCTGCTGGGAATTTCCTTTCCGGATGAAGGTGAAGTTCATTTATGAAACGTTTTCTAAGTCGGGGAATCTACAAGTGACGGGAATCACCGTTTCGAATAAAATTGCTATCCTATTCTATAAATATCGCGATAACTTGTTAAAGATTCATTAAAGCGTGCAATGAATTCATTGTAAAACAATACAAACTAACTGGAAGTACAAGAGTTTCACATTTAGCTGAGCAGCACGTGTGTCCCTGTCATCCGCCGTAATAATAATAATTATAATTCCCTCGGGATGAAAAAGTGTAAATAGACCTTTATAAACCTGTAGGATTATAAAGAAAAGGGCGACGTTTTACCGCCTCCATTCGAAGTGAGTGTTTGTGGGTTGATCGGCTGCCAGAGCGCCGGCGCTTGCGTCTTCACGCATGGACACATGATTTTTTGGGGGGATTTTTCCCCGATTTTCTCCCTAATTTAGTCGTGTCCAATTCCTCCCCGTCACTAGGGGGCTCCCACATTAAGGCTACTACTACCACTCAGTCGGGAGGGCCGAAGACTATCACACGTTTCCTCCGAACCACGTGACGCCAGCCTTTTCGAACTGCTCGCTCGCGCACCGTTGGGGGCGGCGTAACACACTCGGAGGACAGCGCTATCCGCTCCCTCCGTTGCGCGAGCTCACAGACGCCTCTGACTGGCTGTAGAGCCGTGATTAATGTCGGAGCACTATGTACCTCTCATCCCTCTCCTCTGAGAGAGCTCGGCCAATCAGCTCTCTTTAGACCTCCGGCTGCGAGAGGTTACAGCACCACCCGGGATTCGAACTAGCGATCTAGCTCCGGATGATAGGGCGAGCGCTTTAACCACTGCGCCACTTGGAGGCCGGACGCGTGATTTTCTACTAATTAGCGCTTGCGGCGTTTTGAGGCCGGTGTAAGCGTGTGTACTGAGTGGGTTCGAGACTAATTCACCCACAGAGTTTGGAGAAAATGGCTGACCTGAGACTTTTAGCGCGCATGATTTTCCATAACGAAACGCCATGAAAAACGCGTTTCTGTCGCGCCACTCGAAAGCTCGTGCGCCCGCTATGTTTATATCTGAGGCTGATCACCGGTCACGGCGATCAAACTGAAGAAAGTAGGTCGGTACGGTCTGCAGTACTGAGGAGAGAGCAACTCCCTGCCAAAACCCACAATCAACCCAGTTGCGGCAGCACGTTCAGCAAGAAAACACAACGTAACAGAACAGCATACTGTCGGCTCTTAAACAACACTGTGTCTCCTCAATAGTTGCTTTTAAGTCGTTCCGATTTGCCTCTGAGCTGTGTTATTCTGTTGCGAAGACTGAACTCCAAATCCTGCTCTAACCCCTAATCAAGGGCACTACTGGGTGTATGGAACAAGGGTTTGGACATCCTACAAGGCGCACTCGCTTTCCATTTAATGCTGTTTGGGATTCAATCCCGGAACCTCAGGAACCTACATAGTCATGAGAAGAATTTGAAACTACTTTCACTCCTGTTACCCTAACTGTCCACATCACAGCCATGCTGATAATCAGTACAACGGCACTCGCTCTCGATTACGGGATTACGCAATGCAAATTATCATAACAAAAAGAAGAAAAAAGAAGGAAAAAACACCCTAAAAAGAAAAATCTCTCCGATTTATAGCGGTCGCGTGCGCTATCAAATGACGAAGAACGTCAATAATTGTAATTGTTTTTTTATCTTTCATTTCGATTGATTCACATGACATCCGCTTCCATTCAGAAACCGGTCTAACCGCTGACTCTCTGGCTCGCTGTATTGCAATTATATAATTATCAAATTAATAGCTGCACGGTTCCAAAAAATGTAGGCGCGCTGCATATTAAAAGCACCTCATTAAAACGGCGAGTTCCATCCCATGGTCATCCTTTCACCACAAAATAAGCGTGGGTGCATTCCGAGCACAACCATTAAAATGTAACCAGACACTGCGATGGATTAGCCTAGCTATTCATTTCGGCAATCTCGGTCTGAGCACGAAGCCGTCTTGACCTCGGAACGCGGGAATGATCATTTTAACAGAAGGATGTTCCGAGGCCGCGTGACGTGGACGGAGAGGACAACGCGGCACGTGCGTGCAGACTCTCGTGCGCTTCATCCGCTCGCTCCGTTCTCCGTTCTCCTTTGTGATCGAGTTACAGCAGCTGCTGACTGACACGCTGGTGTGGCCTCGACACTATACTGCACTTTAATAAAGGCCTTGTTGTGGTGAGCGGATCATTTTTACTGCACAAGCAGCTGGTTTGTTACCTGCTTTGCATTCCAAAGGTTCTACTGTAAATGTAATCTGGCTTCATCTCTGTGGGATTATGGGTAAACAAAACATGACCTGTGCACGGGGACACAATAAAGTGGGTTAAGTTTCTGCTCTTTTTGTTTTAATATCGTGTCCCATGTGATCCGCGGGCTGGACGCAAGGGAGAACTGATTGGATTTGACGCATGATAGGGCACCACTGAAATCCCTAGAGTTTCTACATTTCAAGACTTTGCAAGAATAATTGTTTAGACTTTTATTGATTGATTTTTTTAAAATTATTTTTAAAATTATTTTATTGTTGTCAAGGTCAATTAAGTTACCGAACATGGTTCGGGTGTTATAATTTTTCCAAAAAGTGTATATATAGAAATATTTTTACCTTATGCGGTAACATTTATTTTAAAAAATGCGTAAAGAGATGTTGACGTAACATGGAAGGAGTTTCCGTTTTGTCAGTTATTTGTAACGGCGTCACGGTGCTTTCTAAAGTAAACAATTATTATTATTATTATTTTTTTATACGCTAGTTTCTTTATCACTTCAAGAGAGAAAGCAAAGTGCTACTGTACACATGTGGGTGAGAAAAATACTTCCTTTATGAAGTGCTTTGGCAAACTACTGTACAAAGGAAGTGCTATGGTTAATAACGCGTTTATCATTTTCGCGAGTGCATGTTGCCATTGCGTCATGTTGACTTTGTGCTTGTGCCAGGAGAAGGACGGGTCCTATGCTTTAACAAGTTTTGGGTGATCTTTAAACCTGTTTCGCTCCACAATATCGTCATGATTTAAAAGCACAGTGACGGCCAAACCACGTATACACGATATACATGTGAATCTGTGTGTGCTGACGCATGCCAGGTATACAAATGACCGTATGTAAAGAGATGCGCCTGAGCGGTGGCCACAAGGAACAGCACTTCACTTCATCGTTTTCAGTATAATCTCTCAAATCTACTTTTACAGATTAAACTAATGTAACTTTACACATTTGATAGCGATGCACGTTTCTTATACTTCAGGTTAGATGTTTACTCGAGCATCGTTATTATTCCTTTAACAGTTAGATAAGCTCAATTTTAATAGGAGTACTTTTCTAAATCGCTGAAATAAATCGAGTGACGCAAACCTCTCGGATTCCTACTATTTAAATATTTGAGCTCAGTGTTTACAAATTGTATGACGGTCTTAAATGTACTTTTGTCGAATCATGTCGAATTTACCTTTAAAAATGTTTGAAAGACTAATTAAGGCAGGACAGAATTCTCATATTTGTATTAGTATCAAACTCCCTTCAAATACATTTGTTATGCGTTACATTAAGTAAACAAATAATAATTGATAAACAAATTAAAAGAACCTTAAGTGCATATTTACAAGCTACGTCAATCAGTTAAAAAAAGCTGAATAAACACCTCATGTGTGGTACAAGGCAGATAAATAATTCTAATGGAGATAAACAAACTTTAAAAATACAATTTTAAATAACAAAGTCAAGTAAACGACTCAGATTTATATTTACAGAGTATATAAACTAAACCACTTTGTACTGTTTACAATGTAGATAAACAACTCAAATGTAACATTTACACTTTGTTTGAACCTCTCCAATTAAAATGTAGTTAAGTAGATACGTCAGATAAACAACTTGAATAAATATTTGCGAGTTCGAGTTAAACCACTTGATTTTAAGCTGTTTGTCTAAGTTGCAAGTATATATTTGGGTGGTTTATCTGACTTGTTAAAATAATTTTAAGTGTCGTATCTGATCAAAATTTTACATTTATTAATTTTACAGTTTTAAAGTTGTTCTTTATCGTGTTCTTTAACAGAGCACTGTTCTGTTTATTTACCTCTGTATCGACCATTCATGTTTAGGTTATTTATCTAATTTGTAAATATAAATTTGAACGGCTCATCTGACTGTAAAAATGACTTTACAGTATGTTTACGAGGTGAATAAACAGAACAACGCTCCATTTACCTGGTAGATTACAACTATTATAATTGATAATAATCCAATTAAAATTTACGAGTTCGAAAAACTACTCAAATGTATGTTTGTAAATTTATATTTACAAGCTAAACAATAAGCAATGCTCTATATACAAGGTGTAAATAAATAACTCCAATAGAATGAAAACAAATAATAATAATAATAATAATAATAATAATATTTACAAGTTAGAGGTTTTAACAAGCTGGATAAATTAATTTTTAAATGTTAGATTTAACAATAGTTTTTTTTTTTGTATTTAATACTTAAAATACAAACTGTATTAGAGGTGAATAAAAAAAAAAAAGTATTATTATTTTACAAATGATTTGCTGTTTAGGATGTTTGCTCGAGTTTGCTCGACTTGCCTGTTGATTCCGCTTCATAAGAAGAGCTTAGAAATGCCTGAGTGTGGTTTTGGGCTAAAGTAATGACATGTTTGTGAGGGTTTTATTTTATTTTTTTTCTCCTCTCCCCGCTCTATCACGTGATCAGCGGTCACATGTTCAGCAGGACTCCACTTAAGCTCCATACGTTTCGAGACGCGAGGGTGCAGAACAGCAGGCCAACTCCGACCGCGCTGACAGAAAATGAGTCGGCCCGCAGTGATGTTGGAAGCGGCGGTGTACGTTGGCCCGTGGCCGCGGGGCCGCGCCGGCATTCCAGCTCATTCCAGAGCTGCATACCACCGGTTATGTAACAGTCATGTGATTTCAGAAACGACTTTGAAAAGAGGGAAGTCTCTGGGCCTCGTGAGATTCCTGCCAAAACCGCTGTTTTGCTTCTCAAATTTCTGCCAGTCTATCTGATTACTGAGCTATGTCAACAAAATTCACAAATCATCCTCGCATACGCATGTGTGTAGCAAATAAAGCAGATTGAACTTTTGGCCAGGTAGTTGTTATCCGTCGTACGTGTTTGTTTCGTTCTGTCAAGCGGCTAAAATGGCAGAGCTCGTTTTCAAAGCAATGAGAAGAAGAATTAATGGGATTTAATGAATTTGTATATTTAGAAATGTTTTATTTATGGAAAATAACCAAGCATTTTTCCATGTATTTTTATTAATCAGATTTGTTTTTTTTTTAGGATTCACTTATTTTTTTAGGATTTTGAGAAGAATTTTGTTTTTTGTTTGTGTGTCTGTTTTTTTTTTGGAACTTTAAAAAAAAAATTTGTTTGTTTGTTTGTTTTTCCCAAACGATTTCGCAGCTCGTCGATCAGTAAACACAGCCGGGTCTTCACCAGGCAAACGCGCATGAATGTGAACGCGCGTGTGTGTGTGTAAATGTGCAAACGCATGAGCGTGTTCCAGCTCCGCTGTGCGCGCGCCGTCCCTACCTCGCAGTGTGGAAAACAGCCCGATGGCTTCCAGGAAGCTGCGGCCGCTTCGGCACGGCCCCCTTCCATTACTGCAGCTGGTGCCGTCGCTCTCGGCGTCACTCTTCACGGAATTCATGCCTTTAAAGACTGAGGCTTACGCTGCTGTTCCAGATCTCCCCATCTACTCTATTACGCTCGCTCCGCGTCTCTCCTGGGAGATGAGCGCTCACATTAATTATTCCTTGTTGTTGTACTTGTTTTTCTGACCGCGCATTCATACACAACCTGGTCACCGTGATGATGGATGATGGATGATTCACGCACACACAGTGCACACGCAGGGTGTCCGTGATCCTGCATATTGAAGGCGCACATTACTGCTTCATGCATGTGCTAACGCCGCTGGCGAAAGAGAAGAGGGGGTTTTAGTTAATCAGGTAGAGACCGAAAGGTCAAAGAGCGGAGGGTGCGTCAGAATCGAGTAGAACGTAGAGAGTCGTGTAGCGTGGGCTAGAGCGTCGTTGCGTTGGCCTCTTCCTTCGTTTTGACGTTTTAGCACGTACACCCTGGACTGAGAGCGTAAAAAGTTTCACGCTGTGGTGACTGATAGCATTGTTGCCGTTTTAATTTGGACGGTTTGCACACCTTTAATTCACGAAATTTGCCCCCGAGGCGAGCGCTGTGTGAGCAGGGGGAAAAGATAACGAGATGTCTTAGTGTAAATAGATGTCATAGAGTGGTAGACTAGACTAGACTAGAAAAGTCCTGAATAGCAACCATAATGAATAAAATAGAATAAAAGACGCAACTAGAATAAAAGCGAACAATAGATTAGAAATAACGGAAATGAGAGCCACGAGTAGAAGAAAAGCCAATAAGAGGAAAAGAGATGTATGTGCAATGGATTAAGGATTGAATGTAAAAATGATATAAAGGTGTAGACATAATGAGAATAGAGAAGAATGGAATAGAATATGTGTCAAATTTATGTAAGTTACGTACTGTAAAACAGACTACTATAGATTAGAAGGCAATTAGAATTCAATGGATTGGGACAGAATTGAATAGAACGAAGTCGAATCAAATAGAGTTGAATAGAGTACCAGAGACGAAATTAGAATAGGGAAATATGGACGAATACGCCGGAGCCGTGATCAGAAACGCCGGCCTCCCAGGAGCTCCTTTAACGCCCCAAACGTGTGGAAATGGCTCGGAGCGATTCGCAGCCGAGTCCCTTAACGTGAAGTGATGTGAGCGGAGTTTCTTACAGACAGATGCGTCATCGTCTCGGTGGATCAGGCATCCCACTCGGAGCCACCTCAGCCACGGATGTACAGCCGTCTTCTTTCAAACGCTTGCACCGTTCAAATGATGAAATAAAGTGAAAATGAAATCAATAAAATAAGACAAAAAAAAATCTCACCACCGCCCAGTGCTCGAAGTCTCCGGTAAATCTCCACTGGAGATTTAAGGTTCGACTTGAAGTCCCGGTTTGACTTGAACGCCCCCGGTGGAATAAAATAAAATGGAATAGAAGCGTATAACATGTATAACTGAATAGAACAGAGTGGAATAGAACTCAATTAAAAGACCTATTTAGGATAGAAGATATGAACCGACTTGAATAAGTGTACTGGATCTGTACTGTACAGTGAATCGCTCGGATCAAAGACACACACACAGACTCTGAATGTGAATAGAAGAGACTTGAGACCAATAGAATAAATAGTGGAACAGAGGTCATGAGTAGAGCTGAGTGAGTACACAGCATTCACATTACAAAGAACGTAAGATGTTAGTAGAACACAGTGCAGCGAGTGTATCAAGGCCGCTGTTACAGAACAGTAGCGAAGCGCGAGTGGACCGGAGAAACCCAAATGTCCTGTATAGGAAAGAGACGAGGAGCGAAGCTGAGAAATGGGTAATATAGAATTAAGAATAGAATAGAATAGAGTAGGAGGGGGGGGTTATATGTTCTATAACACTGTATCCTTGCTTAGAAAGTGAACTTCAGATGACGGCGTGTACAGTATCACAGTTACCAAAGTTCTGCCTCTCGTTTGTTCCCCCCCAGCATTCCGTTTCCTTTTCCTCTCGGGATTTCCGAGTGTAATCGACCTTTTCCTCCCTGGACATTTGTTTAAACTTTGAACCTGATTATGCACTGTTTTTTTTTTTTTTTTCTTCCATAAAAGAAAGCTGAATTAAGATCAAAGATTGATGATTTTATACAGACGTCTGTTTTCTCATCTGTAGATTTTGAGTCTTCGGTTTTGTTTCGATTGATTTCTTTTTCTTTTTTTTACTTCTTCATGCAGCATTTGATTTTTATCAGACGTTTGCAGCGGAGCAAGCGCGCTCTTGTGCAAGCTTTGTAATTAGTTTCTTATTCCTGCATGCGTCTAAGATAAACAGGGTGATCTGATAAGCGCTCCGTAACCTGTACCGACTTGTCAGAGCTAAAGAGGAAGCAAGACGGCTTTGTTTTTAGGATAAACAGACGATTTCAGAATCGATATTTCAAAAAAGAAAATTATTCATTCGTTTGCATTTGAGGTGGAAAAATGTAGGTGTTCCTTTATAATCCTATAGGGGGGTGTGGTCTACACTATTCACAAATGCGGATCCCATGTAAAAGTTTGTTTAGAATTCTATAAATTAATCAAATCAAATCTAATAAATAAATAAATAATAAATAAAATAATATTGAATTTGGATATTTACAAAATTGCAATACAAATTGAATCAGCACCTAGGTATCACGATAATATCATATCGGCTGGTCCCTGGTGATTCCCATCCCTAATTTTTATTTACATACTGTACATTTTATTTTATTTTTTATTATATACATTTATTCTGGTTATCATTTTACGTTATAGCACCTAAAACTTAAACTTTTTTTTTAATCATTCCTTTACATTTTAAATAAAAAAAAAATTGTAATAAAATAATAACAATAATCATAATAGTAATAATAATAATAATCATAATAATAATTTTTGGAAAAAAATTTCATGCATGCCAGATTGATCCGAGTTGTATTTGAGCTTTAATATTTTTTTAATATTAATATTTTAAAGTAGAGTTCTAAGACTTATGATAACATGTCTTTTTTTTTCTTTGATTTTTCATTTTTCAGTCTTATTATTTTGATTCATACACACTCACATTTCATACAAACTTACTTCTTTTGATTGTGTAAAGCTGCTTTTGCGACAATGTCGATTGTTACAAGCGCTATACAAATAAAATTGAATCGAATTGAATTGAATTGAATTTTTCCCGCCTGTCTTTTTCACACAGTAATGGAGGCCATGGCCGTGAGCACATCTGCACAGGGTACGGATGAGTTTGACCGCAATGCCCCGCGGATCTGCGGCGTCTGCGGAGACAAGGCCACCGGATTCCACTTCAACGCCATGACCTGCGAAGGCTGCAAGGGCTTTTTCAGGTGAGGCCGAGCTGCACGTTAAACAAAAAGTTTATACGTTTGCATATCGAACCTACAGCACGTGACACACTGTAAAGCACAAATGAAGGTTTTAATGACATGCGTGAGAAGCATGTAGTGCAGTTTATCGACGGTGGTGGGCAAAGTACACCGAACCTGAACTCGAGCAAAAGTAGACAAAATCCTCAGTCAGATGTTACTCCATTTCCATTGAGTATAAGGACTCGCCTTTAAATAGTGTTAAGTATGGAAATTTAATTAAGTATCAAAAGTAGTGTTTTTTTTCCACAGTAGACTTTGTCATAGTAAAAATCTCTCTCTGCTTTCTGAATGTTAACAGCAAGAGAAGACAAAATCCCGGCTTCACATCCGACACACCGCTGTGGTTATGTAACACAATGATGCGCAGAAATGTAGTGAAGTAAAAGTACAGATATCTCCTGCACTATGTAGTGAAGTAAAAGAAAAAAAAATCTTAATTTACAGATGCATGAAATATTTGCGTAATTACAATAAGAAAGTAAAATTACTTAGTTGCTTTCCACCTCTGTTTATTGCTTTATGGTTTATTACAACATGTGTAACTTTGCTTTGAACTTCACAGCTGTAAAGAGGAGAACGTTAACGGGCATTTTAAATGTTTTATTTTAAAGGCATTTTAAACAGTTTGCAGGTTGATCATTCACCTAGAACAAGTTGATGTTTAAGTAAATCATGAATATACAAGAGACATTTCCAACATGCTGACAGTCATAAAAAAATTTTTTTTACATTTAAAATGGGACTGTTTCAATACTGGGTGATTCACTCGAAAGAGGCCCCGGATATTCTGTAATAGCTCTTGCTAGGTTGAAACAATCTGAATAAAACTACATACAATATACTTTATACAGTATATACAGTATAAAGCTTCGGGATGCCCCTGAGTCAGACCAATAAGGGAGGCAGCCATCGCGCCATTTAACACCGCAGCCCTTCACTCAGTTACTCGACTTCTCATCAGTACGGTGGTGTACAGTAATAAGCTTCGCGTCTTCATAGTGCATTGAGGAAGAAATATGGTGTCTCTGAATGTTTAGAAGATTTTAAGGAAGACGTCCAACGTGAAACAGCTGCTACTGTATTTTCCCCCAGTATCCTTACCGATATGCTCAGACATATTGCGAGCGCCGCGTCTAAATGCGTCTGGCAGAAAACGGATATCACTTCGATCATCGCATGTAATGGAATCGATTACGCATACATCAAGGTATGTAGCTTATTTCTTTGGTTCAGATTGCTTCAACAAAATGAGAGTTATTACAGAATATTTGGGGCCTCTTTCAAGTGAATCACCATGTATAGGTATAGGTATATATATATATATATATATATATATATAGGTCTGAATGTGTTGAGAAATGTGAAACTGAAACATACACATTAGCACGCAACATAATTTATTGGAATATATTTTCTTTCATACATTGTGTACTACATGTTTGTTTTACAGCTTCTACTAGTGCTCGGTATTAACACTCGCCTGCTTTCTAACGGGAAACCAACATCTGGGTTCGGACAAGTGAATTCCCTTACTCAGCTTTTCAAAAATGAGCACATGTTCACTCCATGGCTCATCAACAGCGAAATAAATTGTACCGTGCGAATGTCTCGAGTCACCCCCCCCATTTTTTCATATTAAATGGTTTTATGTGATGTACAGTAGATTAACTTCATTAAAGTAAGGGGTAGCATTTAAAAACTTGATTATCAGCAGCGAACCCGTTTCCCGTCCTCTTCAGGCAGCCCGTGGAACGGTTCCTCAAGGCCACATTAAAATACAAGAAAGTCTGGCTCTTTGTAAGCAAAATATGAAGAAATTGGGGGGCTCAAGACTTTTGCACAGTACTGTATCTCTGGGTAATGGTGCGTGCAACGAGTGACCGGTGTAAAATTCGGTTGTAGCATCAACATTTGTTTCTGTAAACGCTACCAGTTTGTTTCACCATTTAAAGTCTACCATCCAGCTGAATACACATGGAGTGTACGGTTTGTTAAAGCGGCAGTGGAACGTCTCTCCTAAACCACAGCCGAGTGAGACTTCAGCCTCTTTTACCCCTTATGCGAAAGTAGGGTAGGGTCGGCAGCCGCCCTTAAAATCGTCCCGTTTTTTAATGTAATGCTGTAAGTCTGATCATTTTGTACACAGCGTGTCATATTTACTCCCGAGTTTTCACAGTGTAGAGGAAAACATCATAGTGAATAAACTCATAGGAGTGTCACCAAAAGCTCAGCCTCCATTTAGGGGGTGTTAAGGTCTTCCAATGGACGTCCACCTGCAGAACAGATGAGACTGTTGAAGTGAGAAAAGACACTATTAAACCCTTGGGCTAGTTCTTGTTTTACAAGATCAAAGGTGGCAAACTGTAACTTATATCATGGCTAAAGATACGACGTGGGTAAGTAGAATATAAAGGAAGAAGGATGTAGATTTGTGTAATATTTTAGATACTGTATATTATATTTGTATATTTTGCATATTAGGGTCCGGGTTCGATTCCCGTCTCTGTATGCATGGAGTTTGCATGTTCTCCCCCCGTGCTTGGTGGGTTTCATCCGCGTACTCCGGTTTCCTCCCACAGTCCAAAGACATGTAGGTTAGGTTAAATGGCGTTCCCAAATTGCCCGTAGTGTGTGAATGAGTATGTAAGTGTATGTGTGTGTGCCCTGCGTTGGATTGGCACCCTGTCTAGGGTGTACCCCGCCTCGTGCCCCAAGTCTCCTGGGATATAGGCGATGAGCGAGGTTCTGATGGTTCTGAAATGTTTATATACTGTATAGTATATTGTGATGTTAATCAATCATGAGTCAACATAAAAAAAATATATATATATTCCATCACAATGTGTTCTGTAACAGAGCAATGCA
Source organism: Clarias magur (assembly GCA_013621035.1). Taxonomy (NCBI): domain Eukaryota; kingdom Metazoa; phylum Chordata; class Actinopteri; order Siluriformes; family Clariidae; genus Clarias; species Clarias magur. The sequence goes on along the minus strand of QNUK01000241.1, from coordinate 438,695 downwards.
CCGATCCTAACCATTTACTTATTCATGCAAAGAAATTGTTTGAAATGGGAACTCCTTTTTCCTTTTTCTTGAAGGTCTTTTGTGGTGGAGAAATGTTTCCAAGCACTGGCACTGGAGACTCCTTCCATCTAAAGTTACATAAACATTTCCGTAGAGAAAGGAAGTCCTGGGCACAGTGGTTAAAGCGCTCGCCCTATCATCCGGAGATCGCTAGTTCGAATCTCGGGTGCTGCTGTAACCTCTCACAGCCGGAGGTCTAGAGAGAGCTGATTGGCCGAGCTCTCTCAGAGGGGAGGGATGAGAGGTACATAGTGCTCCGACATTAATCACGGCTCTACAGCCAGTCAGGCGCGCAGCGGAGGGAGCGGATAGCGCTGTCCTCCGAGTGTGTTACGCCGCCCCCAACGGTGCGCGAGCGAGCAGTTCGAAAAGATGCGGTCGGCTGGCGTCACGTGGTTCGGCTCCCGGCTGAGTGGTAGTAGTAGCCTTAATGTGGGAGCCCCCTAGTGACGGGGAGGAATTGGACACGACTAAATTAGGGAGAAAATCGGGGAAAAATCCCCCCCCCCCCCAAAAAAAGAGAAAGGAAATCCGCATGTGTTTGTTGTTACTATGGAAACGTGAAAGTGTTGCTGAAAATCAAATGGAAAACATACTTGCATTCGATGGAAATCCATGTGTTTGAGACTTTATGCCTGGCAGTGTAAACTTTCTCATTATTGTGTTTATTATGCATAACTCTTGAGATTTCCTTATTATGACATACAGCTAAATCATCACACCCCGAGTATAGTAATATATACCGTGTATGTATATATATATATATATAGTTATGTTAACTGTGTGTATTTCTGTCCTGAGGAGCTCACGTGTGGCGTGTGTGGGGGAAAACCAGCTCTCACCACCTCGCAGTTCCTCCGTGCATGTGGTCTACAGCGTGTATAAACAAGACGCAGGCTTTCTGCGCTCAGTGTTTTGTCTGATTTAAATGCCGAGAAGATAAGTGCATCTCTGGTTTCATAGTTGATACCGCGCCAGCGCTTGCATATGCATACCAGATGACAAACCGAGCTGTTTTGTAGAACAGTCTGAGATCACCTATCAAAGCAAAATAGGAAACAATCTGAAATCGAGAACAATTTTTTTGGGGGGGGGGTTTGTTGTCGTTTGATTTGTATCAATCTGCCAGGCATGTGCATATAAGAGATTCAATTATGGAGATAAACTACAGTACGAGGCACACGAAGGAAACCGGTTTATTTTTAAATATGATGAGAAATCAACGTCAGATTTCCGGAATCCTGTCTAGACCAGTGGTTCCTGAAGTCGGGTCCAGATGTTTCACGGAGCACGAAAATGTGGTTCCAGGTGAAATCTATTAGACTGGTTACTAAGCTCTTACTGTATATACATGCTGTAGATAATCATATACATGTCTTAATCATCTGGAATCTGAAGTCCCTGGACTTGATATAGTAATATAGCCAGAAGTATTTGGACACTTGACCAGAGCATCCATATGCGGTACATCCACAAAGTTTGAAGACAAAATTGTCCGGGATGTCAAAGGTTAGCACTGTCGCGTTGGTACCTCAAGATTCAGGGTTCGATTTCTGCCTGTGGGTCTGTGTGCGTGAAGTTTGCATGTTCTCCCCCGTGCTTGGTGGGTTTCCTCAGGGTACTCCAAAGATTAGGTTAATTGGCGTTCCCAGATTGCCCGTTTTGTGTGTGTGTCTCTTTCAGTGGTTAAGGCATTTGACAATGGTGCGGAAGGTCCCAGGTTCAAACCGCACCGCTGGCAATTTGCCACCATTGGCCCCTTGTGCAAGGCCCGTAATTCTCAGACGTATAATGAGATAAAAATGTAAGTTGCAAGGGTAAGGATGTACCCCTCCTTGTGCCTCAGGTCTCCTGGTATAGGCTCCAGCTGACAGATGATTAGTGACAGGCCCGAACCTGTTTCAGCACGACAATGTGCCTGTGCACAAATCCAGATCCATGGTCTACCACATGGTCCACCAAGCAAGGATGGAGTAGAAGAACTCAAGTATCCAGCACATCGCCGTATGAACACTTTTGGGATGAACTGCAGTCGGAACTTCCTAGACACCCTAGCATCAGTTCCTGACCTCACTAATGCTCTTGTAGCTGAGCTGAACAAACCCAAACCTGAAGATCGATGCTCAAAATGTAATGGAACGTCCTCTCAGAAGGTTGGGAATCTGATGTTCAACATGGTCCCATGTCTGTGATGATCACGAGTCACATAGTGTATTTAGCGTCTAAAGGCATCTCCCTGGCTGAAGAAGCGTTCGGTCTAGGGCACTCGTCTGAAGTCACATGACCACTGGCTTCGGGCTGGTTGTTTATTCTGGGGCAGGGTTCAGCGTCTGTTTGTCTGTTTTGATCGGTTTCATTTGGATGCCAAGTAAAACATCAAACGCCGTCGGTCTGGTCAGTATGGGGTGACGGACATGAAGAATAACCCCCACCACCCGCCGCTGAGATCTGCTGGTATCGAGCAAAGTTTTAAGTACACATGGTTGTTTAACATGCGATACTGAATGTGAATACAGTTTAGCAATAGACAGTAGCGTAATTCTTTTGCAACACCGTTAATATCTTACATAAGCAGCGCAAGGAGATTAATACCGATCACGGGTTCGTTTTTGTTTCTGACGATTTTGATTCTTTTCCCTTTAGGAAATCACAAACCCAGCTGGCTTTTGGTTTCCGGACTGTTTGGCCACCTGACATTTACATCCATTTAGTCTTGAAGTGTTGCGATGAGTGTAAAGTACTCGAGTTAGAACGCTGATTAAATCTGTCTTTCCCTCTGAATGTGCAGCTCGGTGTGCGCGCGCGCGTTTTGCTCAGCGTAGTCGGCCTGCGCGTATGAATAGGAACAGTGTGCCAGTAGACGCAGCGCGTGTTTTCATAACCTCTTTGAGAGTGTGTTCAGCATGACCACGCATGAAATAGATGTTTCTGTTCATTACTATTAAAAGGACAAGAGGGAGGGCTCAAAGTGGTTGCGGATCTGTGTGTGTGTTGTGGGGTGGCCAGCTGTATGTGTGTGTTTTAGGATGGGTGTAGCTGAGTGGCTAAGCCATGCGAGCAATATTTTAGCCCTTTTTCAAATAATCCTCGTGTGCAGGACGTCACTGCGGCTCCTGGCCCAGAGCGGTGCGGAGCCCAGACAGTTTACAGACTGAAGAGTGTGTTTGATCTGCGCCGTTTTCAGACACTTCTCCATTATGACTTTTTATAAGAGTTACAGCGCTAATAAATCACTTGTACTTAAACGGCGAAGGTGAGAACATGTTAATGGCTTACACAGGACTTGTTTGACTTTGGTTTGAAAAAAAACATGTAGATTGAATTTATTCATCTATTTGTTTGTTTATTTGTTTTAGTTTGTTGGGTTTGTACTTATTTATTTACTTGCCTGATTTACTCACTGGTTTAACCTGTAAGGCACTTCTGTCGCAATCACCATTCGCCCTGAGACTAAGACAAATGAAGAATGACAGGATTTAAATCTTATGGATTTGTCTTATTAGTTTTGATTACTTTATATGTAAATATAAACATGAAATGATGAATGTTTTTCTGATAATTGAAAGCCTAAATTGAAAATTTTATTATTATTATTATTAAAAAAAAAATTTTTTTGCAGTCTGTATGCAATACCTTCACTCCCCACTAGGGGCACACACTTTGTGAAACACTGTGTTAGCATGTACTATTTAGTAGTTTAGTGCACAGGTTGTCAAAACTAAGCGGGGTATATGGCACAAATTCCACAGACTCCTCTATTATACACCACTTACGAAGTCTACAAACTACCTACAGTACACACTGCGGGACTCCAGCGAATACATAAAAAAAATTTTTTAGAAAACCATTAAAAAAATTTTTTAATAATGAGCAATGAGCCGTACCAAACTTCCTGATAAACTTCCTGGTGAACTTGCTATGTTTTTCTTTGATCTCAAGACCAGAGCAGTTTGGGATCAGATAAAGGAAATGAATGAAAGGGCTTTAACTTGCATATTTAAGTATTTTTTAAATACTTTAGCTTATTTGTCTACTTTTTATTTGATGGATTGATTTGATGCTTCATTACTCCCTATGTAAGTTTGTTTCACAAAGGGGGCAAGAAAAGCTTGTGCAATTGAGTCTAAGTGCTCTCAGAAAACACTTTGAATGACCGAAATACATAATAAAAAAAAAAAAACGAGAAAAAAATGTATATATAAACTACCCAAAGATGATTATTGGACATTTTTGAAAATTTTTTATTTTCCCCGTGCATATTCGTTTTTTTTTTCTTTTCCTTTCGCCGTAACTTAACACACGTGCACCACGTTACATGAATTTTGCCTAAGGTAAAGGTTTAGTGCAACTCCGCATTAATAATCAACTTTCAACGTATTTACAGTCCATTAAGCGTTAAATAATCGCAGTCTGATAACGATAATTAGAAAGCAATATATAAAAAAGTGTCCTCGCTTCCGATGGTGAGCACAGACGCGTTTAAACCGCACAATCAAGGCTGTAATGGTATACTGTATATAGGGTCTACTGTAATGTGTTTTTTGTTTGTTTGTTTGTTTGTTTTTTACGAAAAAGCACCATGTTTTCATGCACATGTTTTTTTTCTTCTTGTACGAAAATAATGGGGAAAAAAGAATCAATTTATTTATATATAATAGCACATAGTTCAGGTTAGTGCGCTAGTGAGTTACTGTGTATGAAAAGTTTTATGTTCTATAATCTTTACAAATGAGGTGATTGTTTAGCTTATTAATGTTCCTTTATATTAATTTTTTTGTGTGTGTTTGTGTGTGTGTGTGTGTGTGTGTGTGTGTGTTCAGGCGCAGTATGAAGCGGAAGGCCAGTTTCACTTGTCCCTTTAACGGCAGCTGCACCATCACCAAAGATAACCGCAGACATTGCCAGGCCTGTCGCCTCAAGCGCTGCGTCGACATCGGCATGATGAAGGAGTGTGAGTCTTGTTGTCTTGTTTTAATGCACATACAATAGTGTTTAAAGGGTCGGTCTGAAACTATCATCGAGCATTAGGGATAACGTGCAGATTTTGCTGTAAAAAAAAAAAAAAAAAAACGAGCAAAAAAAAAAATCTTCATTTTGACTCCCATTTTTCCAAAAGATCAACGTCGTATTAATGAGAAATCCAGCAAGGAAACAGTGAAGCTATTGGTGAGGATTGCTGTGCACAAGCCCTTCATTAGGGAGACACACAAAACCCATAAGCACGGGTCTACAGAGCTGAAATGAGTCATCCTTCATCATCTTTCACTTATTCTCAACAAGTAGGCGAGTCTGTGTGCATTACCTCGTCCCTGTGGAGCGAAATGTCACCTCAGATCGCAGTCCAGAGTTCTTCCGAATTTTCAACTTTATCCACATGCCGTTTCGGTATTTGTGGGCGTGGTCTCTTCCAGGAAGATCCCGCCCCCATTCGAGTGGTGTGATGAGGATGAAAATGATGCACGTTTGGATGCAAGACCTTCACACTTAACAGATCTCAAACTGCTGGACACCTATGTGGCAAGATTCTGTTGTGAGTCCTTGCTCTTCATCATCATCATCATCATCATCATAATCAAAATACCAGCTGAAAGAATATCTTTTGAAAGAATGCCATTCAGTACCATTTCTGAGATGTGAACAATCTAAAAACAAGAAAATATTGTTTGTCTTCCACATCAGTGTACGTTAGAGTTGCATGATGATGAGGATGATGTCATGAAATCCGAATATATCGTATTGTTTGCTCAGGAGTTAACGATTAATCCGTGGGTTCATTCATGGGCGTTTGGCATGAGGTCAGATACAAGTCAGAGTACCTTGTCTTTCCACACACACACACGCGACTCCTTTATGGCTTTTTAGTGCCATTTCGCGTCTGATGGATCTTCTGTTTAAACATGGCGTCTAGAAAGGACAGCGCTGGTACGAACCTCAAACAAAACAGTGTCGTAAAAATAGAACGTGAGAGAGACAGAAAGAGAGAGAGTGGGTGCAAAAAAATGTCCAACAACGCCCTTTTTTTCCCTCCGGCGTAGTTGCACAATACGGCGCCCCATATTTTCCCTGGCTGGCAGAAGGAGAGCAGCATGGCCGCGTAGCTCACACACACAGTCCCGTGGGCCCGAATCCCGAATCGAGCCTAAACTCCGCCTCTCCCTGATCCAGCACTGATCCACTCAGAGCACAAAAGGGCCTCTTTGTTTCACAATGGCAGCCGTTCCAGGACAGAGGGTCAAAGTTCAAAGCTGTGGAAGTGCAGAAGTGCAGAAGATCATGCAGCTGGAGGTGTAGAAGAGGAAATGTCGCTGTGAATCCTCCAGCTGTAGTCAGATTTCTGGAGAAAGGCTGCTTTTACACTTTAAGCTCGGCTGAGACAGATATTGTGATTTAATTCATCATCATGGTTTAATTCCCCGACAGCTAATACCCTGAATCATTTATATAGGAAGTCGAGCCACGGGGACACGCCTAAATTAAAATAAACTGCCCGAAGCTAGTCTGAATTAAACTAATAACAGGAACTTTTAATGTTTTCTTTCATGTCAGTAGGAATAAATAAATGGATTAAATAACTATAAATGCTAAGCAATATTTATATAAAACTTTTCGAAAGGAGTATTGGTATAAATTCTGCACATGTGCATAGGGATTTTACACAGTGTACTGAGGTTTGGTTACATATAAACAGTTGAGCTGGACTCTGCAATTGGAACAAATTCATTTGACTTGGTGAAAATTGTTGCGTGTAAACTCCCGGGTTTAAAAAACACTGCGGCAACCAAAAATATCCAGCTAAGAGCAGTGCTGTGGTCAGAAACCGAAACTGATGAAGGGCTTCAGGACGTGCATGGAACAAAATGAACTACAGTCTCTAACTGTACACCTAAAACATGGAGCAACAACAAAGGAAGGAGGACTGAAGCAGCAGTAAGGATACACAGTGTTTAAAAACCCAGCAGTGAAGTCTGCGGAGAACCTGAAATCACGAGGATCCGTGTGATGTTTTTCCCGCCATTGAATATGTCAAATTTCTCATCTGAGCTCAAAACGTGTCCATGCAACCAACCAACCAACCATGTGTCCACCTACTCATCCATCCAACAAGCCATCCAAGAAACCATCCATCCATTCCATCTATCCCACCATTTAACCAAGCCATCTACCATCTATCCACCCCTTTTTCCTTCCATCCATCGAGCCAACCAACCAACCAACCAAATACATACAACCAATATACCAAAGCATTAGTGAAATTTTCTGAGGACTAATTCAGGAAGGCACTAAATCCTAAAAGAGCCAGGGCCAAAATGAAAAGAGAGTACATTTAAAACATGAAGCTACAAGGTAGGAGTGTGTAATAAAGCAGGAGTAAGGATACATAGTGTTTGAAACCATGAAAAAAGGAAATCTATGGAGAGCTAATTATAAGTTTCTATGTTTTTTGGCAAAAAAATAATATTCCTCCTCTAACCTTAAAAAGTGCATGTACAGTGGAACCTTGGATCATGAGAATAATTCATTCCGGAAGCGGGCTCGTATTCCAAAACACTCGTAAACCAAATATAATTGTCCCATAAGAAAACTCAAATTATTCATTCCATAGCCCAAAACAATAAATACATAAAAATAATTAATTAAAAATTAACCTTCACTTAACATTTAAAAAAAAGTCTAAATAAATCCAGACAGATAAGTGTTTCTGTTTGTGCGTGCCGTGTATTTGTATGTATGTATGTGTGTGTGTGTGGAATTAGCCCCTCGCCTTAAACAGTCAAACACCTTCTCCCTCCCCTCACCTCGCCAGGCGCATACGTGATACTTGATACTTGGCGCTCGTAAACTAATACTTGCTCGGTTTCCAATTCAAAATTGATTAAAAATCTTTGCTCGTCCTGCGGAACACTCGTAAACCACGTTACTCGCAATCCAAGGTTCCACTGTATTTGTCCATTCATTCATTCATCCATCCAATCAGTCATCTGTCTGTCTATCCATCCATCCCTTAAACCAACCAATTATCCAACCATCCATCCATCCATCCATCCATCCATCAATCCAGCAAAAATCTGTATAAATCAGTGGAGATCTTGGAATTAAAATGTCCTGTGTGATGGTTTTGGCCAAAATACCACTGATTATTTCAAATGTCTCCTCTAACCATCCATCCATTCATCCCTCCGTCCATCCATTTGTTGATTCATTCAACCAACCATCTATTCATCCTTCATCTATCCATCCATCCAAACAACATTATATCTAGTCATCCATCCATCTAATATTTTAGAAGTCATTTTACATCCATGCAGTAATTAAACCTTAAGTATGAAAAGTGAAAAGTCAGTCGGCTTTGACTTTACTGTTGGTCTCTATATCTTTATGGAACAGGTTCTAAGAGTCAGAACCATCAAAGTTCTTGATGTATAGTATTCATACCAGAGCACGGTTGAATTATTGATTCTGTTTGGTTAGAAAGAGTTCATTCATTTCTCATGACAAGTTTCTTTAAGGAGACATTTGAGTCCACCAGGTTTCCATCTCAGAGTTGATCGTTTTCCTCTACCAGCCTGCTCCCAAGGGTTTTTATTTTGTACTTCCATTATACCCTACATAATAAATATCTAAATACGTATTTAATCAGTCTCTATTTGGTCTACAGTGCTTGTTTTTAACTGCAGTCTCTCAAATTCTGCATGATCATTCCGGAGATTTACAGCTTCAGCTGTCCGGATAGCGACATCACAGCTCTGAGCACATTATTCTCACATCAACACATAAACGATGAGTAAGGAATTAATACACAACACAGCGAGTGGGTCCGAATGAATCACGGAATGAGTTTGTAACTGGCATGTTTATGACCAATGCAATGTCGGGGTTTGTGTTTAGAAAACGGTCTGGTTATGAAAACACGGGAATCATATTCGTTTTATCTTTTTTTTTTTGTTGTTGTTGTTTGGGTTTTGTAGTTGCCTGATTGTTGGCATTTGAATGTAAACCACAGCCGAATGGAAAATAATGGCTTCCTTGTGTTTAGGCTTAACATCAGACCCACAGCGGATATATACGAGAGAAAAAGTCCCTTTTTTTTATGGCCTCGTTTAGCAGACTCCCTTTATGTATTTAAAGACGTACATTAATGCTACAAAAGATATCAGCTGTCCTGCTCCCTTATAAAAAATTTTTTTTAGCTTTTTCTTTTTTACTAAATTTTAATTAAATGAAAATCAAATCATTTTCAACATTTTAACAATTTAACACCAGCTTCCCAGAAATCATCTTATATTTTAATACCTTTTATGAAAGTTTTTTTCTTTTTTTTTTATCAGATAATTTTCATTGATTATCAAAAACAACGGAAACTCTGCTGCTGCTCCACTTATATGCAAAGTGCAACAAAAAAAAAAAAAAAAAACTATTATAAGCCAAAGTGTTATCGAAACAGAAACTTAAGAGCATGATTTGAAAGTGTTTTTTTTTTCTTCTTTTTTTTTTCTTACACCACAGCAGATTTGTTTCCTCGCCAGCCTCTCTTGTTGTTGCTATAGTAACCGTAATGGTTTAGAACGAGCGGATTTGATTTGCAAACGTGTGATTTTTGCTGTTCAGCCAGCGATTACACTTCTGACCAATCGGGGTCGAGGATTCGACTGCGGTATAACAGTCACAATGGTAATTTCATACTTTTCGTACATGCTAAATAGTTCACAGATCATTTCAACAAACGTTTTTTGCACCTCGCTCAAAAGAAAAAACATGTTTTTAATTTTTTTTTACCTTCATTTTGCTCATGTATGAATTGTGCCGTTGTTGCAATGTCATGTACTTTCCATTATGATGATTCGCTAAAAAAGCCAGGACGTGTGAAACGAGACTGTTGAGTAAGGGTCATTATTGTTGTAATGTTACAGAACAGATAGAGCGCTGTAAAAGGCTGCTGTTAGTTCTGGCTCATTCAGCACCAGGGCACTACTTAGGACATAAACACAAACACACACACGGACACGGACACACTAGACTCCGGCTGTCCATATGGCGCGAGGTCATTACACTGTCACTATGACCCAGTTGGCACCTCGCTGTAGTCTTCACATGCTGAGAAACGTCTCCCAGCTTCATGTGTTTCATAAAGCACTGTTCCCAGATCAGCCATTTTCACAATGCAGTGCGGCAGCTTGTAGAATTATTTAGCAGTTATCTGATCTAGGATCAGAATTTGGACTTAATGTTGGCAAAGTAGATTTAATGTATGTTTTATGCGTAAACTGTACTTTATAAATCGGTATGTAGAAAGTAACTGTTAAAGGTGCATTAGTCGAGATGGGACAGCTAGTGGAATAGATCAGTAAATATCATCCTAGCTGAAAAAAAGCCACGTCTCTAAAACGTATAGGCAGACGAGGCATTGTTTAATCAGCTGTGGTTTTAAGCACCTGTGATTTTTACAGGTCACCCTAAACCATTCAGCTGCCTGACAGCCGTGTTACGAGCGGCGTTCAAGTCAAACTGGGAAATTTCTCAGTTGATGATGATGAGTCTCTCAGCAGCAGTAAAGCATCTAAAAGGTGCAAACGTTTTAAAAAAGGTCAGTCAAGTCAGTCAAACCACTGAAGATTCGGCGGGTCGAACGCCTGATGCAAGACGCATCTGTCTGTGGGAGCACAATCATTCCCCGACGCCACGTACACATCGGCTGGGAGTGACAGACTCACAGAATTGTAATTGCTCCATGCCAGTTCCCGGGGTTCCCGGGAGGCCAGCGTTTCAGAAGCGAAGCGGGCGTACTGAGAAAACTTTCTACCTGCTGGATATCCAAGCACTAGCGCAACGCCGGAATAAGTGCATTAGATCAGCGGGGGATTATATAGAGAAATAAAGGGAGTTCTGGGCAATAAAAAAAAAAGTCCCAGTTTGACCTGAACACCCTTGCGTAATATGATACTAGACTCGTATTTGTACTGGGCCGTTCTCGCACAAGTACCTTCCATTCCAGTTCCTTTTTAACTACTGACGCTACAGCTAGTCGGCCTCGTTAGATGCAGCTACCGCAGCGTTTTGTTTAGTTTTTTTTAATCATGTTCTAACACAGGTTGTTTGCATTAGCAAAATAGAAAAAGAAACAATTGCAAGAAGAAAAAAAAACCCAATAAATTCCACCAAACCTCTGTGTGTAATTTTACATTTATGCTGTAACATCAAGTCTACATATTGTAAACTTTGCCATGAACCGTAATCCCTCACGCTTTAACACAGAAGTGCTCCAGAGTCGAGTGTTTACACGTGAGCCGACTTTATTATGTGCCGTAATGCGTTTCCGAGCCGGAGGATTCCTTCTCCTTTTACCTCAGGACTGACGATATTGTTATCGAGTACTAAAGAGGAAGCCCTCCGTCAGTCTGCGTAAAGTGCGAGAGCTTAAAGGGGGTTTCGAGGGAACCCGCGGCGAGAAGCAATTAAGATGAGGAAGCCGGGATTCAGATGTCAGGAGCAGCACGAGGCCGAAGATACTGATGGAGCGCAAGCTGCGCAGTAATGAATCACGGTTAGTCCTGTCATTAATGTTATGTTGTTATTATCGTTTTTTTTTCTTCCCCTGTGCAGTCATTCTGACTGATGAGGAGGTGCAGAGGAAGAAGGATCTGATCCTGAAGAGAAAGGAGGAGGAGGCGATGCGGGAGGCGCAGAAGCCGCGGCTGTCCGAGGAGCAGACTCATATCATCAACATGCTGGTGGAGGCGCATCACAAGACCTACGACGACTCCTATTCCGACTTTGTGAAATTCCGGGTCAGTGCCGTATTCGCAACTCATAGGTTCTTGATCGGCTCGGGATCTCGGGAGTTTGGAGGCCGAGTCTGCAGTCTTGGGCTCTCTGAGTGCCGGACGGGTGCTCATGATCCTGTCGACCAGTTCACTGGCATGTAAACTGATAATCAGTGTTAGTTATGGCTGGTCAGTGTAAATCGTAACAGGACCTGTTGTGTTTAACAGACGGCATTAAAAATAAACCGCTCCAGGTGGGCGAATCCCAAATTCAGCAAGTGTTTCATTCCCTACTTGTGAAATAAATCAAAAGGAGGTTGTTTTGTATGAAATGGTATAAAAGCAAGTGTTTGCCTGCGTACTAATTCTATAATTATAGTGAAGCTCTAATGTGTGTGTGTGTGTGTGTGTGTAGCCTCCAGTCAGAGAGGGTCCAGTGACACGCAGTGCCAGTCGTGCTGCCTCTCTCCACTCACTCTCAGATGCCTCTTCAGATTCATTGAACAACTCACCAGGTAACACACACACACACACTCTCTTTCTTTCTCTCTCGCTCACTCTCGCTCTTACTTCTTACACACACATTCACAAATTCACTGTGAAATGGAGTAAAGAATGTGAGCTTAACCTTTAGGTTTGTCCGCAGCTGGCAGTACGCGAATTGTTTTGGCCAAAAGCATTGAAACTCACATTGAATTACGTATGTTTAGGAAAATGAATGCTGACTAAAGACACACACACACACACACATACACGGAGCGCAAGAGGAAAAAAAAAATGCGTTTCTCGAAACAGCTTGTTTTTCTGCCTAGGCTCTGTTCTTCATCTGCGCTTGTTGTGCCTCTCTGATACCAGTTAATCCCTGATGGTCAGCCATTTTGCACAAATCTTCAGCTCTCGCTCTTCACGTGAGCCGCTCCACTGTTCTCGAAAATACACGTTTGTTTGTTTTTTTTCCTACCCAATTTTCTCATAATTACAAATCGCCGAGATGTGGGGAATTCATTTAGAAAATTTCCGCCCGAGCCGCACCGCAGTGAAGCTCGGGGATGAGCACGATGGAGACGCCCACAAAGGCTCCGTCTCCGCTCAGACTACAGGCCAGCCGCGTTGTTCCCCTATCTATAGACGGCAGGTCTCCTCCGCCCCTTCCCCCGCCCCTCTTCATCACCTTCTAGATTACAGCGTTTACCGTCATTTTCACTGCCGCGTCTTGGCGACATTACTCCAAGAGGAATAACAAAAACTTATTTCGTGTTTTCGGGCTAAGACTTGTTGGAGGGAAGAAAACGCGCGCGCGCACACATAAACACACACACACACCACAATCACCTTCTCTTTTTACATGCAGATCTGCAAAAGGTTACATTTTGTACTATGAAAAATAGGAAAATATTAACGAGAACAGGCCTCTCGCTGCCGCGTATGATGACGAAAATGATCCTCATCTAAACACACACCTGTGCATGAGTCCGTACATTTTACGAGAACAGTTTGTTTGGAATTTGTTAAATCAACTGCTTTCCAATTTATTATTATTTTTTTGTTGTTGTTGTTGTTGTATTTTCCAGTAAGTGAGGTCTGTAAAATATTACGTATTTATGATAACATTTATTTTACCTGGGCCAGGCAACCTGACGGCCCCCAGGGTTCCCAGTCTGATCGTGAGCTCGGGTTTCAGTCTCACTGGATTTTCCCATGTTCTCCGTATCTGTTCTGTCCGTAATCTCCATCTTCCACAGACCTGTCAGGCTCTCTGTTGCCCTTAGGGTTGAATTTGCATGATTATATTTATGGGTAATTTGCTGTTATTAAATAAGTTATCAAAACACCGCCGCCCTTGTAATCTCTCCCCTTCCTGCGCCTGGCCTGAGGTTAGACTGAAATGAGACACCGGCGTGGGTGGATTAGAACAGAAAACAATTCACTTAACGTTACAGCTACGTTAACTTTCATTCGGCTGACACTGTTTTTTAAAGCGACTAACAGCTGAGAGAGAAAACAACAGTCGAGGTTCCATGGGTCGCGGGTTTGTGACTCAACATGGTGATGCTCGGATTCAAAACTTGACAAGCTTCCGATAAGTAGCACAAATTACCCTTAAACTCTGAACCACTGAGCCGCCTCTTCACCGTGACGAGGTCATCATACAGAACTTTTGTGTGTGTGTGTGTGTGTATTTTGTCTTTTTTGCATTTTTCATGTCACATTTTATTGATTGAAATATACTTCCCGTTAACTGTGTGATGTTTACATACAGTATTTATATACTATATGCTACGTGTGTTACCAGAGTATACCAGTAGGGGGCACAGTGAATATAGAATTAGCTAACTAATACCCGGCCCATTAAACACACTAATTAGTACCTGACCTGCTGATTTAGCTAACTAGTACCTGAGCTGTTGAAATAACTAATAAGTACCTATAAGTACCTGATGCATTGAACTAACTAACTAGCAGTGTTGGGTGTAACGCGTTACAAAGTAATGTGTTAGAGTACTCGGATTATGTTTTTGATGTAACGAGTCATCTAACGCGTTCGGTCCACCATTCAAGTACTCAGTTACTTAGTTACGACTTTTTCTTAGTGAAAGTCGCCATACAAGCCCCGCCCGTAAGTGATGATTCTGTCTAATAATTTTTGAATCCGTTTCTGTTTTGTTTGGCCTGTAATCAATTCTTTGTCTGTCTGTCTGCTCGTCTGCAGAGTCCATGGACAGAAAGCTCAGCAGTCTCTTCTCCATGTGTCAGGACGGCGTGATGAGCCCCGACTCCAGGGATGAAAACTCCCGCCTCTCCATGCTGCCCCACCTGGCTGACCTCGTCAGCTACAGCATCCAGAAAGTGATCGGCTTCGCCAAGATGATCCCCGGCTTCAGGTGGGCCGAGCCGTCTGGCTCCTCTTCAGCCGTCTGGCTTCCTCTTCAGCACGTCTGCGTCGGCTTACTCGCGATGCGCCTCATACGGCTGTTGACAGCAGCTTGTAATGTAAACAACAGCGGGACAACATTAATGAATTAAAAAAAAGATGGAGTTTCGTAACAAATAAGAGAAATCGCTCTTGTGTAAGAGGAAGAGCGAATCCGGTCATGCTTTTATTAGGAAGTAAACAACTTCAAGGGGAAAACAATGGCTAATTGAGCTGTGTGTGTGAGAGAGTGACTAGTTTTCAGGGCAGGTATTTTTCAGCCGTTACTATGAGAGACATGCGCCGTGTGTGTGTGTGTGTGTGTGTGTGTGTGTGTGTGTTGCTGATGTAGAGCCCAGTTGTCTAAGTAACCATAAAAGACTCTGAACATCCTGTCCCTGTGGAGAGAAAATAACAATATTGACGTAAAGCACCCCCCATTCTCATGCGCACGCACACACACACACACACACACACACACATGCGGCAGTTCCTTTTCTCATCGTCCTCAATATCCGTCTCCTGCCAATTTCTTCAACATTTATTAATGTTCAGAGGACACCTGCTGACCGATACACACTTGCGCACTTGGAATTGCACAAACACACACACACACACACACACACGTGGTGTTGATCTACGAGTCCATTAGGATGATGATGTACGTTGGACGTGAGGTGAATGCCGCTCTTAACCCCGCGCGGCGCTGAGCTCATCTACGCATTCATTCCGCATGAATTGAACGTCTGAATGAGGCACAGCGTCACGCGCGGACCGGCCAAGCGCTCCCTTGCGGTTGTTATACGCGAGTGACGTCATGCTAGCAAGGTGTGTGTGTGTCATGTGTGGGCGCGGTGCATGTAGGTCAGTGTGACTCAGAGCTCTGCAGGTTAATGGAGAACCTGCGCTGTTCGCTCCGACCTCATTCATCCACACCAGAGTCTGTAGATCTGATTAAACGACTCGCTTCTGATGCTTCACTCGTCTTTCCCTGGTGCTCGCGTACGCGTTATATTCCTCCGAGAGCCGCTGAAGCGAGTGCTGGATAATTCCCGATGATAAACACGTGCAGACGAGATGGACATGAACTTGCTCTGTTTCTAAGCTGACCCTCGCGTCTGGTTCTCTCCAGTCGCTTGCGCGACGTTTCAGTGTATTAAACTCATTCACTTCTCTCTCTCTCTCTCTCTCTCTGTCTTTATCTGTCTTTCATTCTGCTCCTCTTCATATCTTTCTGTCTGTTACTGTCACTCTCTCTCTCATTTGTCTCACCGTCACACTTTCTCTGCCTCTAAGCTCTTCTCATTTATTTTCTGTGTCTTTGTCTGTCTCTTTCTCTCGGTCATTTTGTCTCTGACTCTCTTATCACCTTCTGTCTCTCTGTCTTACTGACACTCTTTCTGTTTCTGTCCCCCTGTCTCACCTTTTTCTTGTTCATTTTCTGTTTCTCTGTCTTTCTGTCTGCCAATTTGTCTCTGATCACTCTCTCGGTCTTCGTCTGACTCTTTCTCTCTTTCTGCCACTTTGACTTTCCCGTGTCACATTTTCTCTCCTTCTGTTTCTGTCCCCCTCCCTTACCTTTTTCTTGTTCATTCACTCTCTCTCTCTCTCTCAGGGATCTGACTGCAGAAGATCAGATCGCCCTGCTGAAGTCCAGCGCCATCGAGATCATCATGTTGCGCTCCAACCAGTCCTTCAGTCTGGACGACATGAGCTGGAGCTGTGGAGGACCCGACTTTAAATACTGCGTGAACGACGTGACTAAGGGTGAGAGGAACCGCCTGACCACCTGAGCACAGGACACGCCCTGTCCATCAGAGCAACCCAGACGATCTGTATTTCCAAACGTTTGGCAAGCACTCCGATATAAACCATAAACCCTGACACGCGTTACCGCGGGCT
The DNA here is from genome assembly GCA_013621035.1 of Clarias magur. Lineage (NCBI taxonomy): Eukaryota > Metazoa > Chordata > Actinopteri > Siluriformes > Clariidae > Clarias > Clarias magur. Next base: position 422,063 of record QNUK01000241.1, on the reverse strand, counting down.
TCGTGCCATTCGCTGATGATGATGTCATTAACAGCTTCCCCGTGTTATGTAACAATTTTTATTAATGGAGAATGACACAATGTTTAAGAAATGCTGTTGTCACACAGTTGTGATTGTGTGTGTGTGCGTGTGTGTGTGTGCGCGCCTTGTAGCTGGTCACACTCTGGAGCTGCTGGAGCCGCTAGTGAAGTTTCAGGTTGGGCTGAAAAAACTCAACATGCACGAAGAGGAACACGTGCTGCTAATGGCCATCTGTCTCCTCTCTCCAGGTGTGTGTGTGTGTGTGTGTGTGTGTGTGTGTGTGTGTGTGTGTGTGTGTGTGTGTGTGAGAGAGAGAGAGAGAGACTGTGGGGGAGTGGTGGTTTTCACACAACCTCATCATCAAACCTGGTGCTTTTGATGTGGAATTTGTGAAAGGTTTCTGTCTCACAGTTTTTAGTTCCTTCCTTCTCTCTCTGTATCTCTCTCTCTCTCGTCACTTCTCACTCTCCTTATTCTAACACTTTGACGTTTACTGTTTGCTGTTCTTAAATTCTTTATTTATGTATCTGTATCTATCCGTCTGTCTGTCTCTGTCAATCTATCTGTCTGTCTATCCGTCTGTCTGTCTATCCGTCTGTCTGTCTATCCGTCTGTCTGTCGGTCTGTCTATCCATCTGTCTGTCTATCCATCTGTCTGTCAATCCTTCCGTCTGTCTGTCGGTCTGTCTATCCATCTGTCTGTCTATCCATCTGTCTGTCCATCCATCTGTCTGTCTGTCTGTCTATCCGTCTGTCTGTCTGTCTATCCGTCTGTCTGTCTATCCATCCGTCTGTCTGTATATCCATCCGTCTGTCTGTCGGTCTGTCTATCCATCTGTTTGTCTGTCTATCCATCCGTCTGTCTGTCTGTCTATCTATCTATCCTATCTGTCTGTCTATCTCTGTCTGTCTATCCATCTGTCTATCTGTCTGTCTATCCATCTGTCTGTCTGTCTATCCATCTGTCTGTCTGTCTGTCTGTCTATCCATCTGTCTGTCTATCTATCTATCCATCCATCAGTTACTGTTTATCTCTCTCCTCTCCTCTGCTCAGATCGTCCCGGCGTGCAGGATCACGTTCGGATTGAGACGATGCAGGAGCGTCTGTGCGACACACTGCAGGCGTACATCCGCGTGCACCACCCGGGCGGCCGGCTGCTCTATGCCAAGATGATCCAGAAGCTGGCCGACCTGCGCAGCCTGAACGAGGAGCACTCCAAGCAGTACCGCTCACTGTCCTTCCAGCCCGAGCACAGCATGCAGCTCACACCGCTCGTGCTCGAGGTCTTCGGCAGCGAGGTGTCCTAGCGGCCAGGACACTGTTTCTCTCAGAGTGCCAGTCCTGCGTGAGGGGGAGGGAGGGACGGGTTAGGGTTAGGGTAAGCGGCGTGCAGCACGGGGCAGAAGACATCCGGAGGAGTCCTAGTGTGTTTGTGTGTGTGTGTATGTGTGTGCATGTGTGTGTGTATGTGTGTGTATGTGTGTGTATGTGTGTCTCCAGGGCAGGAGAGTGCCGGGGGATGATTGGTATCCCGTTTTGGGGAATTTGTAGAGACATGCTTGAGTGTGTGTGTGTGTGTGTGTATATGTGTGTATATGTGTGTATATGTGTGTGTGTGTGTGTGTGTATGAGGGGAGGGAGGGAGGGTCACGTGTGTGTGAGTCCGGAGATTGGCTGTGGTTTTCGGAAGATAAAAGGAATATTAAGAATGTACTTATGCATATATGAACAGAAATATAAATATAAGCTAATATCTATATTTAAGAGAGATGCTTTCTACTAAATTTAAGCGTATGACTGACTGAGCGTTGTAAAATAGGATTAGCGGGCCTTTTTTGGTTTGCTTTGCGCGCGCGTGTGTGTGCGTGCTTGTGCGGAGAGACGTGTTTTGTTGTGTATATGAAAGGAAAGGACACTAAACAAGCAGGCACATACACCGAGTGAAGTGCAGGGGGCGCTCTATTTTTTTTATGTTTGTATAGATAGGCTATTTTATGACCACGAGAGCGCAGCAGTCCACTCTAACACTAATCCGCTAACGAGAGGCTAATTACGATTACTGACAAACTGTGATTTGTTACACATTTCTGTTTGTTAGGAACGACACACTTTCTAAACCTCGACAGTTTTAATCAACACACAGGTGCCAAAGGATGGTAGAGCAGACGCGTTTTAATGGCGCAGCCTTGCACTGACGCGCTCTGGTTTCCTTAAGCGCTTTTCCCCCGATCCAAGCTGCTTGAATGTCTGGATGTGGTCCAAGAGCCGTGATTTGATTTGACAAATTGTATTTTTGAAACAGAAAGACAGGGTGAAGTGCTCGAATGATTTACACCCCAGGCCAACAGCGTTCAAAATCCGCACCTGCTTTTATCAATTTATTTAGGATTCAAGGTGGAGTTCTCATCTTGGACGGGGTTGTCAGCCATCACAAAACTGATCACTTCTGGTTCTTCATTTAAAAAAACCAACCAAACAAACAAACAAAAACAAACAAAAGAAATTACAATTATTTTATTTGTAATTCACCTCACAGCCAGCAGGGGGCTCTAAAAACCTGACAATCTACCGTTTGAACTCATCATATATAGTGTTGTTTTGAGGTTTCATTAAATGCCACAGGCAGCAGTGCAAGGCCTCGCCAATTCCCAGTTAGTTCCAGTAACCGATATGCTTCAGATCACCACAGACTGCTCCAATTAGAAATGTAGTCCTTTGTTTTTAGCTAGTTTACATTTTAGGAAGACGTATTTGTATACGCGTCAGTTTACGGACTTCTGCCGCCCTCTTGTGGTCGTACATTGTAAATACCACTTTTTATTATTCTTGTATATATTAAGTCTAATGAAAAACAAGCATAGGCAAGTACTAAGATGATTCATTAGTTCAAAAAGACGCTTGGGAGAAATATGCAAATATGATATTTTCTTATTATTTGCTCTCTTTCTCTCTCTCTCTCTCTCTCTCTCTCTCTCTTTCGCTCTGAAGTGACAATAAGCTTTGAAGACTTCATCTTTATCTATTCATGATGTTCTTACTCTAATCAGTATGATTAGATTATGGTTTTGTTTTCTACACATTTGGATATCCAGATATCCCAATTTTTTTTTTTTTTTTTTTTTCTTTCAACGAGACATCTCAAACCATATTCTTGCTGCTGCACAAAGCCTTGCTAGAACTCTGAGATTTTGGACAAGAGACAGAAGCGTGACTTCTGTCCTCACCACGAATGCTGCCTGAAACCAACCAACCAATCAATCAATCACCAGGGGGGCGTGGACTGACCGTAGAGCCCCGTGTGTATAGTAATATACCGTTACACCCACACACCTCCTCCTACGCCTGTACCTTTGCCGTGATCCCCCTGCCTCATGTCTCAGACTCTTTGAAGCTTTAACTGCTCTGTGGAATAAACAGAAATGGGAGGAATGATAGTGTTTGGCTGCTACAGGATGGAGCTGTGATTTTTATTTTTATTTTTTTTTTCTCTCAGCTCCTCTGTCTGGAAATCATTTGTGTTTAAAAAAAAAAAAAAAAAACACTGATTCATGAGAATGAAAAAGCTGAAAAGGAGCTACAATGTGTGTGTGTGTGTGCGCGCGAGAGAGAGGTACAAACCAGAGCTTTGGTGTGGATTTCAGAGATGGACACGCACCTGGCTCTCTTTGCTTGACGTCCGCCCGCGCCATCTAGTGGACCGAATGAATCCACGCGTACTGTGTACATTCTATGATACTTACAGTAAATTAAGCTTCAATCCGGACTCGTTGTAACGACTAAGAAGCATGTGCTTTGTCATCCAGCGCTGTGAACGGACACACACATATATACACGCACACACATACACACACACACAAACGGCTGCTGTTTCTCCATACAAACCTGTCTCAACTTTACAGATTCAGTGTTGCCTTTATAGCCTTACGGAACTCTCAAACAGTCAGGATAACTCATCGAGATTTAACAAGGGAAACAAAGCAGTCATACACAGACACAAGACAAACACACGTATATACACACACACATTTTTTTAGGACTAAGTCTGCCATGGTTTCAGCAAGGAAAAGTTCAGCTGTTGCCTCAGATAAGCTCAATAAGGATGCTTTCACACTGTGTTTTTTTTTTTTCCCCCCACCACAAAAAAAGTGTCATACAACCGTTTTTGTAGGAATAAGTGATTCTAAATTTAAGTGGCACTAAACAGATTCGTGTAAATTGTGGAAGGAATCGCCAATGCCAAAGAGTCCGAGGAAATGATTTGGCTTCGTGATTTCGGGTTTCTTGCTAACATGATGACAAGCTGCTCAGTTTTTGTTGTTGTCTTCTCTAAGGACAAGAGAGGAAATAAAAAGGGCCAACTGGATATAGCTGGTACGAATTAAATTTTTTTTTTTTTTTTTAAACGGTGAAATATTTGCTACATTCATGTAATGAAAAATCATTGAATTTTTTTGGAATGCATTGTTACGGGAAAGTTAATCGGTTTTATTCCTCACCCAGCCTCAGAATAATGGCCATGAGTTATTTTCAGTTGAGCATGACGTTAAAGGTTCCATATTTTGCAATTTCTTTAACAAGTTACCACCGGTCTCAGAGCTCCCCTAATGGTCCGGCTCCTCAGATAATGCATTTCTTAATTATTTAAATTTTCACCTCCCCTGCTGTTTCAGTGTCTATGTAAATGACCTATTGATGAGCCACGCCCCTACCAGACCAGCAGAGCTGAGCAACAAGCCACAGAGGAGGGGCTTTTCTTTTATGAGGTCACATCTGATTTGCTTTTTTAAGCCCTAGGCAGTACAGTAATAAAAGGAGATGTTTATTTATTCCTTTTGTTTGTTTTTATACACTAAAAATGCCAAAATAAACAAGTGAATTTTGCATAATAGATGTCCTTTAACTCTGATTATATCCGCTGACTAGCAAGATTTATTTTTCACCAGCACTTTCTTGCAGCCTGGTTGATCAGGAGATTTAAAGGATTTTTTTTTTTTTTTTAACACACGTACAAAAAATAAGTAAGCAAAATTCCTCCTCAGCGACCAATTTTTAGCATAATATTGTATGTCTATAGGATGATCTAAAATGTGGCGTTTAAAAAAAAAAAGAAGAAAAAAAAACGAAAACGTGTGAAAGCATTCTAAGAAAGGATTTCAAATGTATCTGGCACACAAGGGTTTTCTTCCTCTTTCTTATTTCTCAAGTGTTATAGTCTGTGATTTTTGTTGAAGTTAGCTGAAGCGAGGTAGAAAACACCCGAACGTTGGGAAAACGTTCCTGAACGAAAAAAGACAGACATTGCGGGCTTCTTGTCCTGTTTTCGATGGCTTGTGTGGTATTTTTTTCCCCTTTCAGGGAGAACAGTGTTAACAGTTTGGCTTGCAGGAGGTTATGATGAAGCACCTGAATTGAAAACCCCGTGTGTGTGTGTGTGTGTGTGTGTGTGTGTGTGTGTGTGTGTGTGTGTGTGTGTGTTTGTTTGTGTGTAAGAGAGCATTTAGAATCAAGGGTGATCTTTTGAACTTCGTTTCTGTATAGTCATGAGCCAGAGGAATTACTGAATCCACTGGCTTCTACATTCATATGCTAACAAGAATGGGTGTTTCTGAGCGTAAGTTGGGGCTCGGATGAGGAGGTAACGGGACGGTCCGGCTGAGGGGGTTAGGGAAACCTTCTGCTGGATTGGACTCGAGGAGGATCGAATCGAGCTCCACCTCGCACTTCTAAGGAGTGCTCTGGATCTTAGGAGAAATCTAGAAGGGAATCTGGTTGAGTTGCGTCTGGCGTTTTGGCGTAGAGAGACGAGGACTCTGAAAGCTGATTGTTTAAGGAAGACACACCGACAGGTGCCGTGTTTTTAACCAAAATGATCTACCTCTCCCATCCGCACGTGTATTCAGTACATGATTGTGTTTCATTAGTTTTGTTTTTTGAGGTTTTTTTTTAATATTTTTTTTTTATTTAAAATAAATCGAACACACACACATACACACACACACACATACACACACACTAATCTCTTTCTTATTTATTCCTCTCCAACTTAAATGCTGGACTGTTTACCTCAAGCCTATTGTTAAGGAGGTGATGCACCTCTTGCCAGTTGACTAATCCCGGTTTCCTTACCTTCTGTGTGTGTAGCGTGGTTTCAGCGTGAATTCAGAGACCCATCTTGCTACATCGAACGCTACACGCTGTCAGTATTAGCTTTCTCTAGTGCCAACTGGCGAAGCATTTACAACCAAACCGACTATGCTAATCTTGCTAGCTATGTTTCTGCGATTGACCGGCGTCCTTTAATCGGGTCTCGTGTCCTGCTCGGCGCCTGCTGGGGTTCCTGCTTTGCGGGACTGCTTATTTTCTAAGTGTTGACGGATCCGGGCGCTCGCTTGAATCGTTTCGCTACGCTGCTCCGTCCGTCTGTTTTTCTCTCTAATCACACATTCTGTTATATTAACCCTACGTTCATGCTAGCAAGCGGCCTGACGACCGTTTATTTCCTTGCCTTGGTCTTAGGGACAGGGTTAAAGCACGATGGTTCAATTGAGGTTTTTTTTTTTTTTTCCTCCTTTTTCAGTCAATTCTATGCAAATTAGGTATAATGTGGTGAAGTGGCAAATCCAAATGATGGGCTTGAAGTTTGTTATGCAGTTAACCGGCCATACGTAAACTTGTAGAAGTGTCATCATACAATCTTTAAAAGTGTATCAAGGCATTTCAAAGACAAGGAAGGAAATACTGGCGAGTACATGGCTAGTCCATCTAGCTTGCGCTGCTAATCCGGCGATGGAACTAGTATAAAACCTAGCACGTAACATTTAAATTAAACAAGACCGATTTTTTTCGTTCTTTTTAAAAAAAAAAAAATTCAATCCAGAATAGTACGTTATATCATTTGTGTTCAATTTCTCATCAGACGGACATCGCAGGACAAGCACTCGTCACCTGCTAGTGCGGACGTAGGGTAAGACAGATATCGCCTTGCGTTTGGTTATGCAGTTGAGCAGAAAAACAAGGAAACATTTTTAAGCCTCATTTCTTTTACCAAACTCTCTCTGATTGTATTTATGGTTCATTCACTTCTTGACGGATTCGTTCAGTCATCATGGCATTGCTGCACTCCTTTCTGGAGGCTTCCTCACTGGTTTAATCCGTTTCTGCTACCTCCGTAAAAAATGTTGGTTTTCTCACACACACACATACATACATACATACATACATAAACACGTACATAAACACACACAGCACACACACCACACATGTATGCACCATGTATCAGCAGTCTTGCCGCTAACATGCTCGTGTTTTACGGCGCTCTCCTTTTAGCCATCTATGGAATTGTGTTTTTACGATTATGTTTTTGTTTTGTTTCATTTTTCTTTTTTTCCGACTCGAATCTGCATCTGATCGGACTTTTTGACGTTGACATGCTAGCTCAGTTACAGTACCTCTGTGTGCCTAAAACCCAAAGCCTTATTTGGGAGAGTGTCCGGGTTGAGTTCGAGCGCAGGAGGAAGTGCAGGCCAGGTTCGAAAGGCTCTGCTGAACACGTCGAAAAAAACATGTAAACCTGCGCTCCACAGCAAGACTGAACCACTGAATCTAGAGTTACAGAATTCCCAGCTCATTGTTCTGGAGCGCTTCTGTTGAAGGGTCTATAAAAGGCTGAGAATTCTATAGTTGTGTAAACCTAGTTGAGTCTAGATGATGGTGTTATAACGCCTAGGGATGCATCGATACCAATGACTGCATTGCGCATCAGTCTAATACGTTTACTCATTCTCGTTCTCATCAACTTTGCTGCAATACCAGTATCTGATCAATACCAGGTACGCTGTCATGTTAGTGAACAGATAACGGACATTTCATGAGCACTAGGAATTCCTTGCTGGCACTACATCCCAGCTAGCTGGGGAAAAAAAAAACGTCTTCAGACGACTCTAGAATTACTCTAAGCGAGGAATTCCGAGCAGCGCATCCATACTCGATCCAAGTGCATGGACGCATATGGGTCCTTTCCACAGCCACTAGTTAACCAGGGAAACGGAAACATTAATCATGGAAACGAAAACATTAATCCGGATGGATTCGTAAAGATACTGATTTTGCAATCAGTATTGACGAGTAACAGAAAGATCAAACAAACAGGGGTATCGATGCATCCGTAATATAGTCTGAAAGAAACTGCAACGGTCCAAAGCCAAACTCGGCAGGGAAAGCTCACGAAGGAAAGCTGCAGATCCACGCACTGGTCTCAGACAGACATTTGGAAAGATTAAGTCCTGGAGTCAGCTGCCTTACTTTTGGTCTTTACATTTTCAGCTTATTTTTCCTCAAAGCTATGTGCATACATACAAACACACACACACACACACACACATACATACATACATACATACATACATACATACATACATACATACATACATACACTGTATATTGTACAGCTGCATGTGCATTCTCTCAGGTACAAAGCTGAGCATGGTGTTTTATGATCATTTTTAAGCAGAATAGTCAAAAGTGTGTAGAAAAATGTTCGATTTCTTTTTTTCTCTTTTTTTTCTTTTTTTCCTACTTCTTCTTACCGGATTTGTCATATTCATGCTGCCAATAAGAACTACCATGCGTTCATCCAGTGAAGGTCAGATATGCAATACGAAAGACTTACCGCGCTTAGAATTCACGTGAATCTATGACTCAGGCTTAAAAAGGAAACATACAAAGACAAAATCGAACCATTTATATATAAATATATACGGTACGGTATATACATAGATGTATTTGTATCACTGTTGTAGCATTTGCAGAATGTGGTCTTATGGAGTATGTGGACAATGATTTTGCAAACCAGTACAAGTTTTGTGCTGAGACTGACCCGGTTCTGTCTGAGACTGATTCACTGGATTTACAGGTGGACTCTTGAGTGGTCAGGTTTTCCCCCTTGAACATTTTGCATCAGCATACAGTATGTACTGAATACATACATACATGCATACATACAGTAAAAATGAGTGCCTACTTCCACACAGAAACCGTCCAGCTTCGTATATAAATCTCAGAGTTTGGAATTCAAGAAATCACAATTTAGAACTGTGCATGTATTCAGTCGGGTTCTGGATCCCAAATCGTACACTTTTAGGAGAAACGTTATCAAACTGTACCTTTCCTTGTCACTGACGCGGTGTAGTATTACTATGTATCTTCTCTGTATGGTCCTTGACGTCCAATTATATTAAACTATATCAACCTTACCATGAGTACATACACCATAAAGATACTCAAGCCAAGGTCCACTTTAGTAGCCTTTTTCTTGGAGTGTATATAACCAGCATGTCAAAGTGAAGAGTTTCCTGGATTTCCTGATTACTCTGAGTGGGGAAAAGCCTGGCCATCGAGTTCCACCTGGACCAGTTGTGGGTGGTGTGGATTTTAGTGGACCATTCCTAGCTTTCCTAAATACAACTTTATGAACACGTTGGAATTGTCTGGTTTCTCCAGGAACGGTTTTTAAAATGTGTGGTTAACTAATAATTTTTTATTCTTTTTTTAAAAGCAAGGTCATTGATGGAATATGTGAATGAAGATTACAGACGCGTAACTGGATGAAGGATCTCCAGCCAAGCCAGGCTGAGGCAGAAGTCTAAATTAACCACGATTTTAAGTCAGAGTTTCTGGATCTCGGAATATTTCCGAAAGAATATTCAAGCTTCAATCTGCCGATATTAGGTGATTCACAAACAGTGAGAACATCTTTAGCAAAGCGTTCCCACGAATGCTTGGGTATGATTAAACTTGTAAGTGATGTGGGCAAAAAACAAGTCGCCCAAATGAATCAAAGTTGTGTGTCTATTAGATATATTGAATATGAATATATGAAATACGGGAAGGCATTCCTGTCCAAAGATACCTCACCAAGCCAGGGTAGGATTGATAAAAGCATTTAATTTAGGAGGTTCCTCAATTTTTTTTTTTTTTTTTTAACTATAACGGTTCACATACATCACCATCAGTGACCTTTTTACAATTTGAACAACTTTCTATTCTAGATAAGGTATGTTCTTTTAATTTGTTTAAAAATTATATATGCAATTTATTTTTTTCTTTCTTGCGAATAAAGGAAGATTCTGAACCACATTTTAGGATCCATTTTTGCAGAAATCCAGATCATTGCCAAGTGTTGACGACTTTTTTTTTTCTTTTCTCTGCTTGTATAGCTAACTCGCACACATGTAATCTCATCTCGTGTCTTTATACAATCCCAAGCTACTCAAAATTAAGCTGAAACACTCATGTAGAGCTCATGTCATGTACCACGCAGACTCAAAACTGCTAGGCCTAGGCTTAACGTTGTAAAGATATTCCTGCTCGAATCAACTAGTGTTGCCATAATTCCCAAGATTTTGTCCTCGTCCATTTTGTGTTGATGACTCTCCTACTTTCCCGAAAGTCGCTCCATTACACCTTTATTTTGTGCTTTGTATGTAGAGAAAGAAATGTTTTAAGAAAATAAACAGCTGTATATAGTGATGCTAAACGTGTGGAGTTCATTGTGTGAATTGATTTGTGTCCAGTGAAGGTGGAAGTTTTATTTTATTTAATTTTTTTTATTTTATAGAAATCCTGAATATAAGCTTGTATATTATAATGTATACTGCCTGGCCAAAAAAAGTCACTCTCTTGCAAGGTTTAAACTAGTGGCCTGCATTAGAACAAGAAAACAATTTAAACGATTTACTGGAATTGGATTGGATTAGAAACTAAGAGCACTTTCATTTCAGTTCACGTGTATGATGCATTGAGAATTCAAAAAAGAAAAGGCTTCTTTTTTTTTTTTTTTTAACAGTGTAACATATTTTTTCATGCACTTAATGCACATTTTCTTACTTTTGTCTCTGTCATCATACATTGTTTATTCATTCAGTGATTCATCGTCAGTAACTGCTTTGTCCTGATCAGGGACACCGCGCAGCCGGAGAACACTAGGCAGGACAAATACACCCTGAATACAATGCCACTCCAGCACACACACTTTCTCACACTCCCTCATATGTAATTTACTGTCACAAATCCAACTACCAGGATGTTTTTGAGAGGTGCAAGGAAACTCCAGAACCTGATGGGAACCAGCATGGACAACAGGAACGGTAACCTGAGCTCAAGATTGAACAGGGGACTGTACTACTTGCTCAACCACTTTGGCATTTTCTGATAATGTAATTATTATAAAGTATTTAATTTAAGTATTTTAATTAGCCTATAAAGCTTTAAAGAGCTTTAATTATAAGACAAATTTTGGTGGTTTTATGGTCTAGCTAAATATTGGGTTTGTAAATTAATGTGATGTCAAACAGTATGTTTAATTAATTTAAGGTGCATTCACACATACAATAGCATATCTCACATTTTTTTTTTTCAATTTGATGACACTTTTTTGCGAACTCATCTCGTTTTTCTCCCACGCCACACCACACCACTTCTCCTCTCCCTCACTGGCTTACATCAAATACATATGATACATATCATCAAATTCAATACACTGATGCTTTCCTACAAAGTGACCCAGCATGCTCTTAGCTCTAATAAGACCCCCACGGCAATCTTTAAATGATAAAACCTATTCAATATTTGGGTTAATCTCCCCCCCCCCCCCCTTCCCCCCTTTTAAAAAATCCTTCTCAATAGTGTTTGTTTGATAGTACTTAGATAGTAACATAGAAACCAGTCTAAGGATCTATCCAATGCTGGTAATTTCAAAGCACTTTTGGAAGTCGCGCTGGATAAGGGGACCTACAGTACATGTAAATGTAGATGAACTTTCCACCAATCTGTGCCTGGTCAGAAGTATTCTGATATTCTGCCACTGTTAAGACAACATATCTTCAAAATGTCAATTTACACACAGTCCATCTTCTTTTAAATAAGTCCCCCAACTAAATCATACCCAATTATTGTGGAAATGCTTTCCATCAGATTTTTGGAATATGTCTGTAGGTAATTGTCATCATTTAGCCACAAGAGCACTAGCAGGGTCAGTAACTGGTGATGGGTGAAAATACTTTGTGTTGTGGTCTGGGCTCAGTGCAGGCCACTTGAGTTATCCACTCTGACCTTGACATACCAAACATGAACTTGGTTTGTGCAAAGGAGACATTTCATGCTGGAACAGGTTTGCACCTCTCATTTCCATTTGTAGGAAATTGTAATGCAAAGACAATTGTGTGCTTCCAACTTTGTGGCAAAAAAATAAGAACCACATACAGGTGTGCCGACCATGTAGTGAATATAAAGTACGGTGCAAAAGTCATGAGCCATCTGTCTTTTTTTTTTTTTTCATTTTAAATTCAATTAAATGATGCAAATCAACAGGAACAAATGTTTTACAGCGACTGACTGCAAAGTGCCTAAAGATTCAAAATTTTAAAATTGGTTGTTTATGTACCAACCTCAGCACCAACCTTGTTTCCCCTCTTGTCTGTTCCAACCATTCAGCATTCAGCATGTCAATGGTATGGATTCATAGGTCAATGAGTGGCTTAACAAAAAAACACACACACACACACACACAAAAAAATGCCTCTGAAACTGGTACATGGACTGGACTGAAAATGAGAGACAAAAACTTGAATATATGAGAAATTCCTTCAGTAACTATTCGTCAAGACTATTAACAACTACAAGACATTCTGTCTCTTTGGAAGCAAAATTTGAAGGAATAAGGGAGGGTCAAGATTTTTGTACAATACTGTATTTTCTAAAAAAATATATTATTATTATTATTATTATTATTAACACAAGTGTAAAACAGGATGATGTAACAAATATTGCAATTGTTACAAATATACGACTACAGTATAATATAATAGTTTTGCTTGATATACTGTCACAATGATGTTTATAGCACAAAGGCACTGGTACAAAAAGCTTTAAAAAAAAAAACACGTATATGCAGTGTGTGTGTGTGTGTGTGTGCGCGCGCGCTATTTGGTGAAGCGCGTTTCGAGGCTCGTATTGTTTACGGTGACTGACGTCATGAATAACGTTTGAAGCCTCGCTGTGATTGGCGGTTCAGGAAGCGGTTGGAATCTTGCCGCCATGTATCGACAGATACAATATAAAGCCCAAGTCCGGTTTTTATTTATTTATTGATTTATTTTTAGGTGTTCTGAATGTTATTCCTGATGTATATTTTCTTTAGTATTATAGTATTGTGGGTCTTTATGCTGTGTTGTTTTTGTGTTCCCTGTCCCTGCTTTGTATATCATCTTCTTAGTAATATGGCCCCAGCTGGAAAACATAACTGTCTCTCTCTCTCATATGACAAACATAACGAAATATCACGAAATGGAACATTGATAAAAATGTAACAGGCGTGAAAATACACTATATTCTATACTGTATATTATACTATACAATAGCACTATTTACAAAACAAAAACAAAAAAAAAACAAGCACGTTAAGAGGAGGAGACAATAACAGATGGTTTAATGGGCTATTATCTTGTGCTCAAAATAGGAAAATGCATAGTTTAATGAAAATTATTTATGGATCAACCTGGATCCTCAGACCCTCCAAACCAACAAACGGCATTCCTAAATTGTCTGTACTGTGTGAATGTTGACTGTAGGTCCCACCACAATCATACAAATTGCGATAGATATAATGGTATTCACCCCTGGCCTCCACTGTCCCAAGTTGGACTACAGATGGGTGGATAGACTGTCATATTGGTGTTCATAGCACTAAGGTACAAAAAAAAAAAAAAACTGGTACAAAAAGCTCTAAAATAAAAACTTCTAAACTAAATGGAAAAATACTGTTTTGGGCTTTCTGGGTCAATTGTTAATGTTTATTGGTGTTACAGTATTACAAAGAATTTTTTTGTATCAAATTTAAATCACATTTAACGTTTGTCACGTACACAACCATACACAGTATGACATGCAGTGAACTGTTCATGACCTAAAAAACGACAGTTAAATAGAATCGGAAGGTGACAAGAGGCAAATTGCACTGGAAAAAAAAAAGTCAAATATAAAATATACAAATGATATACAGTGGAATATTTCTGTTTGTAAATTATCTTATTGAACAATTCAGTTCACATGAGAGTGCTAATAAAAAAATAAAATCATTTCAAAAATCAAAAATTTTTAAAGGAAATCAACAATTCCCACGAGTTTAAGCTCTGGTATGTATGCTTTATGAATATACAAATCAATGAGTGCAAAGTTAAGAGTGAATAAGGGCTTGTGGGGGAGCTTTTTTTTTTTTTTTTAAGTGTAGCCACGCCCATACAGGAAGTTGCGAAGTGCTCGAGGGGCGCCTCACGCGAATGGAGGGGGTACTATTGCTTGTTTGTATTTTCCCCCGAACATTATACAGATAATAAACGCACAAGACATCGTCGTTAATGGGCGTCGGTTATGTTTACAGGAAGTCGTTGTAATTATTTTGTTTCTACGTGGTATTTTCGAGTCAGGGAGCCGCGCGCGCATTTGAAGAAGTCACCCGCGGGAAACTTTGTTAGCTTATTAGTAAGTGTCTGAGCAAGCAAGATAAAAGTCTCCCAGCTTCTAAAGCACGCCTGAAACCTGCAACATTGTTTTTTTTTCTTCTTTTGTTTGCAATATTCCTATCAGAGGAAGAGACAAGCACTGGTGTGCAAACCGTTTTTAGACTTCTCTTCGGTTGTTTGCAGGAGGTGAGCACGGCATCATTCATTGTTTTGCTCGTTGCCGTTCGACCACTAAATCGTTCTTGAAGTTGATATACAATCAATCGTATTCAGCAAACATCTCAGTGAAGTTTGCATTTGTGTCTTGTGATCTTGCACACAAGTGGCGCGTGTTTGTTTTAGCACGTGCACTAGTCGTGTAAAAAAAAACACATAGAAAATAACAAATGCCTTAATTTATTAAAAATTGAATATCAGTCACACCATCAAATATGCACCGATTATTGCTCTATCCTTCTTTTATATTGCTCCTTTCATAAAATGTGCCAGATATTTTGCTGTGAGAGTTATATAAACAGATGGTCTGCGCCCGGAAGTGCTGCTTTGGGATTTTCCGGTCTCGTGCTGGTTTATTTTCTTTCCTGTCCTTAGTCTTCAAATCACTGATAGCTGTGTGTAAGCTGAGAGAATTCTTATGAGTAACGGAAAACGGGTTCCCAAGAGTTAAAGTTAAACAGTGTTTGACCAGCATGTTTAATAAAGGGATATTTAGCAGGGGGGGGGGACTTTTTAAAGAAAACATTTCTCACAGAAATAACAAAAATACAACACTAAGCAACAAATTAGCAAAAAAACAAACACTAAATACTAGGGATGGGAATCATCAGTCACCACCTGATATGATATGATCATGACACCTCTGTCCCAATTAAATTAAAATTGTGGTTCTATAAGTATCACAATTTTATAAATATCATGATTCAATATTAAAGATTGTTTGAGTAATTAAATGTAGCCGTTCCATTTAACATTAGTTTTCTCACTTAAACACCAAGCGCAGCATTTAAACAATACAAACTATAGTTTTTATTAAATTCATTTAAACAAAAAAGCTTCTTTTTAAAATTTTGATGAAATGAAATGTTGATTAAATGTTTTTAACTGAGCAATTCGTATATCTGTCATCCGCTATAATTATTATTTCTAAACCAACTTGGCAAATAATTTACTCCTACAATACGGGATTGATATGTGTAAATAGTTCAGAGTTAACTACCTGTAGGATTATAAACAAATTATGTTTTATCACCTCAAATACTAATAAAGTGTCAAAACTCCACTTTACAAGATTTTCAACTAATTAGGACTCGCTGTGCTATGCGAATGGTGTAAGCATGTGTAGCGAGTGGGTTTAAGAGGAATCCGTTCAGACAGGTTGGAGGAAAGAAAGATTGTGGAGCCTTTTTTAACGCGCACGACTTTTGATAATATAACAGCATAACTTGGAATCTTCTGCACTCAGTAAAGAATCGTTTATGTCACAGCCCTCACCAATCTAAGGAAAAGAATGAAAAATGCTGTGCATACAGTTACAGTATATATGGAGTTGTGCAGAGTGAGTGACACTCATATTTTTTTACCTTGTTTTTGCTGTTTTTCCATCCTTGCAAAGTAAATATGCTTTTGAATTTCAACACAGCTCATAGGTCTACCAGAGAGCATGGATATCTCTTTTAATAATAACTTGCACTGAACAAAATGTTTAAATGAAGTAGTTTTCTAATGGACATTACCAGTCAATAGTGTGTACACACTTTCCTGATTTTTATTTCTTTCACCACTGTATAACAAATGCTGACCACATCCAAAATATGCAATAATCTCTGTGACTGGTTAAGATGTGTCTGCTACTTGTGCTCTGTAAAGCCTTTATAATGGCTATAATCTGAGGTGTTGTAAATAGGTGGTTTTTATGCTGGAAACTCTAAATGAATAAATTCTCAGCAGCAGAGGTAAGTTTTGGTCTTGCTTTCCTGAGAAGGTCTTCATGAGAGACAGTTTCATCATGGTGCTTGATGGGTTTTTCAAATGCATTTGACACAATACTGTTATTATAAGAACTGTTCCAGAACAGCTGACCTTCATGTCTTAAAATAACAACTGACTTGTTGTTGTTACTTAATTACCTAATTCCGTATATTATTTCATAGTGTTTAAAAAAATCTAGCATTGTTGTAGAATATAGAAAGTAAATTCCAAACTTGTGTCCAAACTTTTACTTGGTAAGGTATATTGCTCATTATTCTCTTTTTAATTTTTCTTTTAAGGTACCATGTCTGTGAAGTCAGAGGCTGAGCCGATAGATATAACTAACACAGATCCAAATGATACCGAAGACACGCAGCTCAACAAGCCTCTGAAATCCCTGGTGGAGCCTATGCTCTTGGCACCACAGATGCTCGCTGAGCTGGAGCACTATGTGTGCAGTGTGTGCGGTGAGGCGTTTGTGTCACTGGCACAGTTGGCCCGTCACTTGCAGTTCCACGATCGTGACCGACCGTTCCCGTGCGCTACTTGTGGCAAGCGTTTCCTTAGCCGTAGTCACCATGACGAGCACCAGCGAGTGCACACGGGAGAGCGGCCCTTCCCATGCGACCGCTGTGATCGCTCCTTCACCACCCACCACAACCGCAAGCGCCATCAGCTGATCCACGACAAGGAGGAGGCATACCGCTGCACCGTGTGCGGTGTGCTCTTCTGCCAGGACCACCAGCTCGGCAATCTCAGCGGCATTATACGGGTGCTCAAGCAGCACGAGAACACGAAACCAGGGCACGTTACAGAAATAAACTCTCAGATCAAGCTCGAAACAGATTCTGCAGACGAACAGGAGGAAGGCATTCAGAAGAGAAAAAAGCATAAGCATCAGCATTCCTATTTTGAAGAAGACTGTTCGCATTTGGCTGAAGAAGAAGACAGCAAAATGTCATTTCATGCTGAGGTCTCACAGATTCTTCATAATAAAGAGCCACATGTTGGAACAAGTCAAAGGATAAAGAAGATTGCCTATGATATGGAGGTTATCCTCTAATCCATGGCCTAATGGCGTGTGGTCTGTTTTTTGCAAGTTTTAGTATTTCCCCTGCTTTCAACACACCTGAACAGCTAATTACACCTCAAGTGAGCGTGTCAGAGTAGCGAAACACTAGTATGTGGAGGACGAGGCGGTCTCCAGGAGTAGGGTTGGAAACCGTTAGTGTAAAGCATCACCTAACAATTTAATAGTCTGATACAAGGAATCTGTTCTCCAAAATAGAATGAAGACGGTGATTAATGCAAAAGCAGAATAAACATTCAGTTATATCATTGTTTTTTGATTGTACTGAAACAAACTAACCTCTATACAATACTACAATACTGTGATGCAAATCTAAATGAATTAACTGGTTGGACAATTCATTGTGCTTTTTTTCCCCAGTATTTTTACCACAACACTGATCATTTTACTTTCAATCTAATTAACTATTTGCTTTTCTTTTTTAGTTATATGCTCATAAGTTATATCTAACAGAGAATTGCTTATTTGGCAATTACATTCAATATGCCAATGCTGCTGAATATCGTGTCATCTTTTTCTTCTTCCATCCTGTAGACTTCTGATTTATGGGGTAAGAGAAAAAAAAAAACTAAATAAATGTAGCTTATTTCACATGTTGACATGTTTGTCATTTCATCAAGGTTTTCCTGAATATGATAGTAGGCCCTGAAAACATTCTGTGATTTATTGTACGGATGGAAACATAAGTGGAGATCTGATATGATATCACAATATCAAGGTGCAGATTTGATCGGTACTGCAGTTCTGTCATGACTTTATAAACATGTGATTTGATTTATTTATTTTTATTTTGTTACAATTCTAAAAAAACCTTAGCTAATAATCTGCTCCTACCACACAGGATGCCGTGCTGCTCCCTAATGTGGGAATAGTTTAGAGTGCATCACTTGGAGGATTTACCTCATAAAAACAAATGTTTAAATTAAAAAGATATATATATTTTAAATCTATAATTTATTTATATAATAGTAACAATACTGTCAGGCCTCTCTTAGAGACAGAAACATGGGACAGATGTGGACATTTCAATGTTTTAAATTAAATGGGGGGAAACAACTATTGTTTGTCTTCGATCTCCAGGAGTTGTGCTTTAACCATGTCCAGTTACTGATATAGTCTGAATGAAGCATAAGCATAACATACGTAAAAACATTCGTCAGCAAATAGTGGACAGGGGTAGCTCAGTGGTTAAGAAGGTCCCATGTTCAAATCCCACGACCACCAAGTTGTCCCTGTTCGGCCCTTGAGCAAGGCCCTTAACCTTTAACTGCTCAGATATATAAAGAGAGAAAATGTCTGTCGCTCTGTATAAGGGTGTCTGCCAAATACCTAAATGTAAAATCAAGAACTCTGCTTAATGCTTTAAATTTCAACCAGCCTTCTTTGCGCTTTTACATGGTCATAGATAAAGTTTTCTGAAATATAAGATAAGCATATGTGTATAATATGCTTGTAAAACATAAAGTTTTTTTTGCCAAAGGTAGCCCTGAAGAAAACCTGTGGTCTGAACTAAACACAAAACTGAGATTTTTATAATAAATGTATTATTACTCGATTGTAATTAGAATTACATTTATATAATAATTATATTAGAGGCTTATGTATTGGTAATAAGTTCCAATGATCCAAGATTGTTCTTCATAACTAGTTAGACATTACAGGTGCCTTCAAACTGCAATAATAAAAAAAAAGAATATAATTAAAATGCCACTTATTGTTTGTCTTTTTACTGGACATAATTGTCGCAATGCACTTCCAGGTTTGGGGTTCGATTCCCGCCTCAGGTCTGCATGCGTAGAGTTTGTATGTTCTCCTTGTGTTTGGTGGGTTTTCTCTGGCTGTTCCAGTTTCCTCCCACAGTCTAAAAACATGCAGATTAGGTTAATTGGCATTTCCAAATTGCACGTTGTGTGTCCTGCAATGGACTGGCACTGGTCCAGTGTGTATCCTTGCTTCATGCCCTAAGTCTCCTGAGATAGGCTCCTGTATACTGTATAGGTCGACCCTGTATACAGGAAACAGCCGTATAGAAGATAAATGACTGAATCTGAATTTCCATCTACGTTACATGGATTTGTCAATTATTATTTTTTTATTAAGAACAGTATAATCTTGATGTTTGGCTTTTTTTTAAATGTGATATTATATAAATTACATAGAGTGCAGTGTTAGCATAAATTGATTTCCCTTCTAACATAGCCCTACTAAAATGTATGTATTATGAAATTGATCTTTATGCATTTAAATCAGCTCTTGGAAATTTAAACATTTTATCACTAGATGGCACCGTTACACCTTTGAACAACTTAATAGTGCTTTCTGGTTTTAAGAAATTGTAGGTCACTGGCGTTTGTAGTCATTGAATAAGTAAGAGGCCATCTACAAAGTGCATGACCTGGGCACCTTGCGTGGGATTGTAGGATTGTACTAATATTATAGTCTTTTAAGATTTCTGAGATACTATTCGGGTACAGTATGGGTTCAGTAGAGTGGGATGTAAGATCCACTATAAGCATGTAATTACGCAAATGTCTCACAGGAGAAGTACAGTAATAAAATTATAATTAAAAAAAAATCACTAAAATGCAGAAAAGTCCATTTTACACTGCACACAAGTCCTACAGCAGTATAATGCTACTTTACTGGCATCTGGGTTTACATGGTTTTCTGGAACTGTAACAGGGTCTGTAACACTTTTGGATTGCCCACATCCAGGACGGGGCTCTGGAAAATAAAACAAAACTTGTCCTCTCGGGGTGTTCAGCCTTACCGAGGACTTTTGGGAGAGAGAGAGAGAGAGTTTCTGCTTCGTGCACTAAAAAACTGTACTGAGCGTGCACGCTGAACTGCTGCGTGCGCTCTCTCTCTATCTGTCTCGCACTCTCTCGCCGGCGTCTTAAACAGACAGAGGCTGGGGCTTTGCCTCTGTCCCTAAACAGCTCTCTGTCTTTTATTTTATTTTATTTCTTTTTATTTCTTTTCTTTGGCCCTGATACCTTCACCGGTGCTCCCTAAATGATCGCACGAAGTGCGTCGGTATCAGGACCCTTAAATAAACACGCCGTCAGGTGCGGCTCGTTCAGGCTGATTGCCTGACGGCGGCGTTGCCTAGCAACCGTGTGTATAAATGGCCGTGCTTTTGCCTGTTCAGAACTCCGCGTGGTAATAGAAGCACGGCTCTGCCCCTCGCGCGACCCGCGTCGTTACAGCTAGACGGAAATAAATTTTAAGTTGGTGGAACTTTAATGTGACAGTTACTGTTATTTAAGTCCTTAGTTACTTAAGATATCAAATTTGTCCAGTTAACTTGAAAAGTGTCAAACTCATAAATACAAAAAAGTTCTAAATGCTCAACATTTGAACTAATTGTAATTAAGTTACCAGTACTCAATGTGTTTAATTACTTTGAGAATTAGGGTTTACATTGTAAGGAATATATGGTATATATTTATCATATTATAAAGATCTACTATAGAATGAGAAAATAATATACTTGGGGTGTTCAAGTCAAGCCCGAATTGTATTAAAATTCTTGTGAATGAAGGCATGAAACTTCAACTGTAGCTCCTTAAAATAAAATAAAAAAATAAATAAAAAAAGCTAACACACAATTCCACCCTTCACCCTAGCCCCATTAAGCTGCTTTGGGGTCAGAAGCTTCTGATGTGCTATTGCCAACAGTTGTTTGTGTAAAATGTAGGCATTACTAGCATAAATGTCTAGAAAATGTAAAAAGAGGGGGTTTTGTACTATTTCATGGTTTTATGCTGTGGTTCTGTTCATTATTACGCTAATAACAGCTGGTCGGCAGGTCAACACCTCCTATATATTTGTTGTACTGTAAGTGTACCATGATTCAGCCTGATCAAATCTCTGAAAAGCTTTGGACTGGTGTAAAATGTCATTTACATATGGTACCCAGTTCCCAAATAGGGATGGTTTACAAGTGACATTACAGAGTCATTTGGTAGTCCTCGTCTAGAATGAAAGACGTTCTTTCCTGCGTGCACAGCAAAGTCCAATAAATATCCATTGCAAGAGTCTGCAACAACAAACAACTTGAATATCTACTTTGCTGGCTTTGCCTTCATGTACTCAATCATTCCAGCTCTTGTTTTGATTGGTTCCATCCTTTCCTTCACTAACAGGTTCCTTTGACGATAGTAGAAGGATTTGCAAGCATGCAGGACAGGAGTCACCAGAGGCTTTAATAGTCTGTCATGCTCTGATGTTTCTTGTTTTCTGATGTTTTTAAGATCACTCATGTGCACATGCCATGAAATTGTCCTGTACCTGACTCTGGTCATTACAGTTGGTGGAAAGATTGTATTATAACATTTATTTGACACTAACCTTTTTAGAAATTGAAGCATTTAATGTTTATGAACACATTTTTACTAGGTTTGCTCAACATTGGTTCATTTACTAAAATATAAATAAATAAATAAACCTTGCAAATAGAAAAAAGTGCTGGGATTCGACCGACCTCAAACTGTTTACCCAAAGTTGTAACAAATGCACATGATTAGGATTTTCTTGGGCATGATTTTCTGTGCCCTGCCTCTTGAGGACTTGTGCCTAAATAAGCAAATCCCTACAACAGTGGCCAGAAATTATGCTGAAAAAGTGAATGGTCTTATAGAAGCAAGTAGAAAACAGCCCAATATTAATGCCATTGG
This sequence comes from Clarias magur, assembly GCA_013621035.1. Classification (NCBI taxonomy): domain Eukaryota; kingdom Metazoa; phylum Chordata; class Actinopteri; order Siluriformes; family Clariidae; genus Clarias; species Clarias magur. Next base: position 399,788 of record QNUK01000241.1, on the reverse strand, counting down.
TTTTGGAATGTGTTATTTGATTGTCTTTGGCCAACAGGTCCACTACATAAGTACTGTATGTTGGCTGCAATATGGCGCCCTGCCTTGTGCCCAGTATGCATCCCTACCATGAGGGATTAAATCAATTACTGAAAAATATTGATTGCCATCACTGTGGTATAAATACAGACCATGTAAAGTGAGTAAAGTAATTATTGGATATGTCTGAATGCACCATATATTACCAACTAAGCTCTTAGATTTAAGAAATTCTGTGGCCTGTATCTATGATATAAACAGTATAAACGGTTCAGAGCTTCACAACTGTTTCCAATCAAAGCCCACGTTGTATGTATTAAATATGGACAGTAAAGAGACAATCTTTATACAGAGACTTTATATAAAAAATATATATATATTGGGAGAAGGAATTACAAATTTTTACAAACAATATGATGTATCATATTGTACAGTCGTGGCCAAAAGTTTTGAGAATTACATAAATATTGGAAATTGGAAAAGTTACTGCTTAAGTTTTTATAATAGCAATTTGCATATACTCCAGAATGTTATGAAGCGTGATCAGATGAATTGCATGGTCCTTCTTTGCCATGAAAATTAACTTAATCCCGAAAAAAAAAACTTTCCACTGCATTTCATTGCTGTCATTAAAGGACCTGCTGAGATCATTTCAGTAATCGTCTTGTTAACTCAGGTGAGAATGTTGACGAGCACACGGCTGGAAATCATTATGTCAGACTGATTGGGTTAGAATGGCAGACATGACATGTTAAAAGGAGGGCGATGCTTGAAATCATTGTTCTTTCATTGTTAACCATGGTGACATGCAAAGAAATGCGTGCAGCCATCATTGCGTTGCATAAAAATGGCTTCACAGGCAAGAATATTGTGGGTACTAAGTCAACAATTTATAGGATCATCAAGAACTTCAAGGAAAGAGGTTAAATTCTTGTTAAGAAGGCTTCAGGTCGTCCAAGAAAGTCCAGTAAGCGCCAGGATCGTCTCCTAAAGAGGATTCAGCTGCGGGATCGGAGTGCCACCAGTGCAGAGCTGCTCAGGAATGGCAACAGGCAGGTGTGAGCGCATCTGCACGCACAGTGAGACCAAGACTTTTGGAAGAGGGCCTGGTGTCAAGAAGGGCAGCAAAAAAGCCACTTCTCTCCAAGAAAAACATCAGGGACAGATTGATCTTCTGCAAAAAGTATGGCTAATGGACTGCTGCGGACTGGGGCAAAGTCATATTCTCGGATGAAGACTCTTTCCAATTGTTTGGGGCATCTGGAAAAAGGCTTGTCCGGAGAAGAATAGGTGAGCGCTATCATCAGTCCTGTGTCATGCCAACAGTAAAGCATCCTGAGACCATTCATGTGTGGGGTTGCTTTTTATCCAAGGGAGTGGGCTCACTCACAATTTTCCCCAAAAACACAGTCATGAATAAAGAATGGTACCAAAACACCCTCCAACAGCAACTTCTTCCAACAATCCAACAACAGTTTGGTGAAGAACAATGCATTTTCCAGCACGATGGAGCACCGTGCCATAAGGCAAAAGTGATAACTAAGTGGCTCGGGGATCAAAACGTTGGAATTTTGGGTCCATGGCCTGGAAACTCCCCAGATCTTAATCCCATTGAGAACATGTGGTCAATCAAGCTCAAGAGGCGGGTGGACAAACAAAAACCCACTAATTCTGACAAACCCCAAGAAGTGATTATGAAAGAATGGGTTGCTATCAGTCAGGATTTGGCCCAGAAGTTGATTGAGATCAGCCCAGTCGAACTGCAGAGGTCCTGAAAAAGAAGCGCCAACACTGCAAATACTGACTCTTTGCATAAATAGCATGTAATTGTCGATAAAAGCCTTTGAAACATATGAAGTGCTTGTAATTATATTTCAGTACATCACAGAAACAACTGAAACAAAGATCTAAAAGCAGTTTAGCAGCAAACTTTGTGAAAACTAATATTTGTGTCATTCTTAAAACTTTTGGCCACGACTGTACATACTTATAAGAGCTCTAAGAGTCCACGCTATACCGCAGGAAGCCAGCTGAGGGCAGCAGCGGCACACAGTTGGCATGTCCCTTTGAAAGGGCTTAGTTACTACTGAACTAGTTCAAGTTACTTTGCCACAACCTCACTCACCATCTAAACTGCTTCATCTTGTATTCAGGGTCACAGGGGGCCTGGAGCCTATCCCAGGAGACGAAGGGGACGAGGCAGGTTAAACCTTGGACAGGGTGCCAATCTATCGCAGGGCACACACACACACACACACACACACACACACACTATGGCCATTTTGGGAATGCCAGTTAGCCTAATCTGCATGTCTTTGGACTGTGGGAGGAAACCACCATGCATGGGGAGAACATGCACACAGAGATGGGAATCGAACCACTAACAACTACACCACCATTTATTTCAAAAACATGACCTTGGTTTTGTTCCTAATTCAAGAGGACACATGGTACTCCTTGTGTACTGTCTGATATATAAATGGGTTATTGAGCTTTGAATGTGTGCATTAACATTCATTTACCATGGCCACATGGTAGAGGAGGCCCATTCAAACTATAGTATGTTCCGTATTGCCCTTGAAAAATATGTGAGAACAGTCTTCATGTGCAACACAGCATTAGAAGACTGGTTTAAATAAAAGTTTAAAGCTTTATTATTCAACACGTTAAGGATTTCTTTTCTGAGCCAATGTGGTGAGTCTGTTAAGAAGCAACATATATCCTTAATCTAAGAGTCATTCTCAATAATATGTGTCCAAGTCTCAATAATATCAGTGTGTCAGTCAACACTCACAATCAGAAAAACATTAATTCTATACATGAACCATGAGAACTCAGTCTTTGTTTTATATTCTGTTTATTTTTTATTTAAACAAAAGACAGGCCACAAATCTGGGCAAAACAAAAAATTAATATTAAATAAAAAAAAACCTGACCATGTTGAGGAAATCCAAATGCATCTCATTTTAGCATGTCAGTCAGGACCCAGAATCAGAACAGCAGTTAATATTTAATAGAAATATTTACTTGAACAGCTTCAAATCTACAAGTGATCAAAAATATTTTACCGTATTTTGGCAGTAAATGAACAGTAATTTTGGAGTTTATTAAAGAAAGTCTTTATGTGACGTCTTGTTTAAAACAGATTTTTATCAAACAGAATTAATGGGTGGTGAAAGGGTGTGTGGAAAATTGTATTGAATTTCAATTATTCAGTATATCAGTAAATTAGCACTCCTGGCAAACCAATTATTAATGTCTATTACCCAGAAGGTCTCTGTAAAAAAGCTGCCCTCTGTTCTTCTGTTACATCAGAGAAAAACACAGGCCGTGCAGATTTAGGGAAGTAAAGGGATACATAGGAAGACAAACTCTTCAAACAATTTTAATAGTAGTAATATAACTTAATATAATATCTAAACTAACAACATACTAATAATACTTACTAACTTTATCTTATTTTACAGGCAGGTACCCTATATCGGGATTATTTCACAAAATCATGGACCACTATCAGTCCAAAAACTCTACTGTTTCGGTGAAATAGGAAGAAAAGAACAAAGACAACATTATTATTTTTGAACTACTAGTTATATATAGTTAGTATATATTGAGCTATGGTTCTTTAAATTATTATAAGTTAAATAAATCAAATAGGTTGTGCTTATTTTTTATTTATGTAAAAAAATATATATATTTTAAAAGCACAATGAACAACATACCATGGTCTCAGGTGAGATATCTCACTTCATGCTGGATATCTTCTGTTTCTTCACTTATTTATAGCTCTTTGTCATGTTTCTATATTTCTTTCTTCCAACACTCCACCCCCTCCTCTGTATCCCACAACTTCTTTTGTACCCTTTTCTATCTTATCTGCACCTTCCCCACAGTATCTGACTCTGATTTTCCTTTTCTTTTTGGTTTAAATAAAACTCTGGATGTCAGCATTTCTTGTCATAGTATGCTGGGAGATGCAACAAGTATGAAGTTTAGACTTTATTGCTTTCCAAACATACACTACACTGAACAATTTGACTAATAAGGTTAACAAGGTAATAAGGCTAACGTTAAATAGAACTGATTAAAAAAATTGCTATTTAGTTGTCATATAAATAGCAAGCAACTATCTCAGACAACACTTAGAAAATGTTTTTTTTTAACCTTAATTCAACATAATTTGTTAAGTATTAAAAGTAATTCAGTACCTGGATTTGTTTCTCAACTTCATCATATCGATGGACTGGACACAGCCAAATGCGTTGTTGTCATGTGACGCCAGTTATCAAAGGGTCGAACAATCTTGAAGACTCAAGCGATTAAACTGAGCAATATACTTTTTAAAATAGTTAACAGTTAAGCTTAAATTATAGGGTAATTTTAAGACAAAATGAAAAGTTGTTTTTTAAGGCATTTATGTCGATTTGGCTAACTCAAACAATCATGTATGTGATTTTTAGAGATTTTATTAAGGTAACATAACTCTTTTATTACTATGAAATTTACAAGGCCACAGAATCATTTTTTAGAGTGCAAAAAAATTCTTTTTTTCGGTCCCGCTTTATTCGTGCAACATGTTTTTTGCAATATCGTCCGTGTTCTCTCTCTCTTGCCGCTGTCTACTGAAGACGGGCTGTTAATTTGTACATTGCACAGAATTTTCCGGGACTTGACTTTAATCCTCTCGAAATGTTTTGTTAACGTTGGCGATTGAAAGGGCTTTGCGCAGTTTAGCCGGATTCGTCATGATGTTGGTGCGCTTACACAGATTCCTCTCTTGCACCTTGCTTCGTTCTGTCGCGCCGTTTTTTTTCCCGGCTTGTTATATTCGCATCTCGCTTTGGATTTTCACGTTGCTCTTTGAAAGTGAACATAAGTTAAAGCTCCTTTTCGTCCTCGTTGGGAATCGAACCCGTGTCGCTCGCGTGAAAGACGGAGCTGCTACCACTGTACCAGATAGAAAGCCCCGCCCAAACGTCTTTATCTGACTATTATAAAGCTTCAGCTCATTCAACTCGCGCGTCAAGAACTCGGATTTTTCCCCAACAAAGTTTTTCAGTTCAATAGAATAGCGATTTATTTTGTTTTCACAGGTTTCTAACTATTTTATTTTATTTCTTTTTTTGTTTCATGATGCTCACGCCTCAGATTTGGTCTGACGTGGTGATAGTTATGTCCCATATAAGGAGTGTGACGCCATCTGCCACGAAAAGAACCTGGTGGTTAACCCGTTAGTAGAACTGAGGTTCAAGGGTTGGCGATGTGTAGAAGTGAATCCCGGTTATCACTCTTAGTCAAAAAACACATTCAAGAAAGGAGCAGGAGCAAATGTGCTTATTGTAGAGGAAACGAGCTTTTCTAGCATGATGTTGTAGCTGTTTTTTTTTTTTTTTTTTAGAAAAAGGTCAAGACTCAGACTTAGTGTTGTGTTGCATAAAATGATAGATTAGGAGTCAGACTGCAATTTCAAACAAGTTTTATTCGGGAAATGTTTTTAAAGTGTTACAAGTATCTCATAAGTAAATAATAAAACAATCATTGTAAAAACAAGGATTTGTTGTTAAATAAGAAAATGATATATCGATGAAACCCTGAGACATCATAACTCAATCTCCGTGTTGAATCGGTCATTTAGAGTGCATAGCAATAAAGTGAAGTTAAAAAAAAAATCCAACATTAAAAGGACTAAACGAAAGAAAAATCTTGAAGTAAAAAAAATGCCCAATCCTAATGAAAACACAACCAAATACAAATACTAATTACTGACAAAGGTTAACAAGAACTCGTTATAAACATTTTAAAGCTAATAAATACATTAAATGAATCAGCATGTCAAGTCATTGATGTCAGTTGTGGTATTTGAAGTTGGTGAACCACAGCCCGTACAGGTGGAAAACTGGAACAGGTTCACAAAACTGATTGCAACCAATGGGAATTAGCGATAATAGTAGTGCACACGTCTCATCGATAAGCAGTATGCTCTAAGCATTAGCTGACTAAGGCAGATGTTTAATGGAGATGGAATATGCCATGTGCGTTTCAGCTAAATATATAACTTCATTCAGTGTTGCTGGTTGGTGGTGTCGGACCCATGCGGCTGTCTCAGCCTGAAGTTGTGTGACAAACTGATCCATTACGACGCGCTCCACAATCCGATCGGGGTCACGATCCTCAACCAGCAACCAGTTTTGACAGCTTTCTTGAAGCTGTTGACCAAATGCAAATAGGTGGCTAACCTCATCCGAGGTCAAGGATCGAAACTCTTGCCAATATTGCTCTGACAACTGCATGATGGCTTTCTTGAGATCTTTAGATTTCATTTGCTCCATGAAGCTCTGGAGCATCCTTTGGGTCTCTGGAAATTCTTCCATCAGAGTCTCCAAATGCCACTGTTGCTGTAGTTCAGCAGCATAGATGATTACTAACTTGATGTGAAAAGTCCTTGCTGACGTTACAGTTTGCAAGGAGGAGCTTTCGAGATAAAATGTCAGATGCACTTTAGCTAAATGTATGGTTTCATTCAGTGTTGCTGGTTGGTGGTGTCTGACCCATTCTGCAGTCTCTTCTGGAAGGCCTGTGACAAACAGATCCATTACGACACGCTCCACAATCCGATCGGGGTTACGATCCTCAGCCAGCAACCAGTTTTGACAGCTTTCTTGGAGCTGTTGACCGAATGCGAATAGATGGACACATTCACTCAGGGTCAAGGATCGGAAATTCCGGCAATTTTGCTCTGCCCACTGTCTGATGGATTTCTTGATTTTCATTGGCTGTATAAAGCTCTGGAGCATCCTTCGGGTCTCTGGATGTTCTAGCATCAGAGACTCCAGACGTCGCTGTTGCTGTTCTTCAACCGCGTAGAGGATTGATAATCGGGTGTGAAAGGTTCTCTGCGGCGTTTCACTTTGGAAGGTGGGGATATCGATATCCATTTGCATTTCTTGCAGTGCTGCTGGTGCAGTCGAACTGTGAAAGCTTCGGTCTGTGCTCCGCTATTTATGCTTGTAAAGCCGCTTTGACTTTTACTCGGTCCGCTTAATTTTGTGCGGCTTTATATTGCAGGGTGAGTCATTCCGAATTTCTTTTTTTCGGTCCCGATTTTTCGGTCCCGCTTTATTCGTGCAACATGTTTTTTGCAATATCGTCCGTGTTCTCTCTTGCCACTGTCTACTGAAGACGGGCTGTTAATTTGTACATTGCACAGAATTTTCGGGGACTTGACTTTAATCCTCTCGAAATGTTTTGTTAACGTTGGTGATTGAAAGGGCTTTGCGCAGTTTAGCCGGATTCGTCCTGATGTTGGTGCGCTTACACAGATTCCTCTCTTGCACCTTGCTTCATTCTGTCGCGCCGTTTTTTTCCCCGGCTTGTCATATTCGCATCTCGCTTTGGATTTTCACGTTGCTCTTTGAAAGTGAACATAAGTTAAAGCTCCTTTTCGTCCTCGTTGGGAATCGAACCCGTGTCGCTCGCGTGAAAGACGGAGCTGCTACCACTATACCAGATAGAAAGCCCCGCCCAATCGTCTTTATCTGACTATTATAAAGCTTCAGCTCATTCAACTCGCGCGTCAAAAACTCGGATTTTTCCCCAACAAAGTTTTTCAGTTCAATAGAATAGCGATTTATTTTGTTTTCACAGGTTTCTAACTATTTTATTTTATTTCATTTTTTGTTTCATGATGCTCACGCCTCAGATTTGGTCTGACGTGGTGATAGTTATGTCCCATATAAGGAGTGTGACGCCATCTGCCACGAAAAGAACCTGGTGGTTAACCCGTTAGTAGAACTGAGGTTCAAGGGTTGGCGATGTGTAGAAGTGAATCCCGGTTATCACTCTTAGTCAAAAAACACATTCAAGAAAGGAGCTGGAGCAAATGTGCTTATTGTAGAGGAAACGAGCTTTTCTAGCATGATGTTGTAGCTGATTTTTTTTTTTTTTTTTAGAAAAAGGTCAAGACTCAGACTTAGTGTTGTGTTGCATAAAATGATAGATTAGGAGTCAGACTGCAATTTCAAACAAGTTTTATTCGGGAAATGTTTTTAAAGTGTTACAAGTATCTCATAAGTAAATAATAAAACAATCATTGTAAAAACAAGGATTTGTTGTTAAATAAGAAAATGATATATCGATGAAACCCTGAGACATCATAACTCAATCTCCGTGTTGAATCGGTCATTTAGAGTGCATAGCAATAAAGTGAAGTAAAAAAAAAAATCCAACATTAAAAGGACTAAACGAAAGAAAAATCTTGAAGTAAAAAAAATGCCCAATCCTAATGAAAACACAACCAAATACAAATACTAATTACTGACAAAGGTTAACAAGAACTCGTTATAAACATTTTAAAGCTAATAAATACATTAAATGAATCAGCATGTCAAGTCACTGATGTCAGTTGTGGTATTTGAAGTTGGTGAACCACAGCCCGTACAGGTGGAAAACTGGAACAGGTTCACAAAACTGATTGCAACCAATGGGAATTAGCGATAATAGTAGTGCACACGTCTCATCGATAAGCAGTATGCTCTAAGCATTAGCTGACTAAGGCAGATGTTTAATGGAGATGGAATATGCCATGTGCGTTTCAGCTAAATATATAACTTCATTCAGTGTTGCTGGTTGGTGGTGTCGGACCCATGCGGCTGTCTCAGCCTGAAGTTGTGTGACAAACTGATCCATTACGACGCGCTCCACAATCCGATCGGGGTCACGATCCTCAACCAGCAACCAGTTTTGACAGCTTTCTTGAAGCTGTTGACCAAATGCAAATAGGTGGCTAACCTCATCCGATGTCAAGGATCGAAACTCTTGCCAATATTGCTCTGACAACTGCATGATGGCTTTCTTGAGATCTTTAGATTTCATTTGCTCCATGAAGCTCTGGAGCATCCTTTGGGTCTCTGGAAATTCTTCCATCAGAGTCTCCAAATGCCACTGTTGCTGTAGTTCAGCAGCATAGATGATTACTAACTTGATGTGAAAAGTCCTTGCTGACGTTACAGTTTGCAAGGAGGAGCTTTCGAGATAAAATGTCAGATGCACTTTAGCTAAATGTATGGTTTCATTCAGTGTTGCTGGTTGGTGGTGTCTGACCCATTCTGCAGTCTCTTCTGGAAGGCCTGTGACAAACAGATCCATTACGACACGCTCCACAATCCGATCGGGGTTACGATCCTCAGCCAGCAACCAGTTTTGACAGCTTTCTTGGAGCTGTTGACCGAATGCGAATAGATGGACACATTCACTCAGGGTCAAGGATCGGAAATTCCGGCAATTTTGCTCTGCCCACTGTCTGATGGATTTCTTGATTTTCATTGGCTGTATAAAGCTCTGGAGCATCCTTCGGGTCTCTGGATGTTCTAGCATCAGAGACTCCAGACGTCGCTGTTGCTGTTCTTCAACCGCGTAGAGGATTGATAATCGGGTGTGAAAGGTTCTCTGCGGCGTTTCACTTTGGAAGGTGGGGATATCGATATCCATTTGCATTTATTGCAGTGCTACTGGTGCAGTCGAACTGTGAAAGCTTCGGTCTGTGCTCCGCTATTTATGCTTGTAAAGCCGCTTTGACTTTTACTCGGTCCGCTTAATTTTGTGCGGCTTTATATTGCAGGGTGAGTCATTCCGAATTTCTTTTTTCGGTCCCGCTTTATTCGTGCAACATGTTTTTTGCAATATCGTCCGTGTTCTCTCTCTCTTGCCGCTGTCTACTGAAGACGGGCTGTTAATTTGTACATTGCACAGAATTTTCGGGGACTTGACTTTAATCCTCTCGAAATGTTTTGTTAACGTTGGCGATTGAAAGGGCTTTGCGCAGTTTAGCCGGATTCGTCCTGATGTTGGTGCGCTTACACAGATTCCTCTCTTGCACCTTGCTTCGTTCTGTCGCGCCGTTTTTTTTCCCGGCTTGTCATATTCGCATCTCGCTTTGGATTTTCACGTTGCTCTTTGAAAGTGAACATAAGTTAAAGCTCCTTTTCGTCCTCGTTGGGAATCGAACCCGTGTCGCTCGCGTGAAAGACGGAGCTGCTACCACTGTACCAGATAGAAAGCCCCGCCCAAACGTCTTTATCTGACTATTATAAAGCTTCAGCTCATTCAACTCGCGCGTCAAAAACTCGGATTTTTCCCCAACAAAGTTTTTCAGTTCAATAGAATAGCGATTTATTTTGTTTTCACGGGTTTCTAACTATTTTATTTTATTTCATTTTTTGTTTCATGATGCTCACGCCTCAGATTTGGTCTGACGTGGTGATAGTTATGTCCCATATAAGGAGTGTGACGCCATCTGCCACGAAAAGAACCTGGTGGTTAACCCGTTAGTAGAACTGAGGTTCAAGGGTTGGCGATGTGTAGAAGTGAATCCCGGTTATCACTCTTAGTCAAAAAACACATTCAAGAAAGGAGCTGGAGCAAATGTGCTTATTGTAGAGGAAACGAGCTTTTCTAGCATGATGTTGTAGCTGAATTTTTTTTTTTTTTTAGAAAAAGGTCAAGACTCAGACTTAGTGTTGTGTTGCATAAAATGATAGATTAGGAGTCAGACTGCAATTTCAAACAAGTTTTATTCGGGAAATGTTTTTAAAGTGTTACAAGTATCTCATAAGTAAATAATAAAACAATCATTGTAAAAACAAGGATTTGTTGTTAAATAAGAAAATGATATATCGATGAAACCCTGAGACATCATAACTCAATCTCCGTGTTGAATCGGTCATTTAGAGTGCATAGCAATAAAGTGAAGTAAAAAAAAAAATCCAACATTAAAAGGACTAAACGAAAGAAAAATCTTGAAGTAAAAAAAATGCCCAATCCTACTGAAAACACAACCAAATACAAATACTAATTACTGACAAAGGTTAACAAGAACTCGTTATAAACATTTTAAAGCTAATAAATACATTAAATGAATCAGCATGTCAAGTCACTGATGTCAGTTGTGGTATTTGAAGTTGGTGAACCACAGCCCGTACAGGTGGAAAACTGGAACAGGTTCACAAAACTGATTGCAACCAATGGGAATTAGCGATAATAGTAGTGCACACGTCTCATCGATAAGCAGTATGCTCTAAGCATTAGCTGACTAAGGCAGATGTTTAATGGAGATGGAATATGCCATGTGCGTTTCAGCTAAATATATAACTTCATTCAGTGTTGCTGGTTGGTGGTGTCGGACCCATGCGGCTGTCTCAGCCTGAAGTTGTGTGACAAACTGATCCATTACGACGCGCTCCACAATCCGATCGGGGTCACGATCCTCAACCAGCAACCAGTTTTGACAGCTTTCTTGAAGCTGTTGACCAAATGCAAATAGGTGGCTAACCTCATCCGATGTCAAGGATCGAAACTCTTGCCAATATTGCTCTGACAACTGCATGATGGCTTTCTTGAGATCTTTAGATTTCATTTGCTCCATGAAGCTCTGGAGCATCCTTTGGGTCTCTGGAAATTCTTCCATCAGAGTCTCCAAATGCCACTGTTGCTGTAGTTCAGCAGCATAGATGATTACTAACTTGATGTGAAAAGTCCTTGCTGACGTTACAGTTTGAAAGGAGGAGCTTTCGAGATAAAATGTCAGATGCACTTTAGCTAAATGTATGGTTTCATTCAGTGTTGCTGGTTGGTGGTGTCTGACCCATTCTGCAGTCTCTTCTGGAAGGCCTGTGACAAACAGATCCATTACGACACGCTCCACAATCCGATCGGAGTTACGATCCTCAGCCAGCAACCAGTTTTGACAGCTTTCTTGGAGCTGTTGACCGAATGCGAATAGATGGACACATTCACTCAGGGTCAAGGATCGGAAATTCCGGCAATTTTGCTCTGCCCACTGTCTGATGGATTTCTTGATTTTCATTGGCTGTATAAAGCTCTGGAGCATCCTTCGGGTCTCTGGATGTTCTAGCATCAGAGACTCCAGACGTCGCTGTTGCTGTTCTTCAACCGCGTAGAGGATTGATAATCGGGTGTGAAAGGTTCTCTGCGGCGTTTCACTTTGGAAGGTGGGGATATCGATATCCATTTGCATTTATTGCAGTGCTACTGGTGCAGTCGAACTGTGAAAGCTTCGGTCTGTGCTCCGCTATTTATGCTTGTAAAGCCGCTTTGACTTTTACTCGGTCCGCTTAATTTTGTGCGGCTTTATATTGCAGGGTGAGTCATTCCGATTTTCTTTCCGTTTTTTTTTTCGGTCCCGATTTTTCGGTCCCGCTTTATTCGTGCAACATGTTTTTTGCAATATCGTCCGTGTTCTCTCTGTCTCTTGCCGCTGTCTACTGAAGACGGGCTGTTAATTTGTACATTGCACAGAATTCTCGGGGAGATGGGATATGCCATGTGCGTTTCAAAGACCACATTCATTGTTATAATATGACTTGGTATTAAAAAAGAAAATAATATATTAACGAAACCTTGATACATAACTCAATCAGAATAATAAGCAAAATACACAATCTAAATCAATAACTGTATAAACAACAACAACAATCCCAAAGAAAGAAAACCAAAAGCTCTTTGCCAAAATAAATAAAATAAATAAATAATATTAAATAAATAAATACATACTGTATGCCTGAATATTGACAAAGCTTTCTTTGAGAGTTTTTTTTTTGTTTCATGTTTGATTTTGCCCGTTTTTCACTCTTCAAAATAACGAATTAAGAGGTGGAAAAGTTTTTGTATCTTGATGGTGTAGCCGGGTCTTTTGGAACAAGGCCACCACTCTGAATTAAGGTTGTGAAAGCAAGGAGTGAATATACGGCTCTTTCCAACACTCAAAAAATTATTTGTTGTATTTACATTTTTTAAAACGTAGTGTCAAGTTCCACGCGAGTAGTTTCTACAATTACTAATTTAATAGTATATGAACAAGAGGAATTCAAGTAAATTTGAACTTTTAAAAAAATGTAAATCCATTCAGATTTTTCACTATTACACATTAATTATATGTACATTTTACTTAATAATTGTTACATTCAAGAACGTTCAATACATAAGGTTAACACATGTATTATAGATTATATTTACTTCAAGGTTTCCACTTGTAAAGCTAATAGTTGCATAATTACAAGCATATTTCCAGAAACAAAACAGATTTTTTTTTTTTTTTGCAAGGTCTTGCAATAGACAACTAGGTCCTTGGAAACAATTAGATCATAATCATTTCAATAGTTAACATTCTTCACAAAGTCTATAAAAGTGCAACTGCCTTCACACAAAAAAATAAAATAAAATAAATAAATAAATAAATAAATAAATAAATAAATAAATAAATAAATAAATAAATAAATAAATAAATAAATAAATAAATAAATAAAAATAATAATAATAATAATAATAATAATAATAATTCTGGTCAATAGCAAACATGCTTCCCCATGTCATATAATGTGCAACTTGTAAAAAAAAATGAAAAGAAAAATGTACTTAAAAAAATAAAACAAAAGTCTAGGAACACACCATTAAATTTTTTTACATTTAAAATGTTTCTGTGCGTTAAGTCCCACTAACACATTTTGAAAAAACTCAAAATTGTACTTCAGTTAGTGAGATTCAAGCTGTATATGACTCCCAAAAGAAGAGCAAGCCTTGGTGACATCAAGATTTTGAAGACCTTTCAGTTCATCAACAATAAGTCCAACATCTGTTGGTGGGTCACAGACTTCTGCATCCTACATAACACAAAAACAGCAACACTGTTTCGTAATTTTAATTGCATTAAAATTTCAGGTTGAAAATGTAACATCACTAGCGTATATCCAGAAAAAGCGAATAATCGACTAGATCTAGACTATACTTTATTTTGGGGGTTTTTTGCACCAAGTTAAATATATTTTATTTATATTTCTTGACTACTGTATATTATGTGACTGTTGCTCATATAGGAGCACTATTGTACTGTCTAATGATTTTGGGGAGTATTTTTTTATTTTAAATAAGCACAAAAGACTATTTGGGAATACTTACTGCATACTCCTTCATGATGTTTTCATAGTCTTCATTAAGATACATAGAAAGTGCTCTGACCATGCAAGCTCTCCGAGTTGAGATGGTATCATTCTGTGGAAGAGAAACAATATGTAGAGACAATGACAAATCACCATGTAAATGGTGTAAATCACCATGTAAATATCATCATAAATACAGATCACAGACCTGGTCAATGCAGCCATTAATTTGCTAACTTTACACACTGCAACTCCTTCTTTTCTTCAGTACATGCTGTTTGAATTAGTGGGATGGTGTTGATTCGAGAGAACTCAGCAGCAAATCTATTGATTTAAGAGACATAAGATTATTGCAAGGACAGCTTTCATGTTAAAATATATATATTCTGGGTTTTTTAATGACATATAAACACAAAAGCGCATTTATGCTAACTCTGCATGGACATTAATAACTAAAGGACAATTTCACATGAGGGAATTATTTGTTTCAGTAATTAAAACTATTAAAGAAATAAAGACAGTTATACTGTCATATTTACTTCATGTTCACAAAACAGAGCTGGTCATCTGATTTGGAAGTCAACAATGAAGGGCAAGTTGTTGATTACTTCATGCCTTCTGTAGGCAACTGTTGGTTGACTTCAGCCTTTGTTGGGGCTTTCAGTTGACCGATCCCGGATCGATCTGAATGCAAGCCAGTCCGTCTGCAACACACCTCTGGCGGCCAGGAGAACGAGTCAAAGAACAACCAGATGACTGCTCTTTCACAAGCTCTGGTTTTATTAATACACTGTAAAAAATCTGACCTAGGGTTTACTCAAAAAAATTATGGCAACAAAGTGACACCTAACATATTTAAGTAAATTTTACTACTATAATAATGAGTAAGAAACATAGTATAAATTATTTAAATGTAAGACAAAATATATATTTAATTGTAAATGAAATCAAGTCCTTTTATTGTGTTGGTTTTAATATTAACTGTCAAAAATATGATGTATTCAGCATAAATATTTTAAGCTCAATTAAATAATTTTAAGAAAAACAGTTTTACCTTTACTTAAAAAATGTGTTACATTCACTGAATATCTAGGAGAAATCTGGAAGAAATTGATTTATATTAATTGAATATCTAAGACAAATTGACTGACATTAATTAAATATTTGAGTGAACCTGATTTACGTTTACAGATAAATCTTCATCTGCATCTAAATACAGTTAAATTAAAAATCAAATCAACTCAATAATATTGGATGTCACTTCAATTGTAATATTTCTAAGTTACTTAAATACTTGTGCTACATAAAACATAAAAACATAAAAACAACACAAATAGCATTTAACATTTGTAACATTGACATTTATTTGCAGACATGATAAACATTGTCCAAGATTTTTAAGTGCAACATCAGAAGCTGGTAAAATGGACAGTAACTCTATACTTTGTGAATCAAAAAAGAGTATATTGCCAAATATGTTACAATTACTGTTTAATCTGAAACATCAAGAATTTAATTTTAACATTAAAACTAGCAAACAGCATTATGAGACTACTACGAAGGTGGGCCATATTCAATTATTATGAACAGGTCTGAATATATGCAAATGGATACTGAATATATTACCACAATGGCA
Source organism: Clarias magur (assembly GCA_013621035.1). Taxonomy (NCBI): domain Eukaryota; kingdom Metazoa; phylum Chordata; class Actinopteri; order Siluriformes; family Clariidae; genus Clarias; species Clarias magur. Next base: position 384,185 of record QNUK01000241.1, on the reverse strand, counting down.
ACACGACAGACTGTGGTGGGGAAAAAATAATAATAATATTTTGAGAATCAGTGGTAAATTTTAACTGTTTAAAATGCTTGCCAATTGAAAATCTAAGGGAACATATGCACTGCAAATGACCAACAAAATCTCAGGACAAGATTAAAGAACTTAAACATATTGAACACCTCTTTACAAATAGTACACACTTGGAATATTCGAATATTTCTCCTCAACCCCACAGATGACAGAAAACCTGGACGCAGAGTTAAAAAATTTCCTTGCTAGTAAATTCCCATTTTTTTTTTGCCAAGCCGGTGTAAAAAACCCATCGACTGATCATTAGTCCTGGCACTAAGGCCAGTGCATTCATAGTAAGAAATAAAAGAGAAATAAAAACGATTCAATTCCCACTGCAGCTATGCATTTCTTGCACCATAAAGAAACAAACAATATTTTGTTACTACATGTGTCCCCTTTAACTTGATAGTGTATACTGAGATCATTTCAAAACACAAGTTAATTACTCATCTCTAGAGCAATGGTTAACTGCTGCAGTTAGCCACTTATTGTCAAGGTCAGCTAATCACTTGTTACAGTGGGGGAGGGGAAGCTCACGCTGAAACTCTGAAACGTTTACTAGCTAGGCTGCCTCTTAGATATTATAAAAAATAATATTATATACTATATAACACACATTGTAATAAAATTCACACACCAAACTAACTACCATGCTAAGCCCTTACTTGACCTTTAGCCAAATAAAAACAGAGCAGACTAAGAGGACACATTTGCTTTAGAACAGACTGAGAGGACATAGCTTAACTAAATTTAATCACAAAATAAAATGTGCCTACAACTGTCTGTAAAAAAATTAACTGCTACAAAATTGTTTATGAATTATTTGTACATTCATATTACCAACTAAACAACTCACCTTAAGAAAAATGCAGATCTTGCAGCATGTGGCACCTTGTCTGAACGTAAAAACTTAGGCGGAAATTACATGGCAGGAGAACCTAGCCTCTCTAATTGAGTAAAATTTACAAAATTTACAAAAATTAAATTAAAATTTACAAATTTTTTCTTTACTGATTTTATACTTGAAATGGAATTAATAAATAATCAGCATTTGTTTAAATCAGCTTAATTTGACCCCAGAATGCAGTTAGTAAATTTTATTATGTACTTGTCACTAATATTAATTTAACAATTGTTAATTAAGCCCAGTCCCACTTTTTACAATGTACAACACATAGTCTATATAGCAGTTAACACAACCCCTCCTTATGCAAGGGTTTCTTCCTTAAAACTTATGACAGTTAAAATGTGGCTAAAAAAAGGTCACAATTTTGAAAACATGTTTACAGTTCAGCACCTCAGACACGGGGAGGGGTGCAGACGCAGAAACGAGACATAAGAGGAACTACTAAAGGAAACACACATAAAGGGGAAAGGGGAGTGGGAGAGGGAGAGAGGAAGAGGGAGAATAATACAGAAATGCAGATTGTTTCACAAAGCAACAAAATGTTCTTGTCTAAGCAGACAATAATAATCATAATAATCATGGCATAAATACTGATTATACAAAAACTCTTACATTTCCCCTCTTTTATCCTAAATCAACAATTTATGGATAACAACACATTGCACTGAAGTATTATTATAACATGTAGGCTGAGTGGGCGGTGGGACTGGGGGTACAGGAACATAACCTTGCATAAAACGATACATGAGTGATTGCAAACATTTCAGGATACATGGTCCACAATGATACAGATTCCCTTTTCTGAAGGCTTGGATGCTTTTTAATCAGTGCTTTTGCAACTTCATTTTCTTCACACCTCAGGTACACTTTGTACTTCACTATTTCTGCAGTCAAAGATGTCAGAATTTCTGATTTTAGCTTAGGCTTTGAATCCGCGTTGAGTACCAGCATTCAAGAACTCTTCATTGGCTTTCTGTAGTTCCAGGGAAATGTAGGGATTGGAAAGTTAATTGGCCAGGTTTCACTCCATAGCTTTGCAAATGAAAACATGGCATCAAAAGCTGAGGCAGAAGAAACATCGAATGGTGTTGGAGAAACTGACAAGCAAGGTGTCAGATGAAGTTGATGACAGAATATCAGTGTCTGCTGAGGAAAGAGAACATTGCTGCACATTGTGTTACCACTTTAACTGTTCCTTTGTCTGGGAGATTCACAGTTTAGGTAAAAATCAGAAGATCAGCATCAAGATATTGCAGCCTGAAATGTTCTGATACACCACATGATTAATCTCAGATTCAGGTTCTTCAACAGATATTCCAGGCAGTGTCAATTTCAGAGTAACCATTTCCTTGGACAATTCTTTACAATAATTAGTAAATATGAGTTACTAACTCATAATTATGAGATAAGGGGGAGCAGTCTGTTGCAGGGGGACATTTTATTGCATGACATCGGATTGCTTGAAAGTGCCCCATTGCGCACCCATGAAGATGTAACAGTTTTAATTTTTTTTCTTTTGTGAATACAGTGTGCTTGTTTAGACAATAGAGCAAATATTGCCTGATTTAATTTGTGTTTATTTTGTTTCTTGAGCCATATGGGAGATATTAATGTCATTGAGGAAATTGAATGATAATATTAGATTTAGCTAATGTAGAATCATCAAGCAATAGGATAGCTGCTACATTTCCATGGGTGTATAAAGCACTTTCAAGCAAAAAGATGCAGTAAATTTCGTTTCTGATGTCATGTGTTAAATGTCCCCCTGCCACAGATTGCTCCCCTCCTTATTTATATTTATCTTATAAATATAATAAGTCATAATTATGAGATACTAAATTATAATTATGAAATAAGGATCTTAGTAAATCAGAATTATGAGATCGGGTTGTCATAATTATGAGATATTCAGTCAAAATTATGAGATAATTCCTGTGATTTTTTCCTTTGTGAATGCAATCCGCACATTCTAACACCATGGATCCGATCTAATCGGGTTCTACTCTGCTCCTGGAACAGCCGACGATCGACGTGGAAAGACGAATAATAATCCTATGGTTATCATTTAATCTGCAGGTTAATGAATTCGAAATCTTAGCGTTGTGGCATTTGTGTGCTTAGTCATTCGCCAGTCTGGAACTGCCACACTGAAGTTAGAAAGGCAGTTCGTCACCGCCCCCAATTGGAAAGCGAACATTCTAACACTGTGAATCTAGTTCTACTTTGCCGCTGGAAAACCGGACTGGACAAGGCGAATAAGAAGAAGTACTTTACTACAGTTTTGCTGCTTCGCTTTTTTTATTCTTCCCGAAATTTTCGACGTCGCCATAATGGAAAGAATGAACGGATGACTGTATTCAGATATATTTATTTTTGCTTGTGAGAAAAACACAATTATATTTTATTTAAAATATTCATAGACCGACGTTCTTATGGTAACACAAGAAATATGCGTTTGACAAATCTGTGTGTAGTGGTGGGGGCGTGTACTTCTTTTTAAATCTACCAAGCTAGAGGAAGAGCATGAACGTTCACGATGCTTTATTTTGTTAATCACCAGACGTCATTATTGAGCTGAGGGTTTTGTGCATAAGTCTTTTCAATCCGAATGTACAAAATTTCTTAATAATAAAATAATAATAAAATCAACATAAACATAGACTATATTTGTTTGCCATATTTAAACAACTGGTTTGTTTTGAAGTGACATTGAGACTTCTGACTTCTCGTGTAGCCGGGTCATTTGGAACAAGGCCACGATTTTGACCAAGAGTTGTGTTGAGAGAAATTACTGATATGGAGTCAGACTGCAGGTTCTACTTATTCTGTAAATGCTCTAAGCAGTATACATATAAAAATACATTAAATAAACAAATAATAAATAGATATAAATATGTAAATAATATATATAAATAAACATTTGAAAATAGAAATACAATTGCAACTTGTTATCCTGAGACAACATTACAGCAGTTTAGCTACTTCGCATTTTCATTGTTTCCGACTTTTTCGACGTCGCTGTGTCGGAAGACGAGAGCGCACCAGCTCTTTTTAACAGCAGTCGAGGCGTTTAATGTATCTGAGGGCGACATTTAGTAACTACTACACCGAAGACAGAAAGACAGTTCTTCACCAGCGCCATTTGGAAAGCCCACATTCTAATATTATTGATGTCTTACGATCATCCAGCATTGCTCCTGGCAAAGCTAACGTTGAACAGCGACATTGAAAGGCGAATAAGATCTCGAATATCTTTTTTGTTTTTGCCTTAAGTGAAAAAAAAACATTTAAAAAACTTTTCTTTTAGTTAATATTATATCATTTGTCTTGATTATTCATATTGACATTGTATTCATAATTGTGATGGGGAATATTGCACTGTTAAATTGATAGCAGGCTGTGCACCTGTTGTTTTCTCGAGGAGAAAACGCACAGCTGAAATGCTAGCCTGACTCAACATGTATATTTTTTGTAAATGTTACTAGTTGCCATGCACTTTGTGTGTGGGTGTGTGAGTGAGAGAGAGAAAGAAACAGAGAGCGTCGGAGGGTGTTGTACTGCTTGCCCTGATCGATTAGGAGTCAGACTGCAATTTCAAACAGGCTTTATTTAGGAAATGTTTTAAAAGTGTTACAAGTCTCATGAGTAAAGAATAAAGCAAGCATTGTCAAAATACTGTAAGTACTTGGTGTTGAAAAAAATTATAGTAATATATGAACGAATCTTCGTGTTGAATCGGTAATTCAGAGTGCATAGCAATAAAGTGAAGTATAACAAGAAATAAAAATGACACCATATTTTTATTAATTCCAAAAATCATTACAATAATTTTTAGTCAGGCTTGTTGAAAGGGTAAGTGAGACCCCATGAAAAAATGTTTGAAATAAATAAATTAGTGAGCAGAACATTGCCACATCGGTATGCCCTAAGCATTAGCCGACTTAGGCAGATATTTAATAGACGGAAGATTGCAGGTGCGTTTCAGCTAAATGTATAGCTTCAATCAGTGTTGCTGGTTGTTGGTGTCGGACCCATTTGGCAGTCTCTTCTGGAAGTCGTGTGATAAACTGATCCATTACGACACGCACCACAATCCGATCGGGGTCACGATCCTCAGCCAGCAACCAGTTTTGACAGCTTTCTTCAAGCTGTTGACAAAAGGCGAATAGATGTCCATCTTCACACAGGGTCAAGGATCGGAACTTCTGCCGATTTTGCTCTGACCACTGCATGATGGATTTTTTTGGATCTTTAGATTCCTACTACCGCCTTATGAATTCGTCCCTTGCAGCCCTGTCCGTTCTGCCGCGTTCTCGCACAGTTTATCTTGAAGAGTCGTTCAGCTCCGTGCGCTGTTGCAGCTTGTTGGTCGACCGGCCACGCAACTCAGTTTCGCTGGTAGCGCTTTCGCGGGTGCGCGAATTTAAGCCTCTAGCTCCACCCCCTAATTTAAATATACAACACGAACGGCCGTCGTCAATCGCAAAACATCACTACATTTACAAACTTCTGTGTTTGGGAAACGAGTGCGAGAATCGATGGTGGAATGGTCGGGCGTAAACCTGTCTGTTCTGTGGCGTTCTCGCACAGTTTATCTTGAAGGGTTGTTCAGCTCCGTGCGCTGTTCCAGCTTGTTGGTCGACTGGCCACGCTACTCAGTTTCGCTGGTAGCGCTTTCGCGGAAAGTATTTGGCAGTTCCTACGAGCGAACTGCAGTTCAGCTTTGCAAGGTGCGCGAATTTAAAGCCACTAGCTCCACCCCCTCATTTAAATATAGGAAACGAACGGCCGTCGTCATTCGTAAAACATCATTCGGTTCACAAACAGCTGTTGGTGTCTAGGAAACGAGTCCTAGGATCGATGACGTGCTTAAACCTGTAAATCTTCGGAAATCTCGCGAAGGAGGTATAGCAAAAATACCAGCGATGGATTACGTCGATTCCGAACACTTGCTTGTGTGTAGCGCCGTGACAGTGTACACAGTAGGTATTTCCTGTATCTGAGACCGACGTTCAGGCACTGCTACATCGAAGGTACTTCACCACCGCCATTTGGAAAGCGTACAATACATTATAATTCCATGGATCCCATCTAACTTATTAAAGTTCTACTTTGCCTCAGGAACAGTCGACGTTGGACAGCGCCGTCGAAATGTGTCAGATAGATTATTTACGGTTCTTTTTCTTACCACCGTCAGGAATTATCCGTGGCGGCTCAGTTGCACAGTCTCCGGCTCTCTTCAAGCAGCAGTATAGGCATTTCCTGTATTTGCAGGCTGCATTCGGGAACTGGAGACCGAAGTCAGAAAGGCAGTTCTCCACCGCCGCCATTTGGAAAGCGCAAATTCTAACACCATGCGTCCGCTCTAACCAGGAAGTTCTACTCTGCTTCTGGAACAGCCGACGGTCGACAACGCCGTCGAAAGCCGAATAAGAACTCTTTGATAATAACTTAAATCCTTTATGAACGTAGTATTTTACAGCAGTTTAGCTACTTCGCATTTTCACTGTTTCAGACTTTTTCAACGTCGCTGTGTTGGAAGACGAGAGCGCACCAGCTCTTTTTAACAGCAGACGAGGCGTTTAATGTATCTGAGGGCGACATTTAGTAACCGAAGGCAGAAAGACAGTTCTTCACCAGCGCCATTTGGAAAGCCCACATTCTAATATTATTGATGTCTTACGATCATCCTGCATTGCTCCTGGCAAAGCTAACGTTGAACAGCGACATTGAAAGGCGAATAAGATCGCGAATATCTTTTTTGTTTTTGCCTTAAGTGAAAAAAAAAACAAAAAAACTTTTCTTTTAGTTAATATTATATCATTTGTCTTGATTATTCATATTGACATTGTATTCATATGTTTTAATTGTGATGGGGAATATTGCACTGTTAAATTGATAGCAGGCTGTGCACCTGTTGTTTTCTCGCGGAGAAAACGCACAGCTGAAATGCTAGCCTGACTCAACCTGTATATTTTTTGTAAATGTTACTAGTTGTCATGCACTTTGTGTGTGGGTGTGTGAGTGAGAGAGAGAAAGAAACAGAGAGAGTCGGAGGGTGTTGTACTGCTTGCCCTGATCGTTTAGGAGTCAGACTGCAATTTCAAACAGGCTTTATTTAGGAAATGTTTTAAAAGTGTTACAAGTCTCATGAGTAAAGAATAAAACAAGCATTGTCAAAATACTGTAAGTACTTGGTGTTGAAAAAAATTATAGTAATATATGAACGAATCTCCGTGTTGAATCGGTAATTCAGAGTGCATAGCAATAAAGTGAAGTATAACAAGAAATAAAAATGACACCATATTTTTATTAATTCCAAAAATCATTACAATAATTTTTAGTCAGGCTTGTTGAAAGGGTAAGGGAGACCCCATGACAAAATGTTTGAAATAAATAAATTAGTGAGCAGAACATTGCCACATCGGTATGCCCTAAGCATTAGCCGACTTAGGCAGATATTTAATAGACGGAAGATTGCAGGTGCGTTTTAGCTAAATGTATAGCTTCAATCAGTGTTGCTGGTTGTTGGTGTCTGACCCATTTGGCAGTCTCTTCTGGAAGTCGTGTGACAAACTGATCCATTACGACACGCACCACAATCCGATCGGGGTCACGATCCTCAGCCAGCAACCAGTTTTGACAGCTTTCTTCAAGCTGTTGACAAAAGGCGAATAGATGTCCATCTTCCCACAGGGTCAAGGATCGGAACTTCTGCCGATTTTGCTCTGACCACTGCATGATGGATTTTTTTGGGATCTTTAGATTCCTACTACCGCCTTATGAATTCGTCCTTGCAGCCCTGTCCGTTCTGCCGCGTTCTCGCACAGTTTATCTTGAAGAGTCGTTCAGCTCCGTGCGCTGTTGCAGCTTGTTGGTCGACCGGCCACGCAACTCAGTTTCGCTGGTAGCGCTTTCGCGGAAAGTATTTGGCAGTTCCCACGAGCGAACTGCAGTTCAGCTTTGCAAGGTGCGCGAATTTAAGCCTCTAGCTCCACCCCCTCATTTAAATATACGACACGAACGGCCGTCGTCAATCGCAAAACATCACTCCGTTCACAAACTGCTGTGTTTGGGAAACGAGTCCGAGAATCGATGGTGGAATGGTCGGGCGTAAACCTGTCCGTTCTGTGGCGTTCTCGCACAGTTTATCTTGAAGGGTTGTTCAGGTCCGTGCGCTGTTCCAGCTTGTTGGTCGACCGGCCACGCTACTCAGTTTCGCTGGTAGCGCTTTCGCGGAAAGTATTTGGCAGTTCCTACGAGCGAACTGCAGTTCAGCTTTGCAAGGTGCGCGAATTTAAAGCCTCTAGCTCCACCCCCTCATTTAAATATAGGAAACGAACGGCCGTCGTCATTCGTAAAACATCACTCGGTTCACAAACAGCTGTTGGTGTCTAGGAAACGAGTCCTAGGATCGATGATCGTGCTTAAACCTGTAAATCTTCGGAAATCTCGCGAAGGAGGTATCGCAAAATACCAGCGATGGATTACGTCGATTCCGAACACTTGCTTGTGTGTAGCGCCGTGACAGTGTACACAGTAGGTATTTCCTGTATCTGAGACCGGCGTTCAGGCACTGCTACATCGAAGGTACTTCACCACCGCCATTTGGAAAGCGTACAATACATTATAATTCCATGGATCCCATCTAACTTATTAAAGTTCTACTTTGCCTCAGGAACAGTCGACGTTGGACAGCGCCGTCGAAATGTGTCAGATAGATTATTTACGGTTCTTTTTCTTACCACCGTCAGGAATTATCCGTGGCGGCTCAGTTGCACAGTCTCCGGCTCTCTTCAAGCAGCAGTATAGGCATTTCCTGTATTTGCAGGCTGCATTCGGGAACTGGAGACCAAAGTCAGAAAGGCAGTTCTCCACCGCCGCCATTTGGAAAGCGCAAATTCTAACACCATGCGTCCGCTCTAACCAGGAAGTTCTACTCTGCTTCTGGAACAGCCGACAGTCGACAACGCCGTCGAAAGCCGAATAAGAACTCTTTGATAATAACTTAAATCCTTTATGAACGTAGTATTTTACAGCAGACGAGAGCGCACCAGCTCTTTTTAACAGCAGACGAGGCGTTTAATGTATCTGAGGGCGACATTTAGTAACTACTACACCGAAGGCAGAAAGACAGTTCTTCACCAGCGCCATTTGGAAAGCCCATATTATTGATGTCTTACGATCATCCTGCATTGCTCCTGGCAAAGCTAACGTTGAACAGCGACATTGAAAGGCGAATAAGATCTCGAATATCTTTTTTGTTTTTGCCTTAAGTGAAAAAAAAACATTTAAAAAACTTTTCTTTTAGTTAATATTATATCATTTGTCTTGATTATTCATATTGACATTGTATTCATATGTTTTAATTGTGATGGGGAATATTGCACTGTTAAATTGATAGCAGGCTGTGCACCTGTTGTTTTCTCGCGGAGAAAACGCACAGCTGAAATGCTAGCCTGACTCAACCTGTATATTTTTTGTAAATGTTACTAGTTGTCATGCACTTTGTGTGTGGGTGTGTGAGTGAGAGAGAGAAAGAAACAGAGAGAGTCGGAGGGTGTTGTACTGCTTGCCCTGATCGATTAGGAGTCAGACTGCAATTTCAAACAGGCTTTATTTAGGAAATTTTTTAAAAGTGTTACAAGTCTCATGAGTAAAGAATAAAGCAAGCATTGTCAAAATACTGTAAGTACTTGGTGTTGAAAAAATTTATAGTAATATATGAACGAATCTCCGTGTTGAATCGGTAATTCAGAGTGCATAGCAATAAAATGAAGTATAACAAGAAATAAAAATGACACCATATTTTTATTAATTCCAAAAATCATTACAATAATTTTTTGTCAGGCTTGTTGAAAGGGTAAGTGAGACCCCATGAAAAAATGTTTGAAATAAGTAAATTAGTGAGCAGAACATTGCCACATCGGTATGCCCTAAGCGTTAGCCGACTTAGGCAGATATTTAATAGACGGAAGATTGCAGGTGCGTTTCAGCTAAATGTATAGCTTCAATCAGTGTTGCTGGTTGTTGGTGTCTGACCCATTTGGCAGTCTCTTCTGGAAGTCGTGTGACAAACTGATCCATTACGACACGCTCCACAATCCGATCGGGGTCACGATCCTCAGCCAGCAACCAGTTTTGACAGCTTTCTTCAAGCTGTTGACAAAAGGCGAATAGATGTCCATCTTCCCACAGGGTCAAGGATCGGAACTTCTGCCGATTTTGCTCTGACCACTGCATGATGGATTTTTTTGGATCTTTAGATTCCTACTACCGCCTTATGAATTCGTCCCTTGCAGCCCTGTCCGTTCTGCCGCGTTCTCGCACAGTTTATCTTGAAGAGTCGTTCAGCTCCGTGCGCTGTTGCAGCTTGTTGGTCGACCGGCCACGCTACTCAGTTTCGCTGGTAGCGCTTTCGCGGAAAGTATTTGGCAGTTCCTACGAGCGAACTGCAGTTCAGCTTTGCAAGGTGCGCGAATTTAAAGCCTCTAGCTCCACCCTCACATTTAAATATAGGAAACGAACGGCCGTCGTCATTCGTAAAACATCACTCGGTTCACAAACAGCTGTTGGTGTCTAGGAAACGAGTCCTAGGATCGATGTTCGTGCTTAAACCTGTAAATCTTCGGAAATCTCGCGAAGGAGGTATAGCAAAAATACCAGCGATGGATTACGTCGATTCCGAACACTTGCTTTTGTGTAGCGCCGTGACAGTGTACACAGTAGGTATTTCCTGTATCTGAGACCGGCGTTCAGGCACTGCTACATCGAAGGTACTTCACCACCGCCATTTGGAAAGCGTACAGTACATTATAATTCCATGGATCCCATCTAACTTATTAAAGTTCTACTTTGCCTCAGGAACAGTCGACGTTGGACAGCGCCGTCGAAATGTGTCAGATAGATTATTTACGATTCTTTTTCTTACCACCGTCAGGAATTATCCGTGGCGGCTCAGTTGCACAGTCTCCGGCTCTCTTCAAGCAGCAGTATAGGCATTTCCTGTATTTGCAGGCTGCATTCGGGAACTGGAGACCAAAGTCAGAAAGGCAGTTCTCCACCGCCGCCATTTGGAAAGCGCAAATTCTAACACCATGCGTCCTCTCTAACCAGGAAGTTCTACTCTGCTTCTGGAACAGCCGACGGTCGACAACGCCGTCGAAAGCCGAATAAGAACTCTTTGATAATAACTTAAATCCTTTATGAACGTAGTATTTTACAGCAGTTTAGCTACTTCGCATTTTCACTGTTTCAGACTTTTTCAACGTCGCTGTGTCGGAAGACGAGAGCGCACCAGCTCTTTTTAACAGCAGACGAGGCGTTTAATGTATCTGAGGGCGACATTTAGTAACTACTACACCGAAGGCATGAAGACAGTTCTTCACCAGCGCCATTTGGAAAGCCCACATTCTAATATTATTGATGTCTTACGATCATCCTGCATTGCTCCTGGCAAAGCTAACGTTGAACAGCGACATTGAAAGGCGAATAAGATCGCGAATATCTTTTTTTGTTTTTGCCTTAAGTGAAAAAAAACATTTAAAAAACTTTTCTTTTAGTTAATATTATATCATTTGTCTTGATTATTCATATTGACATTGTATTCATATGTTTTAATTGTGATGGGGAATATTGCACTGTTAAATTGATAGCAGGCTGTGCACCTGTTGTTTTCTCGCGGAGAAAACGCACAGCTGAAATGCTAGCCTGACTCAACCTGTATATTTTTTGTAAATGTTACTAGTTGTCATGCACTTTGTGTGTGGGTGTGTGAGTGAGAGATAGAAAGAAACAGAGAGAGAGTCGGAGGGTGTTGTACTGCTTGCCCTGATCGTTTAGGAGTCAGACTGCAATTTCAAACAGGCTTTATTTAGGAAATGTTTTAAAAGTGTTACAAGTCTCATGAGTAAAGAATAAAACAAGCATTGTCAAAATACTGTAAGTACTTGGTGTTGAAAAAAATTATAGTAATATATGAACGAATCTCCGTGTTGAATCGGTAATTCAGAGTGCATAGCAATAAAGTGAAGTATAACAAGAAATAAAAATGACACCATATTTTTATTAATTCCAAAAATCATTACAATAATTTTTAGTCAGGCTTGTTGAAAGGGTAAGTGAGACCCCATGAAAAAATGTTTGAAATAAGTAAATTAGTGAGCAAAACATTGCCACATCGGTATGCCCTAAGCGTTAGCCGACTTAGGCAGATATTTAATAGACGGAAGATTGCAGGTGCGTTTTAGCTAAATGTATAGCTTCAATCAGTGTTGCTGGTTGTTGGTGTCGGACCGATTTGGCAGTCTCTTCTGGAAGTCGTGTGACAAACTGATCCATTACGACACGCACCACAATCCGATCGGGGTCACGATCCTCAGCCAGCAACCAGTTTTGACAGCTTTCTTCAAGCTGTTGACAAAAGGCGAATAGATGTCCATCTTCACACAGGGTCAAGGATCGGAACTTCTGCCGATTTTGCTCTGACCACTGCATGATGGATTTTTTTGGATCTTTAGATTCCTACTACCGCCTTATGAATTCGTCCCTTGCAGCCCTGTCCGTTCTGCCGCGTTCTCGCACAGTTTATCTTGAAGAGTCGTTCAGCTCCGTGCGCTGTTGCAGTTTGTTGGTCGACCGGCCACGCTACTCAGTTTCGCTGGTAGCGCTTTCGCGGAAAGTATTTGGCAGTTCCTACGAGCGAACTGCAGTTCAGCTTTGCAAGGTGCGCGAATTTAAAGCCTATAGCTCCACCCCCTCATTTAAATATAGGAAACGAACGGCCGTCGTCATTCGTAAAACATCACTCGGTTCACAAACAGCTGTTGGTGTCTAGGAAACGAGTCCTAGGATCGATGACGTGCTTAAACCTGTAAATCTTCGGAAATCTCGCGAAGGAGGTATAGCAAAAATACCAGCGATGGATTACGTCGATTCCGAACACTTGCTTGTGTGTAGCGCCGTGACAGTGTACACAGTAGGTATTTCCTGTATCTGAGACCGGCGTTCAGGCACCGCTACATCGAAGGTACTTCACCACCGCCATTTGGAAAGCGTACAATACATTATAATTCCATGGATCCCATCTAACTTATTAAAGTTCTACTTTGCCTCAGGAACAGTCGACGTTGGACAGCGCCGTCGAAATGTGTCAGATAGATTATTTACGGTTCTTTTTCTTACCACCGTCAGGAATTATCCGTGGCGGCTCAGTTGCACAGTCTCCGGCTCTCTTCAAGCAGCAGTATAGGCATTTCCTGTATTTGCAGGCTGCATTCGGGAACTGGAGACCGAAGTCAGAAAGGCAGTTCTCCACCGCCGCCATTTGGAAAGCGCAAATTCTAACACCATGCGTCCGCTCTAACCAGGAAGTTCTACTCTGCTTCTGGAACAGCCGACGGTCGACAACGCCGTCGAAAGCCGAATAAGAACTCTTTGATAATAACTTAAATCCTTTATGAACGTAGTATTTTACAGCAGTTTAGCTACTTCGCATTTTCACTGTTTCAGACTTTTTCAACGTCGCTGTGTTGGAAGACGAGAGCGCACCAGCTCTTTTTAACAGCAGACGAGGCGTTTAATGTATCTGAGGGCGGCATTTAGTAACCGAAGGCAGCAAGACAGTTCTTCACCAGCGCCATTTGGAAAGCCCACATTCTAATATTATTGATGTCTTACGATCATCCAGCATTGCTCCTGGCAAAGCTAACGTTGAACAGCGACATTGAAAGGCGAATAAGATCTCGAATATCTTTTTTGTTTTTGCCTTAAGTGAGAAAAAAAACATAAAAAACAACTTTTCTTTTAGTTAATATTATATCATTTGCCTTGATTATTCATATTGACATTGTATTCATAATTGTGATGGGGAATATTGCACTGTTAAATTGATAGCAGGCTGTGCACCTGTTGTTTTCTCGAGGAGAAAACGCACAGCTGAAATGCTAGCCTGACTCAACCTGTATATTTTTTGTAAATGTTACTAGTTGTCATGCACTTTGTGTGTGGGTGTGTGAGTGAGAGAGAGAAAGAAACAGAGAGAGTCGGAGGGTGTTGTACCGCTTGCCCTGATCGATTAGGAGTCAGACTGCAATTTCAAACAGGCTTTATTTAGGAAATGTTTTAAAAGTGTTACAAGTCTCATGAGTAAAGAATAAAACAAGCATTGTCAAAATACTGTAAGTACTTGGTGTTGAAAAAAATTATAGTAATAGATGAACGAATCTCCGTGTTGAATCGGTAATTCAGAGTGCATAGCAATAAAGTGAAGTATAACAAGAAATAAAAATGACACCATATTTTTATTAATTCCAAAAATCATTACAATAATTTTTAGTCAGGCTTGTTGAAAGGGTAAGTGAGACCCCATGAAAAAATGTTTGAAATAAGTAAATTAGTGAGCAGAACATTGCCACATCGGTATGCCCTAAGCGTTAGCCGACTTAGGCAGATATTTAATAGACGGAAGATTGCAGGTGCGTTTTAGCTAAATGTATAGCTTCAATCAGTGTTCCTGGTTGTTGGTGTCGGACCGATTTGGCAGTCTCTTCTGGAAGTCGTGTGACAAACTGATCCATTACGACACGCACCACAATCCGATCGGGGTCACGATCCTCAGCCAGCAACCAGTTTTGACAGCTTTCTTCAAGCTGTTGACAAAAGGCGAATAGATGTCCATCTTCCCACAGGGTCAAGGATCGGAACTTCTGCCGATTTTGCTCTGACCACTGCATGATGGATTTTGTTGGATCTTTAGATTCCTACTACCGCCTTATGAATTCGTCCCTTGCAGCCCTGTCGTTCTGCCGCGTTCTCGCACAGTTTATCTTGAAGAGTCGTTCAGCTCCGTGCGCTGTTGCAGCTTGTTGGTCGACCGGCCACTCAGTTTCGCTGGTAGCGCTTTCGCGGAAAGTATTTGGCAGTTCCCACGAGCGAACTGCAGTTCAGCTTTGCAAGGTGCGCGAATTTAAGCCTCTAGCTCCACCCCCTCAATTTAAATATAGGACACGAACGGCCGTCGCCAATCGCAAAACATCACTCCGTTCACAAACTGCTGTGTTTGGGAAACGAGTCCGAGAATCGATGGTGGAATGGTCGGGCGTAAACCTGTCCGTTCTGTGGCGTTCTCGCACAGTTTATCTTGAAGGGTTGTTCAGCTCCGTGCGCTGTTGCAGCTTGTTGGTCGACCGGCCACGCTACTCAGTTTCGCTGGTAGCGCTTTCGCGGAAAGTATTTGGCAGTTCCTACGAGCGAACTGCAGTTCAGCTTTGCAAGGTGCGCGAATTTAAAGCCTCTAGCTCCACCCCCTCATTTAAATATAGGAAACGAACGGCCGTCGTCATTCGTAAAACATCACTCGGTTCACAAACAGCTGTTGGTGTCTAGGAAACGAGTCCTAGGATCGATGATCGTGCTTAAACCTGTAAATCTTCGGAAATCTCGCGAAGGAGGTATAGCAAAAATACCAGCGATGGATTACGTCGATTCCGAACACTTGCTTTTGTGTAGCGCCGTGACAGTGTACACAGTAGGTATTTCCTGTATCTGAGACCGGCGTTCAGGCACTGCTACATCGAAGGTACTTCACCACCGCCATTTGGAAAGCGTACAGTACATTATAATTCCATGGATCCCATCTAACTTATTAAAGTTCTACTTTGCCTCAGGAACAGTCGACGTTGGACAGCGCCGTCGAAATGTGTCAGATAGATTATTTACGATTCTTTTTCTTACCACCGTCAGGAATTATCCGTGGCGGCTCAGTTGCACAGTCTCCGGCTCTCTTCAAGCAGCAGTATAGGCATTTCCTGTATTTGCAGGCTGCATTCGGGAACTGGAGACCAAAGTCAGAAAGGCAGTTCTCCACCGCCGCCATTTGGAAAGCGCAAATTCTAACACCATGCGTCCGCTCTAACCAGGAAGTTCTACTCTGCTTCTGGAACAGCCGACGGTCGACAACGCCGTCGAAAGCCGAATAAGAACTCTTTGATAATAACTTAAATCCTTTATGAACGTAGTATTTTACAGCAGTTTAGCTACTTCGCATTTTCACTGTTTCAGACTTTTTCAACGTCGCTGTGTCGGAAGACGAGAGCGCACCAGCTCTTTTTAACAGCAGACGAGGCGTTTAATGTATCTGAGGGCGACATTTAGTAACTACTACACCGAAGGCATGAAGACAGTTCTTCACCAGCGCCATTTGGAAAGCCCACATTCTAATATTATTGATGTCTTACGATCATCCTGCATTGCTCCTGGCAAAGCTAACGTTGAACAGCGACATTGAAAGGCGAATAAGATCGCGAATATCTTTTTTTGTTTTTGCCTTAAGTGAAAAAAAAACATTAAAAAAACTTTTCTTTTAGTTAATATTATATCATTTGTCTTGATTATTCATATTGACATTGTATTCATATGTTTTAATTGTGATGGGGAATATTGCACTGTTAAATTGATAGCAGGCTGTGCACCTGTTGTTTTCTCGCGGAGAAAACGCACAGCTGAAATGCTAGCCTGACTCAACCTGTATATTTTTTGTAAATGTTACTAGTTGTCATGCACTTTGTGTGTGGGTGTGTGAGTGAGAGAGAGAAAGAAACAGAGAGAGAGTCGGAGGGTGTTGTACTGCTTGCCCTGATCGTTTAGGAGTCAGACTGCAATTTCAAACAGGCTTTATTTAGGAAATGTTTTAAAAGTGTTACAAGTCTCATGAGTAAAGAATAAAACAAGCATTGTCAAAATACTGTAAGTACTTGGTGTTGAAAAAAATTATAGTAATATATGAACGAATCTCCGTGTTGAATCGGTAATTCAGAGTGCATAGCAATAAAGTGAAGTATAACAAGAAATAAAAATGACACCATATTTTTATTAATTCCAAAAATCATTACAATAATTTTTAGTCAGGCTTGTTGAAAGGGTAAGTGAGACCCCATGAAAAAATGTTTGAAATAAGTAAATTAGTGAGCAAAACATTGCCACATCGGTATGCCCTAAGCGTTAGCCGACTTAGGCAGATATTTAATAGACGGAAGATTGCAGGTGCGTTTTAGCTAAATGTATAGCTTCAATCAGTGTTGCTGGTTGTTGGTGTCGGACCGATTTGGCAGTCTCTTCTGGAAGTCGTGTGACAAACTGATCCATTACGACACGCACCACAATCCGATCGGGGTCACGATCCTCAGCCAGCAACCAGTTTTGACAGCTTTCTTCAAGCTGTTGACAAAAGGCGAATAGATGTCCATCTTCACACAGGGTCAAGGATCGGAACTTCTGCCGATTTTGCTCTGACCACTGCATGATGGATTTTTTTGGATCTTTAGATTCCTACTACCGCCTTATGAATTCGTCCCTTGCAGCCCTGTCCGTTCTGCCGCGTTCTCGCACAGTTTATCTTGAAGAGTCGTTCAGCTCCGTGCGCTGTTGCAGTTTGTTGGTCGACCGGCCACGCTACTCAGTTTCGCTGGTAGCGCTTTCGCGGAAAGTATTTGGCAGTTCCTACGAGCGAACTGCAGTTCAGCTTTGCAAGGTGCGCGAATTTAAAGCCTATAGCTCCACCCCCTCATTTAAATATAGGAAACGAACGGCCGTCGTCATTCGTAAAACATCACTCGGTTCACAAACAGCTGTTGGTGTCTAGGAAACGAGTCCTAGGATCGATGACGTGCTTAAACCTGTAAATCTTCGGAAATCTCGCGAAGGAGGTATAGCAAAAATACCAGCGATGGATTACGTCGATTCCGAACACTTGCTTGTGTGTAGCGCCGTGACAGTGTACACAGTAGGTATTTCCTGTATCTGAGACCGGCGTTCAGGCACCGCTACATCGAAGGTACTTCACCACCGCCATTTGGAAAGCGTACAATACATTATAATTCCATGGATCCCATCTAACTTATTAAAGTTCTACTTTGCCTCAGGAACAGTCGACGTTGGACAGCGCCGTCGAAATGTGTCAGATAGATTATTTACGGTTCTTTTTCTTACCACCGTCAGGAATTATCCGTGGCGGCTCAGTTGCACAGTCTCCGGCTCTCTTCAAGCAGCAGTATAGGCATTTCCTGTATTTGCAGGCTGCATTCGGGAACTGGAGACCGAAGTCAGAAAGGCAGTTCTCCACCGCCGCCATTTGGAAAGCGCAAATTCTAACACCATGCGTCCGCTCTAACCAGGAAGTTCTACTCTGCTTCTGGAACAGCCGACGGTCGACAACGCCGTCGAAAGCCGAATAAGAACTCTTTGATAATAACTTAAATCCTTTATGAACGTAGTATTTTACAGCAGTTTAGCTACTTCGCATTTTCACTGTTTCAGACTTTTTCAACGTCGCTGTGTTGGAAGACGAGAGCGCACCAGCTCTTTTTAACAGCAGACGAGGCGTTTAATGTATCTGAGGGCGACATTTAGTAACCGAAGGCAGCAAGACAGTTCTTCACCAGCGCCATTTGGAAAGCCCACATTCTAATATTATTGATGTCTTACGATCATCCAGCATTGCTCCTGGCAAAGCTAACGTTGAACAGCGACATTGAAAGGCGAATAAGATCTCGAATATCTTTTTTGTTTTTGCCTTAAGTGAGAAAAAAAACATTTAAAAAAACTTTTCTTTTAGTTAATATTATATCATTTGCCTTGATTATTCATATTGACATTGTATTCATAATTGTGATGGGGAATATTGCACTGTTAAATTGATAGCAGGCTGTGCACCTGTTGTTTTCTCGAGGAGAAAACGCACAGCTGAAATGCTAGCCTGACTCAACCTGTATATTTTTTGTAAATGTTACTAGTTGTCATGCACTTTGTGTGTGGGTGTGTGAGTGAGAGAGAGAAAGAAACAGAGAGAGTCGGAGGGTGTTGTACTGCTTGCCCTGATCGTTTAGGAGTCAGACTGCAATTTCAAACAGGCTTTATTTCGGAAATGTTTTAAAAGTGTTACAAGTCTCATGAGTAAAGAATAAAACAAGCATTGTCAAAATACTGTAAGTACTTGGTGTTGAAAAAAATTATAGTAATATATGAACGAATCTCCGTGTTGAATCGGTAATTCAGAGTGCATAGCAATAAAGTGAAGTATAACAAGAAATAAAAATGACACCATATTTTTATTAATTCCAAAAATCATTACAATAATTTTTAGTCAGGCTTGTTGAAAGGGTAAGTGAGACCCCATGAAAAAATGTTTGAAATAAGTAAATTAGTGAGCAGAACATTGCCACATCGGTATGCCCTAAGCGTTAGCCGACTTAGGCAGATATTTAATAGACGGAAGATTGCAGGTGCGTTTTAGCTAAATGTATAGCTTCAATCAGTGTTGCTGGTTGTTGGTGTCGGACCGATTTGGCAGTCTCTTCTGGAAGTCGTGTGACAAACTGATCCATTACCACACGCACCACAATCCGATCGGGGTCACGATCCTCAGCCAGCAACCAGTTTTGACAGCTTTCTTCAAGCTGTTGACAAAAGGCGAATAGATGTCCATCTTCACACAGGGTCAAGGATCGGAACTTCTGCCGATTTTGCTCTGACCACTGCATGATGGATTTTTTTGGATCTTTAGATTCCTACTACCGCCTTATGAATTCGTCCCTTGCAGCCCTGTCCGTTCTGCCGCGTTCTCGCACAGTTTATCTTGAAGAGTCGTTCAGCTCCGTGCGCTGTTGCAGTTTGTTGGTCGACCGGCCACGCTACTCAGTTTCGCTGGTAGCGCTTTCGCGGAAAGTATTTGGCAGTTCCCACGAGCGAACTGCAGTTCAGCTTTGCAAGGTGCGCGAATTTAAGCCTCTAGCTCCACCCCCTCATTTAAATATACGACACGAACGGCCGTCGTCAATCGCAAAACATCACTCCGTTCACAAACTGCTGTGTTTGGGAAACGAGTCCGAGAATCGATGGTGGAATGGTCGGGCGTAAACCTGTCCGTTCTGTGGCGTTCTCGCACAGTTTATCTTGAAGGGTTGTTCAGCTCCGTGCGCTGTTGCAGCTTGTTGGTCGACTGGCCACGCTACTCAGTTTCGCTGGTAGCGCTTTCGCGGAAAGTATTTGGCAGTTCCTACGAGCGAACTGCAGTTCAGCTTTGCAAGGTGCGCGAATTTAAAGCCTATAGCTCCACCCCCTCATTTAAATATAGGAAACGAACGGCCGTCGTCATTCGTAAAACATCACTCGGTTCACAAACAGCTGTTGGTGTCTAGGAAACGAGTCCTAGGATCGATGATCGTGCTTAAACCTGTAAATCTTCGGAAATCTCGCGAAGGAGGTATCGCAAAAATACCAGCGATGGATTACGTCGATTCCGAACACTTGCTTGTGTGTAGCGCCGTGACAGTGTACACAGTAGGTATTTCCTGTATCTGAGACCGGCGTTCAGGCACTGCTACATCGAAGGTACTTCACCACCGCCATTTGGAAAGCGTACAGTACATTATAATTCCATGGATCCCATCTAACTTATTAAAGTTCTACTTTGCCTCAGGAACAGTCGACGTTGGACAGCGCCGTCGAATTGTGTCAGATAGATTATTTACGATTCTTTTTCTTACCACCGTCAGGAATTATCCGTGGCGGCTCAGTTGCACAGTCTCCGGCTCTCTTCAAGCAGCAGTATAGGCATTTCCTGTATTTGCAGGCTGCATTCGGGAACTGGAGACTAAAGTCAGAAAGGCAGTTCTCCACCGCCGCCATTTAGAAAGCGCAAATTCTAACACCATGCGTCCGCTCTAACCAGGAAGTTCTACTCTGCTTCTGGAACAGCCGACGGTCGACAACGCCGTCGAAAGCCGAATAAGAACTCTTTGATAATAACTTAAATCCTTTATGAACGTAGTATTTTACAGCAGACGAGAGCGCACCAGCTCTTTTTAACAGCAGACGAGGCGTTTAATGTATCTGAGGGCGACATTTAGTAACTACTACACCGAAGGCAGAAAGACAGTTCTTCACCAGCGCCATTTGGAAAGCCCATATTATTGATGTCTTACGATCATCCTGCATTGCTCCTGGCAAAGCTAACGTTGAACAGCGACATTGAAAGGCGAATAAGATCTCGAATATCTTTTTTGTTTTTGCCTTAAGTGAAAAAAAAACATTTAAAAAACTTTTCTTTTAGTTAATATTATATCATTTGTCTTGATTATTCATATTGACATTGTATTCATATGTTTTAATTGTGATGGGGAATATTGCACTGTTAAATTGATAGCAGGCTGTGCACCTGTTGTTTTCTCGCGGAGAAAACGCACAGCTGAAATGCTAGCCTGACTCAACATGATTTTCCTGTAAATGTTACTAGTTGTGGTGTGTTACACTTGGTGTTGAAAAAAATTATAGTAATATATGAACGAATCTCCGTGTTGAATCGGTAATTCAGAGTGCATAGCAATAAAATGAAGTATAACAAGAAATAAAAATGACACCATATTTTTATTAATTCCAAAAATCATTACAATAATTTTTTGTCAGGCTTGTTGACATTGTTGGTGTCGGACCGATTTGGCAGTCTCTTCTGGAAGTCGTGTGACAAACTGATCCATTACGACACGCACCACAATCCGATCGGCAGTTTAGCTTTTTCGCATTTCATTCTTTCCGACTTTTTCGACTTCGCTGTGTTGGAAGACGAGAGCGCACCAGCTCTTTTTAACAGCAGACGAGGCGTTTAATGTATCTGAGGGCGACATTTGGAAACTTCTACACCGAAGGCAGAAAGGCAGTTATTTATTCTAATATTATGAATGTTTTACGATCTCCCTGCTTTGCCCACGGCAAGGCTAATGTTGGATCTCGAATGTCGTTGTTTGTTTTGCCTTTAGTGAAAAAAAAACATAAAGAACTTTTCTATTTTTTAATATTATATAATTTATTTTGATTATTCACATTTACATTATATTAATATGCTTTAATTGTGATATCGGTAATATCGCACCATTGAATTGATAACAGGCTGTCCACCTCTTGTTTTCTCGAGGAGAAAACGCACCGCTGAAATGCCAGTCTGACTCAACATGATTTTCCTGTAAATGTTACTAGTTGTGGTGTGTTACACTTTGTGTGTGGGTGTGTAAATGAGTGAGTGAATGAAAGAGAGAGAGAGAGAGAGAGAGAGAGAGAGAGAGAGAGAGAGAGAGAGAGAGAAGGCGGGTGGTGTACATCTTGTCCTCGTTGTTCGACTGACGCTGAAATAAGAAATCACCATAGAGGTCGTTATTGAGTTGAGTCTTTTGTGCACAAGGCTTTCCAATTCAGTTCCCCGATATCGGTCTTAGCTAAGATTAGCACAACCGTTAGCTCTGATTTCCTGGTTTACTTTGTGTAATTTCGATTGTACATTCAGGCCTTAAATTGTAATTAAACATGTCTATCGTGACAGCGTTTTAACACTCATGTTGTGTTCGTTTTTGGCTCATACTCAGTATGATCCCGGTCAATCTTGACCGAATAATTTTATTTTAGCTTGATTTTACTTTACTTTTCTTTTCTTTCTTTCTTTTTTTATTTTTTATCAACGTCGGCCCCTTGTGAACATTACAAATTTTGAACTTGTAATTGCTGTGTATGTCCTACAGGCCTTATTTACCTGAGCTCATACCACTCATTGTTTTAGGGAAAAAACATTATAAATATATTATTTTTACTATAACAAATTCTAAGATTAAACATATTGTTTTATTCATTACAAAGTACTTCACTGAAATGTTTACCAAAGTTACTTTTTTTTCAACATGTATTTTTGTGCCATGGCACAAAATAACTTTTGTGGTCCCAGCCAAAACTGACATGCTTAATTAATTGAAAAAAATGTACAAATTTATAATAATAAAATTATAATTAACATGAACATAGCTTATTTTTGTGTTTTGAAAAGACACTGAGACTTTTGACTGAGATGCTCATGTAGCCGGTCATTTGGAACGACTGCGACTTCGACTCAGAGTTGTGTTGAGAGAAATTACTGATATGGAGTCAGACTGCAGTTTCATTGTTATTCTGTAAATACTCTAAGAAGTATACATATATAAACATTTTAAATAAGCAAAGAATAAATAGATTTATTATTAGATTAATATACAAATAATATAGATAAATAAACATTTGAAAATTGAAATAAAATTACAACTTGTTATTCTGAGGCAACATAAAGCAACCTGATTAGATTTTAGTGCATAGCAATGATGTTGAGTATCGCATGAAACAAAAATGCTATTGTATGCCACAAAAAAGTGTCTAAATTCCCAAACATGTACAGTAAACAGTACATTAATATGATTTTCAGTTATGAGAGAAGGGTAAGTCAGAGGTTTGGGGAATATGACAGAAAAATCTTTAACCATCATTAAATTAAAAAGTAAACTTTTTGTGTCCTTCTGTCTAATTAATCAGAAAAGAGAAAAATACACAAAAATAATAGCTTTGAGAAATATTATTTTTAATGCGTTTATATCAAATGTAGTTGAAGCAGGTGACAGCAGCAGACTTGCTACATGAAGTGGACCATCGTCTGGGTCCAGTGGCGGTTCTACACTGATTTACTCCGCCTCTTGGCACCCCTTTCCCTCCGCCGCACACAAGTAAAAAAAATTACACGAAATCATAATATTGCAGAAACAATGTTGTTTTATTGCACAAATCACTCAAAACTTACAATATCACAAAAAATCTTGAAACTCTAATAAATATACTGTCTTTTACATATTACTTTTATTAAGAATAAAATATTTAACTATATTTTATCAAAATACTGATAAAATATAGTTAAATATTGCGTAAATTAATAAATAATCTAAAAGCACACCACACTCCAGAAAAATATAATTATAACACTGAACTTGAAAAAAAAAAAAAAAAAAAAACAGAAACTAAAATCTGATCTTTCTGGTCTTCCTTGATGCAAAATTATCAATAATGTCATCGTACAAGATGTGCATATTGAGTGATCGATACTGATGATAGCAAGGCCAATGAGCCGTTCTTGAGACATGGTTGATCTCAGATATGACTTGATCAACTTCAGTTTTGAAAAGCTCCTCTGTGCTTGCACTAAAAAAAAGGAGACTGGCCATCGTTTGAATTTAATTAAGTTACTTTTGTGCAGTTTAAATAATTGTTTCACGTTTCTAAGCAAAACGTATTGATATAATGTTATATTTACATAATGTGCAGTGAAAGTACATGAACCTTTTAGTTCGCGTTGAGCAGAGACATGTCATTCGAGGTAGGATCAAGTGAGTCAATTAAGTAAATGTATCAATATTATTTCTCGCGATATTCTACGCGATCATGGACCGCGCGCAAAGCACGACTGTTTCTTAGTTAGAGCGTCATTCAGCTCACCTCGGTAAGTGTGGATGGTGGCATCACATTTGAACTTGAATATTTAATATTTAAATTTAAATATTCGCTAATACCTAACAATATGTAGTATAATGTCTTTAGAGTCACCAATGATTAACTGCATGGTATTTTCTCTCGCGCTGTTTATTAACTGCCTGAACTTGAAGTTCAAATAGTTTCAATACGTTTTCTGGGTGAAATATTTTCAAGTAAATGCAATTAACTTTCTGTTATTAATGAACTGGCCACACCGCTGTTCATTTTTGTGCATTTCTGTCCTGTAATAACGGAAGAATTTACAATAACGGTGGATAGGTGTTGAGTTTTATTTGCTATTAGTGTTAAACTGCGGCCGCACTAGAAATCGGGGGAGGGAAACTTTGGCGCGCGAAATAGAAGATACCAGAAGGTTCTGGCCCTGTAAAAACGAAGCATAAATGTTTATGCAACGTTCTTAATTATACATCAATTTAGTTTTTCGAGTCACAGTTTTGAAGTTGAGATGTGGTGTATATTTTAATGTTTTTCTTCTGTTGTTGCTGCAGATTGCCTTTAGCAGTGCCTCGTCCTTCAGTCTGTGGCTCTGGTGAGTGTGTCTCTCAAAATAACAGAATTCGAATTAGCCTTACCCAAAGTTATATTAAGAAGAAATTAAACAGCATGTTTGCATGAGTTTAACTGTTTTATTTATGTTAACTGAAGAAAGCAAATTGTGTCTTTTTTGTGCAGCAAATGCTGCATCGTTTCTGAATGCAGAAATATACAGACGGTGCCAAAAAGAAAAATATAATACACAATATATACAGATAACATCTTTTAAAAATGTTTATACTCTGTGTACATTGGCTACTTGCTGCATTGCTTCAAAAAGATGTATAATATTTGAATGAATACAAAACAGTACTAAATTGTACAAGTGTTTTTTATTCAGTTAATTGTATCTGCAGCAAACTCAATCTTTGACTATCCAGGAGTCAGCACTTTAACTGTGGGCTCCAGTTTTTGTGGTGAGTGTGTGTGCGTAAATCCTTTTTTTTTTTTTTATAATAAAAAAATACAATTTCATGGACTTTGGCACTAGCTTGGAATAGAAAAGATTGGTACTAGTCAGAGTAAAGTAACAAAGTAATTTTTTAAAACATAATTAAGGTTTAACATAATTCACTTAACTTTGTATTTGAGTAATTATATTTTATATAAGTTTTTTTTCTACTCTATTTTCAAAGTAAAATGTATACTCTTACTCGGCTAACATTTCCCTGTACATCTATGTTACTCATACAAACTGAAATCTTGTAAATAAGAGGAAATTTAATGCCTTTGGCAAAATCGCAGTAGCTGTGCTGCTAAGTACTGTATCTGTCAGTAGCAGTGAAGCCAGTGTAACAAGGTGGTGGTAGTGATGCTGCCTCAGCCCCACCAGCTACAACTGTTAAAGGAGAGCCCTTGTGGTCATGTCTAAAACATTTGCTTTTGTTTGAGTTAAATATTTATTTTACCAGATAATGTGTCTTTGTACATGCCAGAAATACAGATGCTGTCATTTATAAACTCACTTATGTTTCCATTTTTCTTTTGCAGTGAGTGGTGCTGCAAGTTGTGCAGTCGTTGTTGTGAATGTGGCATTGTAAGGCCTGCCCCGCAGTTTTACCAAGTAGGTCTCAAGTATTAAAACATTATCGAGTTAAACATATTATGGGACTAATAACCGTTTCCTTGTGTGTATTTAAACTGCCCATGCACTTTTAGAACGTGGAATGCCCTTATAATTCATTTGCATAGAATTCATGTGAATTCTGGTTTTAGTCACCAATCAGAAAGCTGTATATTTAAGTGCCACTTGTGTGCTTGTAATGATCTTATCTCTGAAAGAGATTACTGGGCTCATCTTAATGCACACCTAAAGAAAAACGAAGTTGTAACTTGCATGTTTTTAGATTGTAATTTTCAGACGATTAATTTTCTTATACATTAACAAACTTTAAACCAGAAATTGTGACCCAATCCACCTTTTCCTTGAAATCTGTGGAAAATGCTTCAGGTGATGGCATAGGTGAACCATACTTTGATGTACAATCAGATTGTAGTGCTGATGCCCCAAAGGACCTTCCTAATGAAATTGAACAAACATTTGCAGAAGCTTTGTTAAAGTTAGAACATTTTATCCATATACCAAGCACCGCAATTAACGATTTCTTGCTAGAGCTTTACCACTTAACTGGCGCTCTCTTGAGTTCCCATATTAATGGGGTTCTGGTTGAGATTTTTCAAAAGCACAAGCTCCAGGTCGACAGAGGAGTCATAGAGGAAATAACCACTTCTCTGTGCACAGGCAGTCCAATAAATAAAGCCATAGAGAAGGGTGGACCTTTAAGTTCTGCATATCAGCGTAAGCAGTATTGAAAAGCAAACTTTAATGTTGGCGAACCAGTAGAGTATATTTTGGATGCTAAAGACACCAAAACCTTCCAGTATGTCCCCATTTTTAAATCACTACAGGTGCTGTTGAGTAGGAAGGATATTGTGGACAAGATTTATAACGAAACTCAAAGGAAAAACAGAGACGGCAAACTAAATTGTGTTTGAAGTCCTGAGAATGATCCAGTATGGCAGGTCTTGTTGGACCTAAAGCAGATTGTTGAGCTTGTCGTTGCGCTAGTCCACAATGATGAGTCTATTGCATTTCTGGAGACCAAAATTTCAGATCATAGGCATAGGTATCAAGAGATGTTTCCAAATGAAAGACTGTTGCCCAAACACCATTATTTAGAACATTACCCGCAACTAATTAGGTTGTTTTGGCCTCTCGTGAGACTTTGGACCATCAGGTTTGAGGCAAAACACAGTTTCTTTAAAAAGGTCATTAAACACACCAGTTGTTTTAAAAATGTGCCCCTCTCTCTGGCAGTGAAATATCAGTTTATGATCGGGTTCCACTTGTCATCCCCAAGTATTGATAAACCATTGCTCGATGTCTCGGTTGCATCTACTGTCTCATTAGATTTCTTGAAGGAGGAGCTGGCCCAAGCTTTTAAACAGAGAGATCCTGATCTATTTGAAATAAACCTGGCAAAGAATGTATGGAGCAAGGGAATTAACTACAGAATAGGCATGGTAGTTGCTCATGGGTCTGGTGGCCTGCCTGAATTTGGAGAAATCTGTCAAATATGTATTTTGCATCAGAGAGAGTTTTTTGTTTTGAAGCTACTGTGTGGTTAGTGAGCATTACGGAGCCTTTGAGCTGACTCCATCTCCGGCACGAGAACTTGCCCTTGTGGAAGTCTGTGAACTGGTTGATGAGTATCCCTTAATTGCCTATTTGGTTAGCTCTGTGCGAATGGTGACATTGAAGAGATCAATCTGTGTCTGAAGTAAGTTAACAAATAAAATGCTCTTTGGACAGGTACAGTAGCAGTAAAAAGGAGGGCACATTCTCTTTCACTTCAACATATGTTAATAGTTGTATTTTCTTCGTGGCACTAGGAAAAAACACCTGGATCCTCAAGATCACCAAACTGCTAGAAGTTCAACTATTGATGGTGTAATGCTAAAAAAAGCATACAGACAAAACATGTTAAATATGCATGATAAATAATAAGCAAAATACTAATTGTATAAGAAAAATATAAAAAGATGGAGGATGAGAGTACATACACTGATTTGCCACAACATATGTGTACACTGATCAGCCATAACATTAAAACCACCTGCCTAATATTGTGTGTCTGCCTATACGAGATAATCAGTTACAGTATGCACTTGTATTGTTAATGTAAAGGCTGATTGATGTATACGGTATGTAATAGTGGGCAAAGGGACTTGGTAAGTAGGGACGGTGTTGGTGTATTTTGATCATATACAGTATATCTCTTGAAATAAAACTGATTCTAATTATTTTGTTTATTTGCTCTTTTTCCTAACAGTCTTTGAACTAAAACCATGACATCAGCTATTCTCAAAGTAATCCTAGGTCCAGACAGCTGTCAGAGGGTGGTCTTTTCTTCTGGCCATGCCTTCAACTGTGACTGAACTGGAGACTGAGATAAAGAGCCAATGTAAAATAACTGAGTTCTTTCGGCTACAGTTCATAGACCAACTTTTTGGCAATGAATTTATGAACTTGACTTCAATGGAAGAAATTCAAGACAAAGCTACAGTCAAGGTTGTATACACATCCTGCAAACCTCTTAATGTGGACAGTTGCTCCTTTCCACTAACCAGCCATGCTGATGACACCACATCATCCTCTGGTGACAGCACTCTACCATCACTCAACTCAAGATTCCACGTCTTCACGGTCTTCATGGCCAGATACATAACGCGTTCCCCGTTTTTCATATGATGCCGAGTTGAAACTTGAGAAGGCCCATGAAGCTTTGAGAGAAAAGTGTACACTGCTGATCCCTGATCCAAAGCTGAGGTCTGAAATACATTTGCTTTCAAATGTTAGTCTTCCTTTAAATAACAAGTGTTAGGTGCTTTTTTTAGTTTCAAGAATGTGTACTTTATACTGTTAATTTTTTTGTAAATCCTTTCATTTAAAAGTTGCATGCTTCTATTTTACTTTATATTTGTATTATTACGTTAATAGTATTAAAATTTTAACTTATTGTAATAAGTTAAGATAACTATTATTATGAAAAGTAAAGACAGAATGTTGATAAACATTTTATCGTTGGAAACATGTTAAACACTAAAAATGTTCATTGTAAAACATTGTAACAATGTCATTGAATAAACTCCATGAAACAAACTTTTTCCCTTTGGTCAAATATACCAATATTAATTTTAGAATAAAATTTAGGAATTAAAACATTTGTGGTTGTTTAAATTAAGTGATTAAAATTAATTGGCTCAACAAGATAAAATTGCTTACAAGCTAAAGCTACAAGATAGTTCAAATGAAAATGATTTGATTTCATTGGCTCAAGATGAATTTTCCTATTTGGTTCCATTTACATGGCTTAAGTTGAACTAACATAATTCAAATGTGTGGAAATGTGTGTCATAATTATATTGAATTATACCAATTATACCAATTATAAGCAACGTTTCGTTTGTTTCTATATGCGAGTGATGTGAACGGCGCACTCGAACTCGTCATTTATATTATTTATTATGCTGAAGGGAATATCTCACTGTTGAATTAGCAGGCTCAACATAATTTTTCTGTACGTGTCACTAGTTGTCTTTCACTCTGTGTGTGTGTGTGTGTGTGTGTGTGTGAGAGAGAGAGAGAGAGAGAGAGACCAGGTTCTGTATTGCTTGTCTCCGTCCGTGGCTGTATGGCGGTTCAGGCGCACTGACTCTCTGCAAACAGCAAAACAGCTCTGCACTGCTACTTTAACTCGTAAATGCTCGGACTCTTAAGGAGGAGCAAAAATGGCAGCGGTAGTTTACAGGGTTTCCAGACTCCTGTTTGTATGTATACCGCAGTAACAGTGAGACGCTCAGGGGTTATGCGCTAAAATGCCCCACATAATTTCGGTTGTGCATTCACACGTCAGTGTAATTGCAATTCAAATCACGGCAGTGTTTTAAACATGTGATTATTTACATTGTATTTCACAAAAGTGTGATTATATAAATTAAATGTTACAATATTTAACTGTACATTAAGTACAGGCGGGTCGTCGAAAAGACATCGAAAAGTATAAGCGGATCGTCGAAAAGACGACAATACAAAGAAATGTCTTTATATGGTCGTCTTTTCAACTGGCCACAAAAAAAAAAAAAATATGTTCTTTCACTTTTAACCACTCCCACATAATTGGCTAATTGAATAAATGAAATTACCTGCATAAATGAGAAGCATTATGTGTTAACATTAATTTAGTGGGAAAAGTTGTTATTAATGTGTATTATTTCTAGTGGAATTCATATGGTTCCTCATTTGCTTTATTTGGATATTTAGCTGATATTACGATTATTTCAGTAGCAGTTGTACTTAAAGTAAATATTGCTCATCTACGTACTAAAAGCTAAACTATCTTAGTTTATGATAAATATGACCTGTGGGACGAAGGAGTCTTCTTTCCAGCGTTAAATATTTTAAATGGTTATTTATTATATTATAATAAATATAATAAATAATATATATATATATATATATATATATATATATATATATATATATAGTTTTTAAAATTATATATAAGGTATGTGAAATATTGTTTCTTTTTAGGCCTTTCTTTTTATCTCCAATAAAACTAACCTATTCTATCGGTTGCCCAGTTCCCTCATCCTGGCTCTAGCGGTGTGCTCACTAACCATGTCTACCACGCTCTCTTCTCGGGGTAACGTGCTAATTAAGCAATATCATAAGATGTGCTGTTGTAGTACTGAAACTCAACTCGGCTGTGCTGCACATTCTGAGTGACAGAGATGGCGCAGTAATTTCCTTAAGTAGGGATCTTGCGCCATCTGCTGAATAATATGAACATCAGCATTATTTATTACTCAAATCAAATAGTTAATTGAATCATTCAGGTCCAGGTAACTGCCGTAACTTTTTGTTACAGTTAAAGGTCAAATTAACGGTCCTGCATACATGGCAGCTCATTATGAGGCAAAAAAATAGGAATAACAAAAACATCAGCTTATAAACAAAATGATCAAAAGTCTAATTTGGTGATGTTTGACATTGATAGAATCTTTTCATGTTGAAGTGTATAATTTTTTTGGGATCTATATTTAAATGTATGTGTCTGTCTTCTGATGGTCACATGATGGCATCAACGATATATATGATATATATGCAATTCTACGAAAAAAAATGGTGGAAAAAGCTGTAACTTAGTTTTGCTGATGGCCCCACCATTTACAGTAAAAGGAAATGTCTTCTCACTATGATCGTACATGGAAGTGGGACCATATATTTTTATCTTAATATTGTTTTCATGAAATAAATCTGTTTTACAATAACACCAACTTCTTAGAAAACAAGATTCTAAAACAATAATTCATTATAATTAATTATGTCAAATTAAATAACAATCACCACAAATTATGTAATTGGTGTTACTATTACATGAAGAGAGTTTTACTTTAAAATACTTTTTTTTTTTTTTTAATTATTCCTGAGTCAAAGGTCAGATGTATGTAGAAGGCTTCATTTGTATGTAGAAATGTCATTTATTTTGAAATTTTATGCAAAGCTTTTAACTGTGTCATGGGTATTATTCATTTGTACACTCTAAAAAATGCTGGGTTGTTTCTGTAAACACATTGTTGGGTTGTTCATGCTGGGTCAAAATTCTGGGTTATTTCGGAGACTTTAAACACATTGTTGGGCTGGGTAATGCTGGGTCAAATGAGATGTAGTGGGTCATTTACAAATGAACACCTGGTTGGGTTATTTTGACTCAACAACTGGTATATTCTTTATTTCTCCAAACGGCAGCCTGCAAAATGTTTGAAATATTACTGTTATTGTGTCACAAAGTGTAGTTTTAAGAGTTGTTTAAGCGAGAATGTATGTGTGTACAGCTCAAAACATCAATCGGTTATTATTAACATTATCGGTAAAGATGGCGTCTATTTTAAAAAGTGCCCCAACGATTTCGGAGATTTGAGCTCAACACAATCCTACGGTGCTCCGCGCTCATGTAACCGCAAAACACAGCCTCATCTTGGCAGAAACTTTTGAAAACGCCTGTGACGTCACTGCAGTGGTTAAAACAGCGGATTTTTTTTTTTTTTTTTCATTTTATGTATTTCTAACAGGTAATCTTTGGTATAATACGGTTACGGTATAATAATATCGCGGCTGTGTGGCGCATCCTGTACGCTGCGTTCTATTTGCACTATACCCGGTGTCCTCAAACCCTCGAGTGTGCACTTCCAAGTCAAGTCCGCGTTTTTGGAATTGAGACACAGCATGAGGAACTTTCTGGATTCTTCACTTCTCAAGTGGGGGCACGAGGCCACTTAATACGGGCAGTATTTTATGGTAAGTTTATATAAATTTTTACCTAAATTTTAAATGTTGTAGTTGTGGTAGGAGCAAGCTCATTTTCATGTTTATTCGCATTTCCACCTTTTTAGTCGCACTTTGATAAGGGGTGAGAGAAGTTCATGTTTTAATATTCTGTGCCAACAGTCGACTATAGTGTATTTATTTTATGATAAAAGTGCGTTTGTAGCACACACACACACACACAAAAAAAACTAAATGTAATCTTAAATGTAATTTTAGGTAAATTACTAGTAATCTTCGCTAAAGCTGTGTGTGTGGAAAGTCTCTTGGCATATTTTATAATATTTAATAGGTGTCAGAAGAAGCTATTGGGATATGTTTAATGACAGTCTTAATATGTCTTCTGTTTCTGTCTGTTTAAAAAAAAAAAAAAAAGTGTTATTTTGACCCAGCAGTTGGTTTATTCTTTGGAGAACTTTCTGGATTCTTCACTTCTGACTGGATCATGCTCAGAGCACTCAATATTTTATGGTAAGTTAATGTCAATTTTTACTTTTTATTTTAGTAACTTGTGGTAGGAGCAAGCATATTTTATTGTTTAAAATAATTTTTTTGATATTAATATTGTGTGGGATTAATATTTTTTTTCCCCCATTCTGTTTTGTTATTCAAAATATGAGAAAGCGTCATGGATAAGTCGTAGCCTTAAAACAAGCTTTTTCTTTATCCTTATAAAATATTTATTATAAGTTGTAAATTCACCATTAAATATCATATTCATCTAGTGTTTGTTGAGAATTTGAAAAGGGGTGAATGTTTTGTATTAAATCCAGATGGAGCGCCGTATCCTGTTATCCCCCACATGTTAAATAGTGAGGTAAATTATAAAAAATATATACACTAAATTCATGTTCACGTTATGTATTTTTGTGCATCGACAAGAGAAAAATGTTTTGCATTAAATGCATATGTAGCTGTACGTCCTTAACAAAAATGCTCAATGTAAATTATTAATATTGCAACACTAAGTGATGCTGTATAATCCATAGGTGGACCAACATGATGAGGATGATATCTGCAAAATATGGAGCATTGTTCTATGTTGTGTTCCTTGGGGATGAGACAAGAGGGACCTGACAGACCTTTTCAATTGTTGGAGGCAACGCTATTGATACAGACTCTTTGGTGAAGGCTGTTTGTTTTTGTCATTGATGTTAAGAAGTGTCTTCTCACCTGGGAGTTTCTGCAGCATACTGTAGATCAGATTGATGGACACGAGTACTCATCTTGTGTCATTACATTTTTGACGACAACAGTTTTTTCAGCCAACATTTAATCAATAATATTTAAAAAAAGTTTTATCATTTTTGTTTTTAATGTCATTTTTGAAGGAAATTAAATAGTAATAGTTAAATAACGGATAGTTAAAATATTAAGATGGAAAATATTTGTGTCATGTGGGCATTATAAGATTTGTATTGAAAACGTCTATATAAAAAGTTTTTAAATATTGTATTAAATGCAAAAAAAAATGCAATTCAAATCAGACTTACAGGGGTCTCTTGTTTTTGTTTTACAGAGTGTTTATGTTACAGTACATTTATTTTATATTTAACAAATGGTCAGTTTAGGATTATATGGTTTTGTCTGACATTTTGGTGACATTTTCTTATTCTGTGACTATCTATTTACATTATGTGAAGTTGTGTACATTTCGTGTCTTTTTTGAAAATAATAAAATCAAATGGAATGTCAACCCAGCAAGAGTGTTAATTTTACCCACTGGTTGGGTCAAATAAAATAACCCAGCACTTTACCAATTTAACCTAGCAAGAGTGTCAATTTAACCCACTGGTTGGGTCAGATTGAACAACCCAGAAATCTGGGTTAAATGGTACAACTCAGCGCGCGTTCTGTCCAATAGTGACCCAGCAGATGGGTTATG
Source organism: Clarias magur (assembly GCA_013621035.1). NCBI lineage: Eukaryota > Metazoa > Chordata > Actinopteri > Siluriformes > Clariidae > Clarias > Clarias magur. The sequence continues at coordinate 350,027 of QNUK01000241.1, read as the reverse complement.
GTTGGGTTGTTTTTTAACCCAGCAGTTTTTAGAGTGTATAATTATCTGTGCCTCTGTATTCTTCGACCAGAATCTGGGGCCCTGATTTCTAAATGAAACACAAAATTGCATTTCATCTGAAATAAGCACTTTGGACCACTGACTAACAATGCAGTTCTTTTTCTCCTTACCCCAGGTAGGACCCTTATAATAATAATAATAATAAAAGGCGATACATATGGTGTGTATCCTTCTCATGTGCTTGCAAATCTCTAATAATCTCTAATAAATGTGCTATAGCTAGTCAGGCTTGCTTCCTGAGTTGAGAAAGCCTAACCATTTGTTGTGAACGTCACAAACATTTCCTACGAAACACTCAACATGTTTATTACATTCATAAATTATTTACTGGCCTGCATGCCGATCTTATTTAAACAACCAGGCGGGGAAAAATGAAACAGTGATACGTGGAGATATTTGCGTGATAATGACAGGACACTCATGTTTATGGTATAGAAGGAGGAGATTATTTATGCTGTTTGGATCTCAGATACATTTTCGCATATAACAAATACAAAAAACTAAATGCACCACCAGATAATGTAATGCCACCTGACTGCAGCAGGGAATCACCTATGCTACAGTGTTTTAATTCACATTTCCTGTTAGCTTTCATATTTCTCGTATTCCATTACTTTATTGGTATTTTAACATATATTTAAAATATATATATATATGCGCATAAAATTAGTTACAGGGAATCAATGAATGTTTTTCTCATTAGGTTTGGATATCTCATAAATCTCCCTTCACTTTCACTCACTGCAATACATGTAGCCAATGTTAGGACTGTCCCGATCAACCTGAACCATGCTGTACCAAAGTTTCAAACCGTCTTGCAGATCACTGCAGGAGGAAAGTAACATCAGATTTGACTTTTATTTCTCATATTAGAAACATAAATGCAGCTAAATGTAACAGCCATTTTAACTAAATTTACTGTCAGTTTAATGTAAAAATATAGATATATATAAATAAGTCTTGTGAACTCTAATAGTGCTCTGCTACACAAATGTAGTCCGACTTTAATCCAGCCATAAATAAATAAATAAATAAATAATAGTCGTGTGTCCAATTGACTAAATGTGTTCCAGACTTTAAATGCTTTCATCTAAGCTGGATCACTAGTTCCAGGGCATTTGTCCAGCAGATGGCGCTAAACACCACTATGAAATTATCAACACAGCAAAAGAGGAAATGAATTATGAAAAGTTTCCATATGATCATCCACCTGTGTGTGCATTCATGTGTGTAAAACCCAGAAAGGACTTGATTTAGTTTCACTGTTATCGTAAATTGTCGTTTCTGAGCTTGTTAATAATTTCCAGATAAATCCTTAGAACATTTTGTATTCATAGCTTTTGAACTTCTAAACTTGTAAACTTTTGTAGCGGAGTTACAAAAGGGCTGAAATATGAGTTGAAGTTATGTAATATAAAAAGACATTTGCCCTTTTGTTATTTCCTCTTATTGACTTTGTGCCTCTCTCTCTCGCTCTCTTTCTGGTTTGAGGCCAGGACTCATGTGGTGGTAGGACAGAAGTGAACTTGGACTTTCACAGAGCTGGCTTTGTAACATTGGCCAATTTCCTAGTGAATGTTATCAGTGGCGAGGGAAGCTTCATACCAGAACACACAAACAAAGCACTCATCCGGGTGTCCAGAGCCCAGCTCAGTCTTAAAGAAACCTTCGTAATAGCAGGGAAAAAAGTCAAATACATGTACATTTATCGCCTGGGTCATAGTCAACTCTAAAACTATTGCCATTTTCCTAAAAATAAATTAAACGAACATAAAACACAACAGTTCTGGAGTGATGTATTGAGTATAAACATATGCAGACATTGTAAAATTTCTAGACTTGCTTCAAAATTATTAGCAATGTCCACTTCATTTTAGCCTCCTGTAGAAGGAAATCCTTTTGTTTGCACATGTGATTTTCTAGTCCGACAAGTAGGTGCCAATAATTTTGCCATAAATGCTTTCAAGAGAAATTACCATTACCACTATTATACTGTATAACCCCTTATGGGAAAAATAAGGTCAAGTCATTTTTTTTTTCTGTCAATCATTTAAAAAATGATTTTAATATACTCTTTGCCACTTTAATAGGAACATCTGTACACAATCAGCCAATCGTATAGCTGTATCACAAAGCATAAAATCATGCAGACACAGGTCAAGAGCTTCAGTTTGTGTTCATGGCAAACATCAGAAAGAGGGGAAAATGTGATCTTAGTGACTTTGACTGTGGCATGGTTATTGTTGCCAGACAGGCTGGCTTGAGTTTTTCCAAAACTGCAGATCTCCTGAGATTTTCACACACAACAGTCTCTAGAGTTTACCGAGAAAAAAACAAACAAACCATCCAGTCAGTGGCGGTTCTGACAGAAACTCCTTGTTGACAAGAGAGATCAGATGAGAAAGGCCAGACTGGTTGGAGTTAACAGAAAGTGTATGGTAACTCAAACAGACATTCTGTCGAACTGCAACGAGCAGAAAAGCAATTTAGAATTGTACCTTGAGGTTGAATGATAGAGTAACTATAGTCTTAAATATTAAATCTGCATAAAGAGTGCAGAAGTGCCACCATGACACACTTTAAGCAAATAATGCCACAAAGTATACACACATTTTCAGGATTGCATTGAAATATACTGTAACATGACTAAAAAATAACAACGTGAATTCCTATTTCATCTCTCTAAGACCACATTCCTCACTCAGAGACTTTTCTTTTTAGCTGAAGGCATCTCTGTCATGCAGTGTTTGCTTTCATTTCAAATGGAGGGATATAAATGAGATGGGCAGGAGGGGTGACCTAAATTCAGACGAATCTAAATTCACAGAGCTTCTCTCAGACAGCATCCCTTCAGCTTATGATAGCTGGTCATGACAAGCCAAAATATTGCCTCAGTCCCTAATCATACTCGTGTTTCCTTTTTTCCTCGACTGGTTCTTTCCTCTGCAGTAATCCATTTTTCTTTTCAGCTGTCATGTTGATTTTTGAAACCTTTTCTTTCACCGTGTCTCTTTGTCTTATTTTATCTGCTCTCATGTGTGCGTGTGTGACATTTCACAGTTTTTCTTGATTCTCTATCTTTCAGTTGCACTCTTGCAGTATGTTCTTATTTTTCTTCTTATTATTTATTATTAATATGAATTTATTTCTTGGTCTCTCAGAAGTAAAGAATAAATTGACGGATATAACCTCTTTATAAACCATATCATCATTAGAGATCTGCTGCTTATTAAAGTCCATTCAGAGTTTTGCCCCAGCGGAGCGGTGATTACTGCAGGCCTGGCCCCGGGCGATAGTGACTCCCCTGGGAAAAGATGTCATAAATCCTTCTCTTCTGACAGACACGTTTAGTAAGACCTGACTCAGAAACAGCCTTCTCTGATGACACACTCCTGAGACACACAACCCCCATGAGAGCACTGGGATGGTCTCAGATCAGCAGCTGAACATAATTCAGTTTGCAAACAATTTGATTCATTTAGGTGAGCATTTAGAGATGGATTGATCTTTGGAGAGCCTGTCTTCGCAAATAAAGAAGAATCTGTGTCTTGGTTTTAATCAGATGTAGTGACACCTGTATACTGTATATATACTGTGTATATATATATATATATATATATATATATATATATATATATATATATATATATATATATATATATCAAGCATATAAATTCACAAATAAATTTATGTGAGCTTATAAACTGTTCACCCATCGAGGCAGAATGGATGATGCAACAAGGAGACAGTGAAAAACTTCGGCTGGTGTTCCTTTCTCGCCTTTTGGAAAGAAAGCAGCGCCAGAGGACACTGAGAACCCTGCCAGGCACTTCCCGAAAAATCCAGCTCTTAGTGGTGGTCTTAGCCAACTCATCTGACTCACTGAAAGGAGCTGGAACTCCAGCATGAACCCCTTCTGCACCCTAACACTGCCTAAATTACTCACTCCAATACGCCTACTCATTAGAGTTAAGGATGCTACAGCAAGAACTAAGCTAGAGGGCAAGTAAAACAAGCAACATTTCAGGAATGTCAGTCAAACCAGAAGAAACAGCCATAACACTCATATGTGTTTACTTCTTTTTTAAGAGATACTGGTATAGTTGTGCCAGTTCCCATGAAGTTTAACTTTTATTAATATACATTATAGAGAGTGTTTTTTTTTTTTTACAGTAGTTTTTTTCAACATGATTTTTAGAAACATCTGGTTGTGCAGAAGGAAAAACGGGTAGTACATGAAAACAAGCAGACACAAAACTTCAGAACTTGAGATGATATCGTGGATTGTTATATTTAGAATAGAAAATGGATAGATATATGCATGTCAAGCATCTGTTTTTATGGAATGCAAAAGGACACACACACACACACACACAGTCTGTGTTCTATGTAAACAAAGTGTTTATGGGGAAAATGCAAATGATGTTTCATAACAAGAGAGAGGAGGGGGTGATACAGAGAAGGGGAGAGAGAGCGAGATTGGGGAAGAGAGAGAAGGCAGAATGGATGGAGTTGATTGTAGAGAACCAAAGAGAGAGTGAGAGAGATGTGGCAGAGGGGAGAGAGGGAAGATAGATGACAGATGGAGCAGAGGGATAGTTAGAGAAGTCGAGAGGGAGGAGGGGGGGGGTAGTAACACGCAAAAACAATCAGTGTTATTTTATATATATATATATAAAATAACACTGATTGTATGTGTGTGTGTGTGTGGTGTGTGTGTGTGTGTGTGTGTGTGTTTGTGTGTAATAAATAAAAATTTAAATATTTGTCATACCAATAAAACATCTTTGAATCTTGAATCTTGATAGAAAGAGGGGGGGGGGGGGTTTTAGAGAACCAGAGAGAGAGAAAAAAGAGAAAGATGTGGCAGAAAGAAGATAGATGAGAGATGGAGCAGAGACAGACAGACAGAGAGAGAGAGAGAGAGAGAGAGAGAGAGAGAGATGAGGCAGAGGTGGGGGAGAGAGAGGGGGGAGACTTTTATTTCATATATATTTCTTTATTATTACTTTTGCTATACTATTCGATGCGTTTTTTTTTCTTCTATCTATTCCTGTTACGTTCTTGTGCCTTGTTTCTAAGATTTGGCAATACGAATGTCATTATTTGTCGTGCCAATAAAGCACCTATGGGTGCTTGAATCCTGGACAGAGAGAGAGAGTGAAAAAGAGAGAGAGACAGACAGAGAGTAAAAGAGAGACACAGACAGAGAGACAGACAAACAGAGACAGACAAACAGAGAGAGAGAGAGAGAGTAAAATAGACAGACAGAGAGAAAGAGAGTAAGAGAGAGAGAGAGCTCTGAACCAGGATTTTACCCACAGCGCCACACTTGACGCGCGCGCACGATCGCCCGACTAGGGGAGGAGGGGAAGGCGGGGGGAATCGCGAGCTCAGCAGCTCGAGCGCTGCGCGCGCAGCTCGCCTGTCACACGGCTCCGCTCTCCTGCTTCATTTCGGTAGCGTGTGGGGGAAGAGATAAAAGAGGGGAGCGCGCGCCTGTCAGCTCTTCTGTCGGGAGACACAAGAAAAACAATTAATTGATTAATACATTAAGTCATTAATTTAAAAAAATTAAAATTTAAATAAAATCCGTCTCGCCCTGTGTATGAACCGCCCGGGCGCGCGCTCGGTCTCGGAATAACGGAGTCTGTTCTGAACGTCGACGGTGTCCGTGGGTCTGCGGGGAGAAAGCGGAGCGCGCGGTGACGGAAGGATCCCGAAATAATGCGTGATTACGCGTAAGACTCTCCGGCCGAGGCTCGGCATCTCCGTGCTCCGCGTCGTCGTCGGCTTTCCTGGAAGGTAAACACCGTTTTTTTTTTTTCTTCTCTCGCCTCTAGTCTTAGAATAGACTGCTAATGAATAGGCAAGGGTGCCAAAATAATAACCGTTGCCATAGTTACCAGGGGTCTACGATTTAACGCGGTCGCATTATGCGGTTTTAGGACGCGGCCGCCAGGTTTCCTACACGACGTTTAGCTAAATGAAGGAGAGTCAGTAACCCCACTGTGTGTGTGTGTGTGTGTGTATGTGTGTGTGTGTGTGAGTGAGTGTGTGGTTCCCAGGCCTAAGTCTGATCTGAGAACAGCTTTAACAGACGGTGTGTTGCGCAAACAGAAGCTGTTGGCCACACAGGTGCGCGCTGCTGCAGCCTGGGCTTTAAACACACTCTAGGGTGGATCTTAAAGAGACAGAGATTCACAGCCAGCACTAATGCCCTCCAGGCTTTCAATCCATGACGCCAGGCCATATGTAGGCTAAACGAGCGTTTCACACTCTCACTTATGAGTAAAAAAAAAAACAGGCGCTAAACTGTATCTTGTAACCTGCAGTACTGTAGTACCGCTTTGCTATGTTGCATGGGCATGTATGTTCACAGCGTTACTCTGACCCATTTGTGTACAGTAAGTAAAGATATCCTCAAAACGATGCACGCTTAATGGTACCACCACAGGAAACAAATTAAAGGTACAGTGTATTATATCAAGCTGTTTTTCTTTGTTGCTGGGGTGGTATTTGCAATTATACACCTTTTGTTGCTTGTATTATTATAATTTTTCTTTTCACGTAGAAACATGCAAGGGTGGCACGCTGGCTTAGTGGCCAGCACTGTCCCTTTGTACCTCCAGGGTCTGGGTTAAATTCCCGCCTTGGGTCTGTCTGTCTGTCTGTCTGTAGTGTTTGCATTTTCTCCACATGCTCCACATGTTTCCTCAGGGTGCTCCAGTTTCCTCCCACAGTCCAAAGATATGGAGATTAGACCAACTGGCGTTTCCAAAAATGAAAAAGAAAAGAACTTAAAAAATGCCCGTAGTGTGTTTGCCTTGAGATGGATTCGAAACCCCATCCAGGGTGTACCCCACCTTGTGCCCTAAGAGTCTGTCCTAGGATAGGCTCAAGGCCACGTGTGACCCTGTATACAGGATAAAAAGTGGTATAGACGATGAGTGAGTGAGAAACATGGAAAGCATACATACACATTCCTGTATGAGAAATACACATTAAAGGTACAAAACAGGGATAACGAAAGGTCCCGTTTAACATCATGTGTGTTCTCAGAATTAATGGTGCCGCACTATTTGTCTTTGTCTTTCCAGCAGTACCACCAAGAGAACACTGTTTAGTGACCATACAAACTAGAGACGTCTTCAGGATGCATTTAATTCCTCATGTTATAGTCTCCTTTAGGGGGAAGGTCTTCATGGATTAATTAGTTATATTTGATTTTGGTCAAGATGACCTCTGGAGGAGTTTCAAGACCTTCCATTGACAAGTCAGCATGTCCACAGGGAAAAGTACAACCCGTGCCTTCTTAATAGTACCAAGATAGCAAGATGGAAAGGTATTGAACCAGCTGATTTTCTTGGAAATCTCATTTCTTGAGTTACATTTATTAAGCCATTTCAATAAACTTGGATTATTATGCTTAGACCCTGATCAGCATGAACTAATCCAGTTTAACTGCCTTGATGCTTATCAGTAATAACAAAAAACAAAAAAAAATCTTTTGAATATCAGTATTTTCACATTCAGCACAATCTAGTACCATTACTGTATGTTTGTATAATATTGCAATTATTTTAATCTTTCAGAAAATGATGTAATGTTAGCAAAAAAAAAAAGCTGTTTTTGTTGTATCAGATGATTTTACAGTGCTGATGTACTCTTAATTTATTTTCTACAGTACAACAGCAGCTTTGACAGTAGTTCTGGTTGCAGTCCAGATTCCAGGTTTTATTTTGATATGCTTTTTAATAACGCGTCATTGTTTCCACCATAACACATCGTTTAGACAACGTACATACTTTCTGGCTAATATTAAATAGATTTGATCTTATTTAACAAAGGAAAACACATACATGTGGAAGGTGTGAAGTTTTGTTTTATTGGATGTTTAGGTAACATTAACGGAAGGAGTCTCCAGCGTCAGAGTTTTCCAGGCCACATGACACAACCATGTTTTGCTGTAACAGCACACATTAAAGAATGTTTTTCCTGATCAGAATAAGCAACCAGAGTTAAAGGAAGTCTTGTATCTGTATCTTTTGGTTTAAGCTGTGGGATTTTGAAATGTTCTCTGACACATCCGACACATGTCTGATAGAAGAGGTCCAAGATACAGAGTGTATTATAGATAAATGGGTTCTCGATAAGAATTCCCTTCTCGTGTCTCGAGCTACATCGCTGCCCGTCAATCAAATAATGATCAGGCTTAAGTCCTACAGCTGCTAGTGTCTTATATTTCATTCCAGTTGAGAAGATGTAGAAAGCACTGAGTAACCAGCATTGGTACGGCTCAGAAAGAACCACCGCCGGGCAGGACGCCGGAGATCGTTTTAAATTTCTCAGACCGCATCTCAACATGACACTCTTTCAGCCCTAATCCACGCTAATGTTCCTTTAAGAGCCGGGATGACGCTACTGTACTGTTTCAACCAGTAACTGGTCTGTGGGGGTCATAAAGGGGTTAAGCGGTCTCCATGGTGATCACTGACGTCTGGCTGCGAGTGTGTGTGTGTGTGTGTGTGTGTGTGTATGTGAGCTGGAAGGGTTCAGCAGAGGTTGATCGCCGCTTTATTGCCTCATTTGCACGTTTTAAAAGGCATTAGTTCATGTTTATATTGTAGCGCCGTTTTCAGCTTGGAGGCGTGTGCAATTATTTTTATTCTGGATCTGTGTGTGTGTGTGTGTGTGTGTGTGTGTGTGCACGTGGGGGAGAAAAAAAATTATACTCATACTTAATTACAAAAGACGCCTGCTGAGTAACATAACTATTTCCGTCACGTCAAATGAAGCACAATAAAAGTAACCCATTTATCACTTCCCCCTTACAATTCCTAAGCAGGTCCTAATCACGTTTAAGTCTTCTATTTATTCCACTTTAAGTAACGAAAATCCCTGACAGGATGAGGAGTACTGCTCATGATGGAGCGGAAACATGAAGACCTCCGCTGTCCTGACGTTTTCATTAACGTGATTTACTCTGGGTAAATACAGGAGGAGAGAACGGAGCGTGATGAGAAAGCGCCAGAGTTGGCGAGATAAAGAGTCCGGCTCACTCATGATCCAGTTGATTAAAGATCTAAAATTAGGTGCATGAAGGCCACGTCCAAGCATTCTGAAGGGAAGTGAAAAACGAGCCCTTAGGACTGAGACTGAGGTGTTTTAGCTCGTCTCTGTAGCCATGCACTGTGGCTTCTGTTGTGTTGTTTTGACATGGCTTGGCACGGCCCTTTTTCAGAGAGGAGGAGTGAAATGTGGAAGCTATTACAGTAGAAAGGAGGGGTTGGAATGCAGACCAGTCTTCTCAGCTGGCGCTTTAACCTTCTGTAGGCGCCAAACCCCGTGCCAGCGTTATCCATCATACAGCCACCTGGGTGCTGGGCTTAGAGCTAAGCTCTTGGTGATCTGATCATTCGTTGGTGATCTCCTACTTACAAAAAGAACACTGAACATCAATTAAAAAAAAAAAAAAAATTTTTAAAAATCAAAATGATGCAATATGACCTGAAAAAAGGACAGTGAATTATCGTCTTATAATAGGACACCATGAAGTGTTATAGCATAGTAATTTTCTTATAACATAGTATTTTTACAATTATTGTAATTTATAATTGATTTGTAAACACCAATCCTACTTTCTAACCATTTAAATTCATATTTAAGATTGCAGAATGTCCACAAGTCATATTTGTTCATGTTATGAGGGCTATCAAAAGTCATTTCTTCATCATCATCATCATCATTTCTCTTTCTCGAGAAGTTAAAGGGAAAGCACAAAATCCCGAAGACTTTCATGTAATGGAGAAACATAGGGTTGACCCTGGAGACTCTTTCCATAAATTTAAACAAAAATACAAGGCGTCATGGTGGTCTAGTGGTTTACATTGGCACCTTGTACCTCCCCCAGAGTTGGGGGGTCGAATCTCACCTCTGGGTCTGTGTGCGTGGAGTTTGCATGTTCTCCTCACGCTTGGTCTCACAGTCCGATGACATGCAGCATTTTCAAATTGCATGTCGAGTATGACTGGGTGTGTGGGTGTGCGCTTGTGTCCTGGGTTGGCTTGGCACCCTGGACAGGATGTACCCCGCCTTGTGCCCAGAGTTCTCTGGGATAGGTTTCCTGCGACCCCTACACAGAATAGGTAGTATAGGCAGTACCTGGGTTTCTGAATTAGATTTAGATCATTCGAATGAAGTGAATAAGAAATGTAGCATTAATATAAACCTGTCCTATAAATTATAGCTGAAAATGTTAGAGCTGATGTACAAAGTTGATTAACATCTTGTGACCAGATTTCAGAATTAAACACTTTAGCTATAATACAGTATATCACGGTGATGGAAACCACAGAGCTAGGTAATATTAATTTTTAATTGAGGCTCTGCGTTGCTGTTCAGAGTGTAGGGGATACGAGTCCTGAAGCTCTACCACCAGGTCATCACAGTTGGGTCCTTGGGTAAGATCATTACCTTTATGCCCCATACAACCCAGTCGCTGCATGCAGTTCCAGGTCCAAACCCGATTAGAAACTAGGAAGGTTGTGACAGGAAGCCCATCTGACGTAAAAACCTGTGGATCAAACAAACCAATCCAAAATCTTGTGGATCAGACCATCCAACGTGGCACCGTCTAGTATTAAAAAGATCAAATCCCAAGGAAAATATGTTATTTGGGCCTTTATAGATACACAGTATTTTCTGTTATATGTTTATTCTTTCTAAACAACTGGCATGTTTTGATTAATTCTTTGCACGTATGTATTAATTGATCTACACATGTCAGAGAAGTACACAGGCTTTTATCGATGTCGTTCATCATTGGTGATATCTCTTTCCAGTGGCTATTCCGTCGTATTAAACTCCCTTCTCGTGCTGCCCTTCGACCCTGTTGTCATAACAGCAGAGTAGGGTTTCGGGGCTCGATGAGCGTTTAGCGGTAACGATAAGGGAAGTGTAGGGATTGTCTGTCTCCCGTCACACTCAGCAGATCCCAGATCATATTACGTCATATTTAATTAAAGCCTCCCTCCTCAGGAGCTTATTTATAGCATCCGGTCCTTCTGCGTTCATCAGGGATGTAGGGATGAGGGTTTTTTTTTGTTGTTGGTTTTTTGTTGTTTTCTTACATTTATTCATTTGGAATAACAAGGTGATGTTTTCCATCCTGAGCTTGAGTATTTTCTTATAGCTGTAAATCTTGACATGTTGTAGTCTTCTATGCAGGAGCAAAATGCAGATGATTTAGAATGTTTAATTTATTATTAATGAGTGACAACGAGTGTTTAATGTCTGGTCGATCGTGGAAAGTTCTCAGGATCTTGTAGCTGCAGTAAACTCTCGCTTCATCACCAGGTTTAAAGTTGATAAGACATGTGACGGAGTTTCATGTGGCTCAATTAACAACTAGAGCTGTGAATGATAGGAAGATTCAATTCAAAACAATTCAATTAAAATGAATTGTATTAAGGGTTATTTAATTTATTAAATATTTATTTAAAAAAGTCATTTTTAAAAATATTTATTGGGTTTTAAATTATTAACAATACTTAAAGTAATAAGCTAATAAACATCAAGTCTTTGTAACTTGTTTGCAGGTCACGCCACGTACAAAGCTTCAGTGGCGGTATTAAACCAACAGCCCAAAAACTCTATAGATGTATAAGCAAAATCCAAGTTTTAAACATTTATCTGGGACTTCGTCATTGTTAGACAATTTTATCTTCTGTAAAAAATTTTTAAAAAGGATTTAAAAAGTGTGAATCAATTCAGAGACTAAAAACTGACCAACTGGTTTGATGAACAAAATTGTATAATCTATCAAATCGCACAGCTCTAATATCAACATCTATCCGTTGTTCTTTGTGAAATACCGTTTTGTTAACAGAGTTAGTTTATGCTAAACATCTGTCACTGAGCAAATGAATTATAATTAACTTGTGAGGTGAATTATAGCTCAAATTGTAATCAGAGGTGCTGCTGCAGAAAATGGATCAGCACCCCCTGATTAATCATAATATTTATAAAGTCGACATCAATGACATCATCGAGACACTTAGCCCCGAGACACTTAGCTGAGACGCGCACTGTGGTGCTAAATCTGTGATTTCTGAGTTCAGGATTAGAGTAAGGCAGTCTAACACTTGAACAGCGCTAGGACCTGTGTGTGTGTGTGTGTGTGTGTGTGTGGGCTGGAGACAGGAACAGTACAGAGGTCGCATCGAACGGTCAGCATGACAACAAGCTGTTGCTAATTAGCATTCTGCTCAGGGTTTCATGACGGTGCATTTTTCCAAGAGTCCCTGAAAGATTGCCACCTCTACGCTAACTGTTCTGTCACTGTAATCATTAACTCTTCGTGTGTGTGTGTGTGTGTGTGTGTGTGTGTGTGTGATCGAGGTTATCTCAGCACTGTGTTTGCATTCATTCAGTCTTCGTAAACTAACTCATGTTTTGACTGCAAGCTTGCAAAGCTATCAGTACACTGGAGTAAATCAGCACCCATCCCTGACCTCCTGCTTCAGCGTTCATCCATCACTGCTTTCAGGCCAGATGCTCTTCTGTAAGGCACATGCATCAGTGTGTGTGTGTGTGTGTGTGTGTGTGTGTGCATGTTTAGCCTTACTAGTCTAGCAATCTTTGAGTCTCTCTCTCGCTCTCTCTCTCTCTCGCAGCCTTGGGCTTTAGTTGTGCTTTAGTGTGCATATTCAAAGCTCTGGCCTTGAGTTCAAGACAAATAGACCGTTCACTGGCCAGACAAGATGCCAGTGCCAAAGCCGTCCTGCCACTCGCTGCTCACGGGGTCTCAGAGAGGAGAGGTGTATCTGGAGGCAAATCGAAGATGAAATTGACCCAGGCATCGAAATCTCGTTGGTTAGCTGTGCAAGCACGCTGACGTTTAAGCTGTAGGATAACTGCAAGGCGTTCTCGATGTGCTAAGTGAGGCCTGGCCTCTGTCTAGCCTTGTGCTGATGGTAGCATCTGTTTTGTGTCTGCAGACATAAAACAAATTTTCGTGCGTATACAAATAACGCATCGTAATAAATTAACTTGTTTTTGCTTCAGCAGGACCATCAGCCACCAGGCGACTGGATTAATTCGCTCCATGAGATTGCAAGGCGCATTACAAGAATCATAAGATTCCTACTGACTTTACGGAGGTTATATTTAATGATGCGTTTTTTCCTACCTTCGGATTTATCCTCAGTGGACAACTGAAACAAACTCCCCTTCTACTCGTATACTATAGAGCTTCAGAATTCCCGATCCTGATTGGTCAGTAGGTGCATCACAGGTTCATATTCATGTTATTGCATTAGTCTTTCCTCAAGCGTTTCTATAGCAACAATAGAGGTGGATGGTCGACCTCCCCCATCCCCCAGATAAATAAATGATAAACAAAAACAACGTTCGTAGATATGGTGAAGTCCTCAATGAGGAGGTGTTTATTTAGCATTTAAAAATTTTTTTGGAAGGACTTTCCAAGGTACTAGTGATAATAACGAAGGTACAAGGAGGACACGTCTCATCAATCATGCCTTGGAGTCCTCCCTTTTGAGCGAGTGTTACAGGGAGTGGCTTTCCTACGTATACGCTACTCTTGGTGGTGCATAGAGTAGTAAGGAGCAACAGAGCATGATGCACGTTATTAGCTCAGTGGAGGGCAGAGAGGGCAACTGTGGATCACTGCGATGTGCAGGAGCTCTGGAGACCGCTGCTTTCAGGCCAGTTTTATTGTCTCCGGTTTGTAATTATTAACTTTGTGGAGGAACTGTCATACTGACACACTCGCTCTGTGTCCACACAAGGGCTGGATGTTTGTTATTACAACTACGTAGTACTATTAGCATGGTCAACATGATGGTGTCATGGGTTTTAGTTGTAAGGCAGCTATTGAATTTACTTGTGTGTGTCTTGGTGGTGATGCTGGGGCGTGTTATATGTCTTGGTAAGACTGAAATGTCCAAGTAAAAGATAGGATACATTCGGCTGGTCCCCATAAGTAAAACGAATTATGTTATTTTTTTTGTTTGTACACAATGGGGACATTTCTCTGGTCCCCATAAGTAAAACGAATTATGTTATTTTTTTGTTTGTACACAATGGGGACATTTCTCTGGTCCCCATTAGTAAAACGAATTATGTCATTTTTTTTGTTTGTTTGTACATAATGGGGACATTCGGCTGGTCCCCAGAAGTAAAACGAATTGTTTTTTTTTTTTTGTTTGTACATAATGGGGACATTCGGCTGGTCCCCAGAAGTAAAACGAATTGTTATTTTTTTGTTTGTTTGTACATAATGGGGACATTCGGCTGGTCCCCATAAGTAAAACGAATTGTTATTTTTTTTGTTTGTTTGTACGTAATGGGGACATTTGGCTGGTCCCCAGAAGTAAAACGAATTATGTTATTTTTTTGTTTGTTTGTACATAATGGAGACATTCCTCTGGTCCCCATAAGTAAAACGAATTATGTTTTTTTTTTGTTTGTTTCTACATAATGGAGACATTCCTCTGGTCCCCATAAGTAAAACGAATTATGTTTTTTTTTTGTTTGTTTGTACATAATGGAGACATTCCTCTGGTCCCCATAAGTAAAACGAATTATGTTTTTTTTTGTTTGTTTGTACATAATGGAGACATTCCTCTGGTCCCCATAAGTAAAACGAATTATGTTTTTTTTTTGTTTGTTTGTACATAATGGAGACATTCCTCTGGTCCCCGTAAGTAAAACGAATTATGTTATTTTTTTTGTTTGTTTGTGTTTACAAGAAAAAGTAGCAATAATAAAAAGAGCATAATTTCATGTTGGTTACTGCGGTTAAGTTTACATTCGCACCGTTAACATTCGCACCGTTAACATTCGCATCCCCACAAGACTAGAAAGGCAAATTTGTGTTTGTGGTGAAACCTTCTGAAAGGTAAATAGATTGAAAAGTGTTGGCTGTGTTTGGCCTGTATTAACTGTATTTAAAAAACAAACAAACATATAGCTATAAACACTTCTTTCTACTTTTTCACCTTTTTTTCATCAAACATTTTCTATCAATCATTTATCAAGCTATGATAAGATCAACTCTATTGATCCTAAAGGAAAACCTTGCCCTGATTGCTCAAGACAATGAAGATAACAATGGACACATTTGGAAAAGGAATATAGAAAGAGGCATGCTAGTATAAAAGAAAAATATTTTTGGAAGTAAATAGACAAACTTGCTGTGGAAGAAAAAAAAATGATGTGCTTGATATCTATTTGCAGTTGTAGTTTGAGCTGAATTGCGGGAGTAGATTATCGAGCTCCATCCCTCATCCCGCTGTCCTCTCCATCACAGGAGCAGTCGGGGGCACAAAATGGCTGTCCCAGCATGCAACGTCGAAAAATGGATTCGTCGGCCTGCCGTTGTCATGACAACAGTCTTGTGGATGGACCAGAAAATTGTTCCTAAATTGTTACATCTGGTCCATTTTCTGTGTCTAAAATGGGAGCAGGCATTAATTTAACATCATCTGACAGGATCACGTTTGGAAGGAAATGTAGAAAATTTCACAGTTTATTGTGTGTGTGTGTGTGTGTGTGTGCGCGCGCGCATGTGTGTGTGTGTGTCTGCCTATGCATGATCTGCCTAATACTGAACAGTCTGGAAGGATGCCATGATGAAAGTAACAGATGGCTGGAAGGGAGGAGAAAATACACCGCAATGATTATGATGATTAATGATTATGTTTTTTTTTTTTTTACCACAGTGCTTTTGAATCCTCACTTCTGATTGGATAGAAGTAACAGGTTTATATTAATGCTCTCATTCTCATAGATCTATTTTTTTTCTATTGTAACAATGTATACAGAGACTTGTTTGGTGGTGAACGCTCCGTATAAAGAGAGAAGTTTGCTGTAAGCAGATGTTTTAGAAAGGAATCTCCATTTGTCAGTTGTTCCAGAGTTTTTTTCTTAGTCACATAAAAAAAAGAAATTGAGAAAAAAAAAGACAGGCTGGTGAGGAAACAACTGTTTAGCGGTGATAACGGGAACTGCCATGTTTTACGGACATTAAATTTAACTGTGTTTACGCAGTTTATCCAGCTGTATTTACTTTTATCATTCAAGTGAAAGATATAACAACAACATGTCAGAAAAAAAAACTTTTTGTTCAAAATGAAAGTTGATTTTTCTAACAAGAAAACCAAATAATCTTTGTTACTCTTTGTATTTGTATAAAGTTTATATTTTACATTGCTGTTTAATTAAGCAAAAGTAAATTTTATCCAATTACTCGATTAATCGATGAAATTTTTGGTAGAATGCTCAATTACTAAAATATTCGATAGCTACAGCCCTAAAGGCTACCAAAAGGCCTACAGCAACTCTGAAGCAGTTTGAGAGATTTATGACAAAGAGTGGAAATTAGATGCTTCTGACAACAATATAAAAAATTCTCTTCAAATGTGGCTTTCATAGAAGGTTTGCAAGAGAAAAGCCACTCCTCAGGAAAGGCTACATGCAGTCACGTTGCAAACAAACAGGTGGTCAGATGAGAGTAAAATTGAATTATTTGGCAACAACACCAAATGATATGTCTGACTCAAATCCAATTCACTTCGCCATCCAAATAACACCATTTCTACAGTAAGGCATGAAAGTGGTAATATCATGTTATGGTGGGGTTTCTCTGCAGCAGGGACCGGAGCATTTGAGCGAGGATAGAAAGAAAATTGATGGGGTAAAAACGATCAAATTCTCCAGGAAAACCTGCTGCCATCTGCCAGAAAGTAATGGGAAGAAGATTTACCTTCCAACATGACAATGACCCAAAGCACACAGCAAAACTCACCACATAGTGGTTGAAGGAGAAAAAGGTGAATGTCCTTGCATGACCTAGTCAGAGCCCAGACTTAAACCCCTTTATGTCCACAAACGGTCACCATCAAATTTAACTCAAGAAGAGTGGGTAAATATAAGTCTAGATGTTCAAAGCTTTGTGTGCTATTGAGAAGAAGATTAGCTTTATCGGATTGATGTCATTTTTAATAGGCAATTAAAAAAATACATTTCCAAATCAGCGATTCTGTTTGTTCATGTTGTCGTTATATTTTAAACTTGGATGTTAAAAGTAAAGAGTAAAGCACTGAGTAAAGACAGCTGGATTAAACAAAAACTGTCTATCTTCATTTCAGGCTCCAAAAAAACAAAACAAAATGTGATTATTTTAAAGGGGGTGATTTTTTTTTATAGCCACTACATACTTACACATTCAATGTAAATGTAACTATACTCGTTTTGTTAGTTACTAAAAATAATAATAATTGTCACATCCAAGGTGACAAAAAAGAAAATTAATCACCTTCATGCTGGTGAAAATCAATCTACTTCAAGTCAAGTCACATCACCCTGTCGTGAATAATTTTCCCTTAACTGCCCACTTACAAGTGTTTACGTCCTTACATATAACTGATTATGTTACAGTATAATCACCGGATTTTGGTTAATTGATGTAGACTTTGGATTTCAACGTAAAAAAAAAGGAGGCTATTATTATTATTATTATTATTATTATTATTATTACCACTAATCGGACAAGGTCCCAATACTCTGTCAGTTCAGGACCCTTCCCATGCCATGCATGAGATCTGCTGGTGTACTGTATATGAATAACAGTAATTGTAGCAGTAGATGACATGTTTGAGCTTTATCAAGCAGAAAGATCCTCCATCTGACCATTTTAATCTCAATACAATGATGCCAGCTGGAATAAAACATCTTCAAGGATAAATCATTGAACAAAGCTGGCAGTCTAGATTGTTGCCTTTCCAACTATGGATCATAATTTATTGACTTCTCTTCTTTGTTCAGGATTTATGTCTTAGCCATTTGGCAGGATGTCTCCCAGATTTTGCACCCTAAAGTAAGATTCATGAGCTGGGTAAAGCACTCGAAGCGAGTGTTTGTATTACAAAGTCTTAAACAAGCAGGCGGAGATCTCGGTGACGTCATGCTGCTGTCCGGCACGCACGGTTTAAGGACCGAGATTGATGTTAAATTAAAGACAAACCTCAGAGGAGAGACGGCAAGCACAGTGAAAAGCGCACACGACTACGGGCTGATGTAATGTAAATAAAGATGGTGATACTCTTTTAAAGCTGTAGATTGTTTCCACGAACGTTTGGTTTTCACTTCACATGTAATGATTTGGAAACTGCACAATTAAATTTGCGAGTACCTTCACCCCGAAAACCAATTTGGCCATCTGCCAATTCCCTAACACCAACGCCAACTTTCACCATGACAGCTACCAACTGAGAAGGCGAACACGTGCTTCCTCTTTGATTCATGTGAAGCTAGACGCCCACATCCTTTCAGGCTGGTTTCCAATCAGTTTGTATTTCCAGGTATATTTTCATCCTGTCCGCAGCAAGTTGACTACAGATCTGTATAATCTTTGAATTTGTACAGCCTGTGCTTTATAAAGGAAGTCTCAGCGCTGTAATGAAACATGTGCCATGCCCTGAGCTTGACCTTTCAACCAATGACTCTCCATCACTCTTCGATTTTGCCTTTTTTTCCCCTTCTTTTTAAAAAATAATATCTATGCTTTCTCTCTCCCTCGTCCTCCCAGTCTCTTCCTCTTTCTCTCTATCTGCGTCTCTACACTTTCCCTCTCCAGACTTGCCAAATGGAGGTTTACTTTAGAGTGCTGCCAGCATTTTGTGTAATAAACTCCACACTGTCTGGCTCATAAACAAATAAACCGAGGCTCTCCGAGTTAATTTCATCAAATTCCTCCCTCTTTTCTTCCTCCTGGGCAATCGAAGCCATTCTGTTCATGGATGCATTCCTGATCTGTTTAGACTCTCCCTTGGTGTGTTTGTCTCTCATGCTGTACACTGCCATGTTTCCTCTCTGCAGCAGCAATATCACAAATTTCACAGCTCTTTGCAGCAAAGACACAGATGTTCAAGTTTTGGAGTGCAAATTAGAGCCCCCTAACTAGATGCAGGCTCCACATATTTTTTGTCTAGTTAAGAATTCGTCATAGAAGCATTTAGTTTTAACCTGCTTTTATGGTTTGTGCCATATGGTCTGTTTACACTTAATTATATACCGAAACATTGGATTTCTAAGGTTGAATCTGACTTTTTAATAATTGAGACATGAAAATTTGACCCTATATTTGCCACCCCATTAAAGTGGCACATGGTAGTGTAATGGTTAGCACCGTGACCTCACACCTCTAGGGTCGGGTATTCGATTCCTGACCATTAATTGGGGTTAAAGTTTTGTCAAACCTTTATTTGGACAATTTGAATGAACAACTTATAATTCCAAAACTCTTGCCTTGCTTGATATTAATTAATGCTAGCCTCTAATACAGTTTTTCTTCCTTTTGAATTTACAGGGTTGGTCACCAGAATTCTCTCTGAAATATGGAAATATTGGTATGACGTTTTATGCCAACGTTACCTGAAGGAGGCTGAAAAAAAAAAAAAAAAAAAAGACGGAGGTGATGGACCACCCGTACAAGGACCCAGTAGAGATGGCGAACCCTCAGGAAGTCTGCAACAGCACAGGTGGAGGAGTTGACAACATTGGCAAACTTGAGAGCGAGACCAGTCCAGTAATCCCCAATGAGACATGGAATGTTAGTTCTCCTACCATCTCGAAGAGGTCTGTCTCTCCACTGTTGACTATACAGACAGCTCCCGTTGTTGCCCCCAATACAGAAGCTCCTGGAGGGGTTGCTCTTAAAGTGGCAACCACAGTTCTTCAGCCCATCTGTTTGGGTGAGAGTCCAGTTGTGCTACCAATCTTAGCGGGCACAGCAGCTGCTCAAGTTGGTCAGGCTGGTACAACGCCATACCTGATGACCAGCCAAGGTCCCCTGTCCCTACCCCTGGTTTTAGAGCAGCAGGTCCTGCAGCACCTGAACCCACAGCTCCTTCAGCAGACTGCCACCTGCCCAGCGCTCTCGCTGCAGAACAACATATTGTGCCAGAACCCTTCAGTCGCTCTTGGGCCTCCACCTTCTCTGGACCAGAAAGGTGTTGGTCCAGTCCTAGACGCAAGTCTGCTTACTCTTCTCCAGAACCCAAATTTTGCAGCCATCTTGCAGGATCTTTTTCCTGGCCAAGGTAATACCTCTCCTAGTTGCCACCCAGCGACTTCCCCACAGGTTGACCCTTTCTCGTCTGCTTTTCTCCCCCCTCCACCACTTACACACCCATATAGCTCTCCACTTGCCCCACTAGTGCCTCCAGCCACTTTGCTAGTCCCGTATCCAGTTGTCATTCCCCTGCCAGTTCCACTTCCAGTCCCAATTCCCATTCCAGTCCCAGTGTCAACTTGTAAGGACACCAAGGTGGACAGCGAACCCTCTAAACCTGCACGCACTTCAAGTAAGAGCACTCAGACTTCCACTCATGATTTCTGCCCTCCTGTTGTCACGTCTAGCAAGGACATGGCAGTCCAACAATCACCTCTTTACTCTAGTTCATCCCCAATGGTGACCGATGGGGAGGTGCTAGACTTGTCTGTCAGGGCCCCTCTATCTCAACCACTGTATAGTGGCACTTCTCAGAACATACAACCTGTTCAGCAAGACAGTGTACTTGATCTGTCAGTAACCAGTGATAGAAAGACATGCATTCAGTCACGTAGTGTCTATGGGCCACCACCACCTGACCGAGAGAGAGCCTGCATCTCTGGAGAGGATGTCTGTAATGGAGCCTTGGCTCTGGGGGTGTTGCGACCGGTAGACTGCACTCCCAAACTGGACTCCAAACTGCTCAGTGGTTTAGCGTCTCTAGAGTTTAGTCGGCAGCACAAGTGGGTGGTAGACAGTGGCAGCAGTGGCTCGGTCACCAGTACAGTACATGACGGTACCCTTGGAAGCAGTGGCAACATTGAAATCGTTAGCACTTCACAGACAGCCAAGGTTATTGTGTCCGTGAAGGACGCTATGCCTGCAATCTTTTGTGGCAAACTCAAAGGTCTGTCAGGCGTCTCCACAAAGAATTTTTCTATTAAGTGTGATGCCAGTCAAGGGGCTTATGCTGCCCTGCCTAGATCACAAGGAGAGCAGCGGGGAGACCCCAATGACACACTTAAAAAAATCCCCAAAAACCGGGCAATTAAACTGAAGAAGGTCAGCTCCCAGGAGATCCACATTCTACCATTAAAGAAGCAGCGTCTGGCTGCCTTTCTGCCCAGGAAATAGCAGGCACTCTGACGTTGACGGTGTGAGCAAAGGGATGCCTGTTGGATGGAGGCAGAATGAATGAAATACAGTGCATTCAACAGCTAGAAGGGAGGAAGGAAGGAAGGAAGAAGGGAGGGAGGACATCGAGAAACTGGGAGAGGGAGCACAAGGAATTAGGGTTTGTTGATGTTAAATGCATTTCTGGCAGAAACGAGGCTTAGACACTGTCTAAGCTGTCCAGAAATATTTCGGGGGAAAGCTGTCTGCTTCTGCTTTGCCTGGTTGGCATTTGATCCATTCATTATAAAGTGATCAGAGAGATTGTATAAGTGGCTGAGTCCACAAGAAATAGAATACACAACAGCTGAAAATTATAGACTCCAACACTACTGAACAAATCGCTCTTTCTCCTCATTTAATTTCCCCCAAATCTGCCTCTCTGCTATGCATTTTGATTTCGCTCACACATCCCGATGAATTATTCATGAATTCTCTAATCTAAACGTCCATTAATATGCATAAGCTCAGTTTAGAGACCGTGCCAGCTGCCAGAATGAAATCAGTTCTGTATTCCTCATACAAACATAATGCGACCGATTTAAATTCGTCTCCGTCTGTTCCACCTCATACCAAACGTTGTTTACTGTAAGTTCATGGACAAGTACGGGATATTGCGCAGGTTTCCGCTTCCAAAACGAGCTTTGTCCGAACCGATTTCCGGATCCACTCGGGGTACTGTGCAACCTCAGTGCATTGCCCCGTTAACCGATAATCGCTGTATTAATCAGTGGATTGGCTAAGCAGAACATCTGCTTTCAATGGGTGGAGGGGGAGGGGGAGGGCTAGCAGTTAGCACAGCGAGCTAATAATGACTTGCCAAAGCGAAAGGTCCCTTTTTCATTAACTTTGACGATCGGCAGAAATGGTCGTCAGTGGCAACAAAACACGGTTTTCATCTTTGTTTCTGGGGGGAAGGGACACACACACACACACACACACACACACACACACACATGGCCCACCCATCTCAATTAGAACAAAATAATCACCAGGGGCTTGCACACAGGACAGTAAATGCAATTTAAAGAGGGTTATTAATGATTTTTGTAAGGGCTTTTTTTTTTTTTTGTTATTCCTTTTTGTAGAAATTTTATGAGCCCTCAGAACCACAGTCCTGCATTCATCATTTCAGGCTTAACTGGTATCATTATCTAAACTTGTTTGTTATTGCAACTTCTAAAACTGGGAGGCGTACTTATTGCGCCATTAGCTTTTAGTTTTGTTGTACCAAACCCCTATGAAGATGACAACCAGTAAATCAAGTTGTTTGTGTTTTATATTGCGCTCCCCCTCAATTGCATCCGGCCTCGTGTGTGTGTGTGGAACAACTTTAAGTCTCCTAGACTTTTTTTGATCGGAAGACGGAAAACACATTTGATTTTTGACCCCTCTCAGGTCCCACAGTCACGGTAACACCTTCATACCTGACCACTTTGTGATCTCAGTCTATTCTCCTAATCATATCTGTATTTATACCTGTTCAGAATACTTTATTTGTTCATTTCAACGTATTTGTGTTTGGTTGCATATGCATTGTATCTGATGTGTTGTCCCAACTGTGCTTCAGCTGTCAGTACTCCTTACTAGAGATGGTTGTGGTGACGATGAGGAGGGCGTTGCTGCTCTAAAATTCACTGTGTTAATTCACCCTTAGTGGCTAACCTTCATCCACATCCACCTCACTGTTTCCCGGTATACACTGCATTGCACATTTTAGTGCTTTCCTGCTCTAACACACAATTTAACCTTGCAAAGGGCTTGATTTATGAGTTGATGTGTTGAGTCAGGTGTGTGTGTGTGTGTGTGTGTGTGAGATCAGCGAAACCTGAATCTGTCTAAAGACAGAATTGATGTCTAAAGCAGCATTGGGAAACCCTGCCTTAACGCAAGCATGGTTGCTTTTTTATTTATGTTTGAACAAGTCGAAAGGAATGAAGGATAAAAAAATGAAGCAGTCAGAAAGCAGAGATGAAGGATAGGAGAAAAAAAAACCCCTTAAAAGAAAGAAAAAACAGACAAAACAGAATCGACCATGTGCCTCGGCTATTGTTTTTTCCACTACGCCGCGCTAGCTTAAAAGGCTTAGCAGATCTTTGGATTTGGTCTGCGCCGCTCGGATTCACACACAACACTAATTTAGTCGAAGCCACAGGAACGCCCAACGAGCCGAAAAGCTCCTAACTAGACATGACATCAAAAAGCGCACTTTGAAGCCGAGCGAGGCCATTTTTCGTCTCGAAACTCGACTCGCAATCTGTAATTCAATATCGTAAATGAACGGCTCACTTTATGTGAAGTCGTACGCCAGGTTCTTGAACGCAGCACGGGGTAATTACGGCTGCCTCGCAGTGCGTTTTCGTTCCCCTACGGCAGCGGGGAGGAGGAACGCTTGACCTTCAGTCTTTCGGCATGTTCAGAGCGCTTGAGTGCTTTTCTTCGTGAAAGCAGCCCAAAGCTGAATCTCTTATCCACGGACTTCCAGGAAAAAAAAAAAAAAATAGAGTTAACCATGTTTATTATAACCTTAATCTGAATGTTCTCTTCACTGCAAAATATGAATTTATTTAAAGATTAATCCTAGCACAGAAGTAGCTTAAAATTGCCGCCAGATATTAAACAACTATTTAACGATTATTAGATTTCCCTCGTGCGATCAGACACAGTGATTTTATACAGTGTACCATATAAAAATATTCTTTCTTGGGGGATTTTATTACGCTGTCAAAACTCATCAGTGTTGCGTAGCTGTAGATCTGTACCGTGTGAAATCAGCGTGCACCTACGTCGGGGAGAAAACACGCAACTCTTGCACAAACACTGAATCCTTCTTATTGTGTGTCTTAGGTGTGTGTGTGTGTGTGTGTGTGTGTGTGTGTGTGTGAGAGAGAGGGAAAAACCTGAGTTTATGATGTGAACCTGTCCTTCCTACTCAAAAGACTGTACAAGGTTTTTTTTGGTTCCTTTTTTAATATGTTTTGTAAATAATGGAGCAAGGTGTTAAAGATATAAATGAAAAAAAAAAAAAAAAGAAGACGGCCATGTTTTTAAATTATTTATTTATTCTTATTTGTATCATTTAAAATGTGTGGGGGGGGAAAAAAACGTGTACGTGAAGGGTGCATTACTTTAAAAAATGTAACATTAAAAATGTCTATTCACATCCGACCAAGTGTTTGAGCTTCTTGCGCATCTTCTACACAATGTGTTGTCTCTCTCCTTCTTCTTTTTGCTTGTTTTTTTTTTTTTTTTGAAAATAGCATAGCGAGTATTAGTTAACTATGGCACAGGAATTCATGAAAGAAAGGAAGAAAAAGCAGAGGCTAAGTGGTGAAAACGGACTGATGCTACATTACAAAAGCTGATTTCAGACAAAGTCTACTAAAAAAACCTGAGAGATCTCAGAAAATGAAAGCAACGGACAAATCATCGTTGAAAGCGCGGTATAAAGTATCGAAGGCAGTACAAGATAGACTTTTGACTACGGCAGCCCCGGTCCATCCCGAGGGCTTCACACTTTCTACTTTCATATACAATATGTTCAGTTTAAAATATTTCTGTTTCTACAAAAAAACATGTACATTCCTGCTGCTGCTGCTGCATTTTATGGTGAAACCCATAATACACTGATGAACCCTGTGTCACACTGTGATCCCTTTTTCTTTTTTTTTTTTTGCTGACCTAAAAAAAAAAAAAAAATCTGATGAGTGGATTACTTTTTTTTTCACCAGCATTCCACAGCCATGAAGCATCTCTGACACCTCGATATAAAACACATCCCTTAAAAAATGTGGTCTTCATTGTTGGAGGAGGTGAGAAACACGGCAGGAGGTGAACCTGCAAAAACGGACCAGACAGAGAGGGAAAAAAAAAAAAATAAATAAAAAACCCGCAAAAAGAACAGGATTTCAATGATCCCAGCTGCGCGATAAGAATATACATTATAAAAAAAAAATTTAAAAAAATAAAGAGAAATGTTCATGCAAATCTTTGGACACAAGGAAGATGAAGATTTTACCGGAACAAGGATTATTATAACGGAAAAAAAAAAAAGAAGTCCTAAAACTCCTAACGCTGCTTTGTGGCGGCCTGGGAAAACCCGTCACGTGATCAAACGGTAATGTTTCTTCCAGGCTGGAGTAATGTCAATGTTTTTAATGTCTGGATAACAGAACAATTGAAATCTGTGACCCGTTCCAGTCCGTTCTGTTACTGATTACAAACTAAATAAATGAGGCTCTACAGTACATGACTGTGCAACAATTTGAAATCCTTGCAGACAGACAGAGAGAGAGAGAGAGAGAAAAACATTGTCCATATGTCAGAGGGAAAAAAATGATTTAAAAAGTTCTACTTGACAGTTTTGAAGGTTCACAAAAAATAAAAAAGATTAGCAAGTTATAAAAGCAGCATGAAGTGAAAGTTACAGGAACCAAAAGTAGGTTTTCTTCCCATCAACTGAACTGGCTTTTCTATCAGGAAAGAAAAGAAAAAAAAAACCTGCATTATTTCATCTGAACAGAGAAACCAGTTTTCAGTTATCTCCTCTTTTACGGCCAAACTAAAAATATTGGCACCCTGGAAAGGGTTTTCGACAATTTTAGGCAAAGAAATGATTTGTTACCCCACCCACCCAGCACAACATCCTAAAAATAGATAGAAAAAGACAATCATTAAAACATTTCCACCTCATTTCTGTCCAAAAATGTTTATGCCCTTTGTATCGTTGAACCAGAATTCATCATCCACAGCTGGATCCGGTGGGTTTTCCCAAAACCGCCACTCGCACATTTATACGTAGGGATACAATTATATTAAAGATATTTTCATGAATGGAGACGATACAACATTGGAGAAAAAAATCATCATAAAGTCTTAGATACACCAGGCTGCTTTCACGAAAACATCCTGACATCTGTGAGTATCGGTCGGCCGAGGTTTTAATGCTCGTCTGCACATCGGTTTTTCTTTTCCTGAAAAGTTATGCTTTTTAATATAAAAGCATCCTGTAAAGCATCTGCACTATACACTATTGTGTACGTATATATGGAGATTGAATCTACAGCTTTTATACGATCTTTCTTGAACACCTGATACCAAAATGTCATTGCGGACGCAGCCTCGTGCATCCAAAAAAAAAAAAAAAAATCCTACTTTAGGAAGCTTAAAAATGACATAAGGAACATTATACTCGTATTTATATCCACCCTCCCAGGTGGAAACGTGACTTACAGTTATTAATAAAATACAACTCGTTCGGATGCATATTAAGCAAATCATTTACAACTGATCCAGTTCAATGTTCTCCTACTTCAAAATACATAGATTTGATTTCTGCCTCATACGACATATACTGGGATTTGGTAAGCTGTGTAAGAGGTTGGAGCCGGGGGCTGATTTATGATCGGCTACCCCACGCTAGACACTGAAAAGTATAAATACAAGCATGCAGCACGGCAACCGTATCACTAAAATAAAAAAATAATAATAATAATAAAAAAAAAAACTGAGCTTTGATTTGATGTGCTGTTTGGTTTCTCGCAGGAGTGGACTGTCTCTATCGCAGCCTGGAGGTAGGGAGAAGAAATGTGTTCGTCACATTATGATGCGAAATACAGACATCTTAATTGGGGGGGGGGGGTGTTTCAAAAGACGGCTTTCTTGCAGGATTGAAGCAAAACAAAGAAACAAATACAAACAGAACTATAAGACAGAATGGAACATAAACATGAACAAAAAAAAAAAAAAAAGGACAGGAAGATGCACATGTATATGACGGATGGGTTTTTCTGCTA
This sequence comes from Clarias magur, assembly GCA_013621035.1. NCBI lineage: Eukaryota > Metazoa > Chordata > Actinopteri > Siluriformes > Clariidae > Clarias > Clarias magur. The sequence goes on along the minus strand of QNUK01000241.1, from coordinate 322,922 downwards.
TGCTGCTTGCGCCCGGTACCCTCGTAGCCGAACCACACCCCGAGAGAGAACGACGTAAAAACAATATCAGTTCGGGGGTGTCTCTGCGCGGTGGACGAGGACTGCCAGTAGACCTGTTTGTGAGAAAATAAGCAATATGTGTAGATCTACGGCGTCCGATTCTGCATCACGTTTCACTCATCTCTCTCTCGCACATGCGTTCGCGTTTGCTCTCTCAGTGGCAGGTAGTGTGTGTCTGTTTTTATTGCTGCCCGGATCTCTTGCCGTGTCCATCCCAGAGTTTACTCCTGACGTGAGTCTGTTGTCCATCATCCCTTGTGTTCTTGACTGCTGCCTTGTTTGGATGAGGAGCAGCACTCGTCCGTGACTCTGTGTCGTTTAGCTCTGTCCGGCGCTGTGCTTCATCCAGTCTTTTAAACCTAATTCAGTACTGCTGAGCTCAACCCAATACTGAGTCTAATCGAGTACTGTGAACCTGACCAGTACTGTACCTATAAGCCTGCTTTTAATCCTGTACGGTGTGTGTATGCGCGTGTATGTGTGCTTATGCGTGTGTTTAATCCTCTCACTGCTTGCCCTGCTTGAGTCTCTCGATGTGGTAGCAGAGTTTGAGGGCGGGGCCAAGTTTCAGGCCCATGTACTTCATCACCATGTCGCTCCTCAGAAGCATCAGGGCTTTACCGTCAATCTCCTACACAGGACAGGTGTGGGGGAGGGGGGGTGGGGGTTTGGGGGGGAGAGTGAGAGAGTATTAGTGACTCGAGAGAATAGTACTACAGAATATTATTTCAACCCATGTGACCTGAAAACTCATTCAAACATGAAAGTTTACAAGCATTATGTACCATTATACCATAAACCACTCTACACGATTGTACATCATTATCCATCGTTATACCCCGTTACACACCCCTATACACATCATACTCTACTATACACCATTATGTCACCACGATACACAATTACTCACCACTATACATCATTATGTACCACTACAGACATCCTACTCTACCACTACATACCATACCCTACTATACACCATTATGCACCACTATTCACCATTACTCACCACTATACCCCATTACGCACTACTATATAACATTATATAACACTATCATCCCTGACTATACACCATTATAACCATCACAGTCATCCATACTGCTACACAATAATACACCATTATACACCACTATACAGCATTATACACTTCTATAGACATCCTTCCCTACTATATACCATCATAGACCATTATGCACCACTATACACAATTACAGACCATTATACACCATTATAGACCATTGTGCACCACTATACACCATTATAGACCATTATAGCCACTTTATGCTATTGTGCACCACTATATGCCATTATGCACCACTATACACCATTATAGACCATTATAGCCACTATATGACATTGTGCACCACTATACACCATTATAGCCACTATATGCCATTGTGCACCACTATACACCATTATAGACCATTATAACCATTATACTCCATTGTGCACCACTATACGCCATTATAGACCATTATGCACCACTATACACCATAGACCATTATAACCACTATATGCCATTATGCACCACTATACACCATTGTAGACCATTGTGCACCACTATACGCCATTATAGACCATTATAACACTATATGCCATTGTGCACCACTATACGCCATTATAGACCATTATGCACCACTATACACCATAGACCATTATAACCACTATATGCCATTGTGCACCACTATACACCATTATATGCCATTGTGCACCACTATACACCATTATAGACCATTACAATCATTATACTCCATTGTGCACCACTATACACCATTATAGCCACTATATGCCATTGTGCACCACTATACACCATTATAGACCATTACAACCATTATACTCCATTGTGCACCACTATACACTATTATAGACCATTATAGCCACTATATGACACTGTGCACCACTATACACCATTATAGACCATTATAGACCATTGTGCACCACTATACACCATTATAGACCATTATAGCCACTATATGACATTGTGCACCACTATACACCATTATAGCCACTATATGCCATTGTGCACCACTATACACCATTATAGACCATTATAACCATTATACTCCATTGTGCACCACTATACGCCATTATAGACCATTATGCACCACTATACACCATAGACCATTATAACCACTATATGACACTGTGCACCACTATACACCATTATAGACCATTATAGACCATTGTGCACCACTATACACTATTATAGACCATTATAGCCACTATATGACACTGTGCACCACTATACACCATTATAGACCATTGTGCACCACTATACACCATTATAGACCATTATAACCACTATATGCCATTGTGCACCACTATACGCCATTATAGACCATTATGCACCACTATACACCATTATGCACCACTATACACCATAAAATACTGTAGCATTATGCACCACTATACACCATTATATAGCATTATGCACGACTATGGGTACGGCGACGTTTAGGAGAGATGTTTAGTATGAGATGGATTCATAATTTTTAAGGTATTTGAAACATGTATCCAGGTTAACGGGATATAAATCATAGGAGTATTTAACCAGTTTTGACACTTCATAGTGAATTGTGAGGGGTATGAGGTACTTCGCAGGTAAATCTTGGACAGTTTTTTTTAAATCGGCCACAGCTCACAGTGGAGTCGTAGTGATTATTGTAAGTACACTGTTAATACCTCGTACCATTCCGTAGCTAATGCGTAGCCAAGAGGTAATAACGGCGTTACCAGTCCATGTGATCCGATACTAGTCCGTAACTAGACATTATAAAGAAGCAAGACAGTAGAGTGAGACGTAGCCCGATGCAGCCGCGGGGTTCTGGTGTGTGAAAGACAGCGGGAGGATTAAATATGTGTGTGTTTGTAAGATGCAGACGTGATGTTGTCCAGAGACCGGCTCTGTTTCAGGGGGACGCTGCCAGGTGAAGTCTAAACAATGATGACGCATGTCCTCGCTCGGCAGGCATGTCTTTCTTCTATCTGTCGCTCTCTGTTTGTCTTTGTGTCTCTCTGATGACATTAGCTAAAAGCAGCAGGACACTCGTCACTGTTTAAACACCATCTCAGTTCTCCCAAAAATGTGTTTAGTGGTAGAGATCAAAGAAGTTAAACTTTTTGAAATTTTGAAAACAAGATTTTTTTTTTTTCACATATTTTATAGAAAATAAAAGTCCTAGAAGTGACAAACCGGAGATTATGGATGCAAAGGGGAGGAAAACCAAACCAAACAAAACAAATAAAAAAACAACAACAACATATTATTCAAGCAGTGCTTGAGAGATTTTAATTCCCTGGTGTTTTACGCAATTTGAATGCAAATGCGTTAGTATTTAAATGGATTAAAATTTTTGGGTACAAAAGAAAGACGAATGATGAAAGAGAGAGAGAGAGAAGACGTACATGCTTTCGGAACAGCTCAGCATGCGGCGCCAACGCTGTCGGGTCCGCGTCTCGCACGAACTGCATCACTTCCTCTATTGACCAGGAAGTAGGACTTCTACCGCTTGGAATTCTGGGAGTCTCGCACTCTGCTGCTGCTGCGTCTGGACCTGTAGTGGAGCTGGCAGCTAAGGAGAGACAGAGAGAACATCAGAATACATCTCCGGGAGGAATTAGGTTAATGTCTAATCAATTAGGCGCTTATCCGGAACATACAACTACACGCACACGCACACACACACACACACACACACACACACACACACACACACAAGCACACACACATCGGACGCTCCGGATTGAAACTCGCCTCCTCCAGGGGACGTGAGTGAGCCGCTAGGCTGATAGGACGTTTCATCTACAGCAAAGCGAATGAGATTATTCTAATGTACTCACTCCTGCCTTGCACGAACCTTTCAAGTGTCAGTGTGCGCGTGTGTGTGTGTGTGTTTGTGTGTGTGTCTGCTTGTGGATCTGACACTGCTGCATATTTATGCTGAGATTTAAAAAGTAACCTGCATGCAGGAAAGCATTTGTGGTGTGACTACCTGCAGAATCGCATAACATACACACACACACACACACATACACACACACACACATACACACACACACACATACACACACACATATACACACACACATATACACACACATATACACACACATATACACACACTTGGGTCTACGGGTGACTTTCTTATTTTAACTATTTAACTTTGTACCCTGGACATGTTTGTGTATTTGCAAAAAAATAAATAAATAAATAAAGGGAGAGGTGGGCGTGGTCTCTCCACAGTGTTAATTGTGCCGATTCTGGTCCGATGCCCGGACACACACCTTCTACTCTTCTGTGCGCGCGTGTGGGAGGGTTGGAGGCGTGGCGGCGCAGGGGAGGGCCGTTGCCGTGGTAATACGGACTGCTCGGTTGTGACTGGTATTCGGAGGTGCTTCGTAGCGTCTGCGGGCGGGGCGTCATGGAGTTGGAGGCGGAGTCCATGAAGCGCTGCTCCTTCAATAAACCGTTTTCTTCTGGAGGCAGGGTCTCAGCTACACACACACACACATACACAAATGAAATTTTGTACTTTTATAATAAGAAATGAATTCTGTAACGCATCACACACACACACACACACACACACACACACACACACTCGATTCATTACCTTCGGAAGGGTGTGTATCCGTGTGGAGGATCTTGGGGGAGAGGGGCGCGGAGTAAGGCGGAGAGTCCCGGGAGATCCGCTTCACTCCTCGGTTCAGCGCCGGAGCCTCTGACATCTCCTCTTTCACTGTACGCGAGGGAGTAAAGGCAGCCCAGGTTAGAGTAATACATCATAGATCTATCATGTGTGTGTGTGTGTGTGTGTGTGTGTGCGTCCGTACACACCTGACTTGCTCCTGTCGTAGCTGCTGTAAGGGCTGAACGGCTGGCTGCTGAACAGGTTGTCGCACTGCAGGTGTCGGCACACTTTCTCCAGGAAACGCAGGACAAAGGCGGCGCTGGATGCCGACGGCAGCTTCACCATTCGCGTCCCTCCGTCCGTCCGCACTGGAACACCAGCCGAGACACAGACGCTTGAATTCAATCAATCAATCAATCAATCAATCAATCGCTCGATCATTTATTTATATAGCACTCGTGAACAACTTCAAGTTGACCAAAGTGCTTTACGGAAAAAAAAAAGAAAGAAGACGAACACGATTTAATCGACACAAAAATAAAAATAAACACATAACATCATGAAACATTAAGAAAATACAAACAGAATGTTATTATAAATAAAAGAAACCCTTCATCTGACTACTATAAACTAAAAGCTGGTGCAAATAAGTGCGTTTTTTAAATTCGGATTTGAAAGATCGGTAACAGATCTTAGCCTCTGATTCCAGCCGCTTCGTAGGTCCGGTTTCAGTACGCTGGAAATTGCATCGTGTCGCCACGATTAAAGCTTTCGTGATCAGTGCAGCTCGAGATCCTGAAAAGTAACCACGCTCTGAAGATCACCTCACATGTTTCTCCCCCTAAGCAGACATCAAACATAACTTAATCTAAACATAAAAAAATACAAATAAAAAACATCTTTAAATGAAAATCCTTTCTTTGATGCATGACGGACCGGCCTAGCGTCAGTCTCATGGCGGTTCCTTCCCGCCATATCGGGTTCAGTACAGAAGTCGAGGTTCAATAATATAATAATAATAATAATTTTTAAAAAAGCAGTTGAATCAGTTACCTCGCACCACTTCTCCATCGTCTGGCTGATTCTGCAGGCATCCCAGAAGCACTTTGGGCTGATAGGCACAGTCCAGACACGCCTGCACCGTCTGCTGAAGCACCAGGTTCACCGCCTCGGGTCCGAAGTGATCCGGCAGCCGCTGCACCTGCTTACGGTCCAGGTGAGGGCCGCAGTTCCCGTGCTTATTCACGTACACGCAGACTGAGAAAGACAGAAGTGAAGAGCTGGGAATGATTTAAAAAAAAAAAGAAAAAAAAAGAAAGAAAAGAAAAAGAAACATGCGACATGCCGTGTTGCCGGGTCCTAAATAAATTCCTTTGTGTGGAGTAAGAGGATTAACACACTGCTGCGCTTTTATTAGAAAATAATCAACTTTTGATGGTGATACATCACAGCGTTATTGATTTAAAGAGCTTTTATTCCTCGCTCTGGTTACAGTTATGAATTCCACTGCTTCCTTTTCTTTCCCGAAAGCAAACTGTATGTCACTGTCTGTGTAATTCTGTGCTGTATTAGTATTTTAATAAAAGAGAGAGAGAGAGAAAGAGAAAGAGAGAGAGAGAGAGAGAGAGAGGGAGGGTTGGTTTAACTGAGCCGGCTGTGTGTTTATGTTTACCCGTGGACATCACGGAGGATGGAGAGCTCAGAGGAGACAGGCCGTCCCTGGACACCTGAGACGACATCAGTCTGGAGTCTGAACCTGCTGGTGCTGACATGGAGCTCTGCAGGAGTTTGGGTTTCCTCTGAACACACACACACACACACACACAATATATATATGCTTATATGTGGCTGAGTACATCCTCTTTACAAAACAAATACGTGCATCACACCACAATATAAATATGGTATGCGCCACTTCCAACACTTACTGTAGATTACACATATACCGAGGTAAATCAACATGCTCAATGTGTGTGTGCGTGTGTGTGTGTCTTGGTTTCTTTCCGGAGAAATAACCCCACAGTTGACGACACGGCGATATATCGCTAGCAAACGCCACCAAATCCAGTTGGACTGGCTGACAGAAGCACCGCTAACCCACTTTAGGTTGCTGTGTATTTTCATTCATGATTATGTTCAAGGTTTTCATTTCAGAGCCCAAAAATAAAAACCCCATAAAGATCACCTGACGAATACTCCCTAGCAGGTGAGACAGGTGTCGTGACATCACATGCAAAAGGTCTACAGGAAGTACGACATATTGTGTTTTTTTTTTTTTTTCCGACTAACTGATAACATGTATAACCGGCTTGTTTACTGAATCTCCTGCGATGCTGAATGTAAACAAATAAAATAAATAAATAAATAAATAAATAAAAGAAAAGCAGCATTAAAAAAAAATACATATGCAAAATCTTTGACAAAACTTTGGTGTAAAGAAGGAATGAAAACATTGCAAGATATAATTACACTGGTAATTACTATTCTCTTGTGACGTTTCTTATACATACGCACCTTGCTGCCCGGTTTGGGTCCTCTCTTCTTGTGAGGGCGTGGGACGAGCTGTGGGACGGATTCTGGAGACGGGACGCTCATCTGAGCCCCTGGACTCGGAGCGCCCGACGCCGCCGCCAGCGCCTTGAGCAGTGCGATGGTCTCGCTTTTGGGTCGCCGGCCCCTCACGCCCTTCCGCACGGGCAGCGGGGGCAGCGGCGTGGGCAAGCGGTACGAAGACTGCATGGAGCGCCGCGTCTGCTTGGACGGCGAGGACGAAAAGGAGGACGAGGTGGAAGACGAAGGTGCGGACAGCGGCTTCGGCAGGGTGACTGCAAAGGATGGAAATCGTTAGGTTAGGACGCGCGGCGGGTTCTGTTCTCGTAAAGACGCTTCTCAAAGTGCGCCGTAAGCTTCGACTCGGACCGGCCTCGCGGCGTGTCACGCACAGGCTGAATTGCAGTCATTTAGTTACGGCAATTATTCCCCAGGAACCCAGCTTGTCCAAGTACACCACAACAAGCGGAGATTTGTCTCTCATTAGCGGTTATGTAGAATGCGAGCTGAGCATGCACATTCTGTGGGGAAGAGTTCGCGGTTGCCTCGACATCCTTTAATAATTATCGTGTCGGACGTGATCGGTCGAAGCTGTTGCTTTTTCCGTCTCGTTCGTTTCATCCGCTTTAAACGGGAAGACGCGAGCGCCGCGGCCGGGGTGGGCGACGTGACAAACCTCTTGTTTTAATGCTTCAAATCGATTATAAGAATAACTGTGAGAAACAACATCTGAATCAAACACCCGGCTTGTCTGACTGCGCCACGAGGAAATCGTTTAAGCAAATAATGATGACAAACAGGAATCTAATGAAGACAAATATTGAACGGAGGAAGGAAACGGGGTGAGGATGGAAGCGGTGGAGCAAAAGACGCTTTTCCGTCAAATAAAGCGTGAATGCATCCCCATAAAGGTCACAATATGCTAAACGCTGCACGGACAAAAGAACACAGTAAAGCTGGCTAGTTTTGTGTGTGGGCATGTGCTTAAGTGTGTGTGTGTGTGTGTGTGTGTGTGCGCGCGCGCGCGCACCCTAAATAACCCTCGTATGACTAAATTGGAGGGCAGTGTGAGTGAGTGAGTGAGTGAGTGAGCGAGATTAAAAAGAGGGGAAAAGCCAGGAACGATCCGCCAAAGTCCCCTCTGTGCTGCTGGGGCGACATATGGGAATGATCACCCGCTCGCTGCTTCATTTCCCCATGACCTTCTTCCCTCGGGGCGGGGGAGAGAAAGAAGAAGAAGAAAAAAAAAAAAACGGTCGAGTGTGCCGTGCGGTGAATCTGTGGCCTGGCCACGACAGCTGCGTCTGTGTGTGTGTGTGTCTGTGTGTGTGTGTGTGTGTGTAAGTGAGTGCGTGTAATGAAACAAACAAAATAATTTGAAAATGATGAAGGCAAGACCAGAGAAAAGGGATAAAAGATGGGGTGAAGAAAAAGGGAAAAGACAGGCACACAAGGCACACTGAGAGAGGGAGAAATAAATTAACATGCTGGAGGGAGAAAAGTAATAATTCGGCTCAAGCCGCAATAATAAATGAATACCTTAAAAAAAGATTTCAAATGAAGATGGTGGAGCCGAATGAAAAGCTTCAAAAGGCACGACGTGAAAGTGAAGTGGACTAGGAATCGGTTCCGACGCTCTCTAGACGCCGGGACACTCGCGCTGGAGACGAGGAGGGAAATTATTAACTCACTGTCATACTGTACAAGTCCGTCAGGAAACTAACTCTGTGTGCTGTAATGTAGCAGGGCTCTTAGTAAATAATAGATAAAATAAATAAATAAATAATAGATAAAATAATAAATAAATAGATGAATCAATCATGGACCTATTTGCAGATTTATTATATTTTTCTTTACGCAATATTAATATTAATTTTTACTTGTTTTTCTGTATGAAGCTTCTTAGCTTCCTGGTACTCTTTCTAAACCGGAACCGATCTGAAGTGATTCTTGGTTTTTACTGGAGAATCGTTGATGCTGAGATTCGGCCAGTTTTTCGTTCATAGCGCTGGATGATGCTGCTGCACCATAAGGGTCGGTGATATAATGAGATAAAGTTTTCCATGATGCGCCCACGATGTAAAGGGTTTCTAACAAGCTCGCAGCAAAGCAAAAAAAAAAAAAAAACAGAAGGAAAAAAAAGCTGAAGCTGTTGATTAATATATGACAAAAAGAAAGAAAAATCCTTTAAAAATGGTCTAAACAAAAAAAAAGACTATTTGAAAAGACAATTAATAATAATTTATTTATAAAGACTAGAAAACTAAATAGATTTCTTTGCATTTTTTTTAAACAGCCCAGCTTTAGTATGTCACTTATTTATTTATCTATTAGAGCGTTAAACGTTCCACCTGAACGTATTTTCACTTTGATTTGAAACATTTTTTTTCTAGTTTAATCCAAACTCTACTAAATTTTTTTTACTTCAAAACACCAGTTAATTTTGCATAAAATGATGATAAAAAAACTAATTGAAAATGTAAAACGAATCAACTAATGTATTACAGTCATACAATACGGCTCTTAACTCAACATAAGAACAACTCAGAACGAATCAACACAGCGGCTCTGACATGCTGTAAGGGGGGGGCACTTATTTAGTCCTGCAGACGTGACTCGACTCCGATTCGATCCTGCGACTGAACGCTTTCACCCCAAGATTAAAAACCTCTCTCTTCTAGTGGGCGTGGCCTGTTCCAAGATATCCCCGCCCCCTCCCACACGCCAGCGAGGGCTCTCTGAGTAATTTGTTGACGAAAATCAAAGTGTCGTCAAATTCTACACTGTGACCTTAATAATGCTAATTACGATCGATGCCACGCCGTTAGCTTCACCTTGAAGTAGAATCCAGATTTCTTTGACACGCCGGTTTCTGTTCAGTTCTGTTAACATTTCCTAAATTACCCACAATGCCTTGCAACGACCTGAGGCTGATGATGTACTTGATGGAAAATCGTAGCTCATAATTTTTCCAACCAAAAGAAAAACCTTTGGATCAATCGTACAGATCTTTTCCTTGGCTAAGCAGGCAGCACGGAGCCTTGTCTCTCTCTAGGTCTTCCTGAAGACAGCGATGCAGCAGCACTTTAGCCTTTTAATGCCTATGTTACCGCCCTTGCCCTCGGCATCTCTTCCAGCTCTAACCTCCCGTGCCGATTCTCGTCTGGAACTCTGTACTACTGCGTCCTTTTGCTGCACTGCGTTCTGGGACTTCTTGATTAGCCAACCAACGTCTCCGCGACTTCTATAGCACATCGCTGGAAAAGTCGTGACAGAGAAGAGAAGCTGCTTTGGTTTTAAACCTGTAAAAGTAATCGAACAATGTTTCCTCGCATTAAACACGAAAAGAGCCAGAGCTATCTCCTCCTCATGTGACGTCACAGCCGGACACGAAACACAATTCTCACAGGAATCATGAAAACGCAGCCCTGGCCGAGAGGTCCGCACCAGGATGTAATAAATAGACATAATGAACGTGTCTCAGAGTGGAGTTTTCTTTAAAGCAGTTACTGGATTAGATACATACATAACACATTTTATTAGGAATTTCTCCTGCAAGCAAAAAAAAAAAAGAAAAAAAAAGGAAAAAAGCACTGCACTAGGACAGAGGTATTAATGGTTGAACAGCTGTAAATCTTTTAGACACACACAAACACAGAGAGAGAGAGAGAGAGAGAGAGAGAGGAGAACAAAAGCTGAAAAGACTCACCACACAGGCGCGCGCCAAACAAAAAAAAAAAAAAAAACAACAGGTTCAAACCGGAACCGCACCGCACGTGACAACAAAGGGAACGCCGGTCGCACCTGGACGGAATGAATTACGCGTAATGGCTGCTGGTCAACCTCCCGCCCGGAGAGAGAGAGAGAGAGAGTGTGTGTGTGTGTGTGTGTGACAGAGAGAAAGAGAGAGACGAGTGGTGGAATCTGAGGGAGCGATAACGAGGCGCGTGGGCGGCAGGGAGTGGAGGCGGGAAATCCGCGAGCACCGCGCGACACGTACAGGTGCGAGTGTCTGAGGTGAAAAGCTCAGTGGCGAATTAAAGGTCAGCTTCAGCGTTTAAACATTTCCAGGATAATTCTCATTAAAAACAATAAATAAATAATTTTTTTTTCATTCACAATTCAAAAATTTCCTTTCTCTCTCTGACACACAGGTACATGACATTCATCACAACTAAAATATAACTTATTACCCTGTATATGATCTCTAATCTTTTTATATCATCTTTCTTTCCCCTAAATGTGCCAGAATCATTGTGTAGGTCATTTCTATATACCTGTATAGAATGTTAATATAGTAGACATGCAAATACGTTATACCAGTCTATAGATCAAGGACCGCAAGCTGATGCTATTAGTAATGTATTACTAGTTTATATACATCGAAATGCACTGACGGTTTCAAACGTCCTTTACTGATCTGTTCTGCTTGTGTGAAAATCATAAAATAAAAATTATTTGACGGTGTGGAGCTCTAAATGTTTAACGAAATTCAGCATTATGCACCCAAGACAATGAGTTGTGTGTTTCTTCCTCGCTGGGGTATCGAGGACGGACGTGCGGAGACGTCAGTACTTGTAAATTAAATTATTTGTATCCGCATTCGAAGAAAAGTGGAAATAGCTGCAGCGATCCTGTCTTTGTTGATATCAACGCTCTAATTTCAGGGATATTACAATTTACATACATTTTCAGAAATCCATGCAAAAAAACATGTAACGTAAGCATAAACATCATTGAAAAACATATTTAAAAAAACAAGCAGGACACGCCCTAATCGGAGGACACTGCATTAGAAAACGTTCTCTCTGACGTAGCACAGGGCAAAAACAAAACCTCACCAAACTCTGACTGAGAGATCAGACAACACACACGTTTTAATCGACATCGTGTGAACGATACGGACAGATATAGTGCTGACTGAACTGTGTGCAGGGGAACGAGTTACCGTTGACTGACTACCCTGCTACTGTACAGTATCAGGGGAAAAAAAAAACTAATCACGACAAAATAGAGTCGCAACAACAGTTTTACCGCTTTATAATCAGTCACAGACCAGCAGTTCTTGAGTTTTGTTTTTTTCTTCCTGTAAATGAATAATTAAAAACATATTTTTCATTCAAAATATTATATATATATTTTTTTTATATTTGTTCAAAACAAAAAATTGCACTTTTTACGCTTTGTCGGATTCGTCTACAGCCGTACTATTAAGGCAACGCGACAATTTCCTCTCACCCTGTATTCCTAAAGGATTTTATGTCTATTTTTTTTTTATACCTTCCTGGGTGATACCATGCACCAGCGAGGCGTAACATCTGGTAGGTAATAAACAGAGAAGTCTCTTTCCAATGTGTTACAGGATCACATAACATTCTTTTTCTTCTTTTTTCCCTTTCTCCGTGTATCTGATCCACCATTTTAACTTTTTTTGGTTGAAACTCATCCCGGGTATCATATCCAAGTTTTTTCTATCGAACGAAACAGTAAATTAATTTCTGGCAGAAATGTATGTGTTTACCATCAATCAGCAAAACATAAAAAAAAAATTTTTTTTAAAGTGATTCTTTAACATATTTCAAGGTCTGCGTTTTTCCTCTCTGCAAAATTCCGGTTAAAGGCCAAACGGCCCTGGAGTTTCTCTCTCCGTCTGAGTCGCAGCAGACCGTAAAAACGGTGCTTAATGTGAGTTACAGCTGCAGTGAGGTGCTTCGGCTCCGTCTGTACACACACTCGCTGAGGAGACTCGTATATCCTGTCAAACACTCGTCCCCTCCTTTTCCGCCTCTTCAGCCCTACTTTACCCTTCCTCTTCACTTCGCTGTTTGATTTTCCTCAAAAAGTCGATTTGCGGCTTCTCTTTTTCCTTCCTCTGAGCCTTTTTACTCGCTCCCCCTTTCTCTCGGTTCATTAAAAGTCAAACAGTTCTGCATCAATGCCGCGTCATATAAACACCAGGACTTTTGATTGTGCAGAACAACAGCACACTGTGCGAAAGTAAAACCTCCCTTTATTTCTCTATACAATCTCCTGCTACACTAATGCACTCATTCCCAGTGTTTCACTAGAGCTTGGACACCATCAAGGTAGAACGTTTTCTCAGCATCGGACGGCCTGCTTCAAGTCTGAAACGCCGGCCTCCCAGGAACTCCTCTAGATGTAGAAACGGACTGGAGTGAGATCAAGACTGTACAGGGACGTAGCAATAACTCCCAGCTTAGTTCCAGTAACGTGCAAGTGGTGTTGGTGAATGATGGTGCGTACAGTTCACACAGACAGACGGGCCTCTTACGCAGGATGGCGATCAGTTATCCGTCTAATTTCAAGAACCAGGAGTTCAGCAGTCATCTCTCCTGTTCGACATTCCTAGATACACGTCCTTCTTTAAAACCTCCGCACCGTTCAAATGCGAGTCTCATCATCGTACTGCGCTTAAAGTCTTCTGTAAATGTCACATCGCTAGTCATGGTTTGACTTGAACGCTCCTCGTGTATGCGTCATCCAGGTCTGCCTCTGTCTCGCTGTATCCCCTGAGGTAAAAGTCACTCGTGTTGTTTAAACAACGAGCCTCAGCATCAACTCTTCAAGCCAGTGATTTCAGCTCATGCTGAACACACTGGCATGGAAATAATCGCTGAGTCATTCGGGCATCTCAGTTTCAGTGTGCTGTTATAAATGTCCATTTATAGGCCGTTTAAGTCTTTTACTACTTTCCCCGCTAAAAACGTCCTCTAGTGTAAACATTTTCAACTTCAACAATCTATTCTCATAGACCTTGGAGTGTGTATATATATATATATATATATATATATATATATATATATATATATATATTATTTTTTTTTCTGTTGTTTTGTCATTCAATATTTTTGGATTTTGTCCAAGATGGCCAACATTTGTTATTTTAATTGTGGTACAAACTTGAATAGGTGTTTATACAGAAAAAGTGGCTCTTTTGCGTTTTGATGATGACGTGACGGCAAGTGTGTGTTGCAGATTAAATACCTTGGCAAGGTTTTTTTTGTTTCTTTTTCAAACTTTTTTTCTTTTTCTTCCCCTGAATTTCACCGCAGCAACATCCGTCTGGTTCTGCCAGAGCGGCTCACACATACAAACAACTGAGCGATTATACACGCTCTATAAATATCTCAGCTCATGTTAAACACACGAACACACTATCAAAATACACGGTTAAACGCAAGACAGATTGACAGAGAAAACACAGAGATTGTTTTTTCTCCCCCTCCTGCTCTGTTTGGAATATTTGGTAAAAGCCAAGCTTTAAAAACAAAAAAAAATGCACAGCAGAAACAACCGCAATTACCGCAACTATGATAATCCGTCATAATAATCGTCTTAGGAAGGTTAACCCGTGTAATTAAATCATTTTCTTCCTAAGTGGAGAGGCGGTGAAATGAACACGCTGAATAGAAAAGAAGCAGAGGTCACTGCCAGAGTCGTCATGGCGACAGAAATGACTGACAGCTGAAAACTCAGCCAGACTCCTTGGTTTTTTCCCCTTCTTTTTTGTCTGATCTGAATGGAGCCACTTTCTCAATTAAATTCATTATGTTACATAATCGTATCTAAAGTTGAATTCGGATGAGATGAGACGAGACGTCAAATCCGTCATAATCCGTGCTCAGAAAGGCAGAAAGAAATATGAGGGTATGACATCCTTAGGGTACGTTGTCATGGTAACCTGTATTTCATTAGGACTTAAAGAGAACACACATGATGTGTGGGGGGTAGTAAGAGCTGGAAAGAGCTGTCCAGATGTACGAGTTTTATCACTGAGGAGTCGCCTAATAAAATTTTTTTATCACAGACATCGCACTGGTAGACTCAACCCATACGAATAGGGCTACGACCTATGAGTGAGAATGAGTGAGTGTCTTCAAGACTGCATTATGTACATCACTGACATGCAGAAAATCACTAACGAAAAACTGTGTACATAAGTAATGGCACCCTATATGATTGTAAGAGAAAAAAAATTTCCAGCTCAGTTATATGCATATTTTTATATATTAAATCGATTAGAAAAGTTGAATTAGAAATTAAATCATTCTTACTTACTTACAGGTCTTGTATCTGCTGCTGGGTCGAACATAGTTTCTCTTTTCTTCTGCGTCTAGCCTGCCATGTATTGTGCTTTATGTAAACCACTGTATAATGCCTGCTATTGTTACTGATGTGAATGGAGCTGTGCTGCCCCCTAGTGGTTCTGCTTGAGCTTTGCTTGATCGGTGCACACAACTAAACACTCTTGAGAAGTCGATATATATATATATATATATATATATATATATATATATATATATATATATGAATTATATTGAACATACAAATTGAATCCGTTCCAGAGGTGAACTCTTAAGGTGAAACTTCGTATTGTGAAACGCATTGTCTCATAGGAAATAATAAATGCAGGTGCAGATAATCTCTTCCAGCTGCCCAAAAATATTACCAATATTTCCAATTTCCAACACTAATATCATAGTTCTGCATATAAAATCAACCAAAACATTTAAAAAATGCATGCAAATGAAGTAAAATATGAAGTAGATAGGCAATAAACCTCACGTAACCTAGATATATAATTCCTCTTGGCACTGAAAGCGGCTTCCTTTTCTTCTTGCTATCGTCCTGGCTAGTATTATTGGGACCCATGGTGGTATGTTTTCACTAAATCTTGCACAAAATGCAAAAAAACCCACAAACAACTATGCAAACTCACTTCGCTTGGCTTTCCAATAACGCAAACATGTTTTAAACAGCTCCCGGACGTACGCGCAACTTAGTCGGCTTTAAACTGTCTTGAAACGGGTTATTCTGGATTGTTGTAGATCCAAAAAGCAACAGCTGTCGTAAGTGACATCTGGCCTGATATGTTTCACACATGGTTCATTCACAAGTCAAAGTGACAATTGGTAATCTTAAGCGAATGCTGATTAGCAGACTTTTGACTCACTGCTGTTCCCGGGCGGCTGAAGGCTGTGTTTGGTCACCGCGCACCATCCCACAGGAAAGATGTCTCTGGAGTCGTACCGGCACCAGTAATCGAACGCGCCTCTCCAGCCGTCGAACATCACAAACACCTCTTCGCCCCGGACCTCGCCGATGGTGGCGGGGCAGATGAGGTAAGGGTTCTTCTTGTCCACCGCTTCTAGCTTCATGCCTGGCTTGAAACTATTCTGAGACGGCCTCTGAGGTTCCTGACAGAACGATACACACACAAGTCTCATATAAAATTGTTACGAATTTTGTTTAAAAAAAAAAAAGCAATGCAGGAAATATCATTAATATCAAAAGTGAATCACACGTGTCCTTGAGAATCAAAACTCTACAGGAATTCTGTTTTCCTTGTTTGAAAATAGGTTGTAGATTACTTTTGAACTCAAAACCGGGTAATGTTTCCTCAGTCATCTGATTATCTGCATTAAATGTGCCATTAGCACACAGCTAACCCAGAAGGTAACGCCACTACGATTATGGGAAGCCATTAGGGTCAAACCTGGTCATAGATTACACACTATGTTGCATATGAACTTGAGTAACATCCAATTCTTAATCCACAGGGTTTAATATGATGTTCCGTCCCATTTGCACCTATAACAGCTTTTTTTGTTTGCTTGTTTGTTTGTTTAGTTGTTCAGCCATGTCCGACCCTTCGTGACCTCACAGACCATAGCACGCCAGGTCTTCCTATATGCTGTCCATGGGGTTTTCTATTTCTATTATACATTAACAAATAGCGCTTAACAATTCACCTTTTTGAAAGCAGACCCTGGCGCCATTTCTGCCCCATTCAGTGTCCTCAGTAAAAACATGGGCCATGATGAGGCGTTCATCCTGAACCCTGGAGAGGGAGCAAGAAAGATGTCTACCATTAAACGAGGTACTCTAAATAAGGAAGAAATAAAAAGTATGGCGTGTCTTCTCTACCCAGCGGGGGCTGCAGCATGTCTCCGTTCTTCTCACACGTCCCTATTGGCTGAATATCAGAGGAATCCACCAGTCTCCAGAAGTCGTTGGTGTTGTCGCTGCCGTCCAGGCGTAGGCGGAGCCTGATGCCTGTGATGCCCATCACTGTGGCGATGCAGACGGAGGTGGAGTTACGAGGGTCGCGAGCCTCCAGCTTCATCCCGGCCTTGAAGTCATTTGATGGAGGGATTCGAGACTGCGAAAGAGAAATGTTCAAGAAGAGATTTTAAATTCAAGCTGTTTATGTAGTGCCTTGGGGAAGTATTCTTTATGCCAGATCCAACTGTGGGAGGGGTAAATACTTATGCAGCCAAAAAATGTTTGCTTTTTTTGTTTCATTAACCTTTGTTTCAAAATGAAAATATTTCGCAAAATAAAAAAATCGTACCAACCACGCATGGTCGCAAAGGAATTTCAACCAACCCTACATGTTCCTCATGGAATTCTGACCAACCATACATGTTCTTCATGAGATTCTGACCAATTGTACATGTTCTTCATGGGATTCTGACCAATCGTACATGTTCTTCATGGAATTCTGACCAATCGTACATGTTCTTCATGGGATTCTGACCAAACCTACATGTTCCTCATAGAATTTCAACCAACCATCCATGTTTTTCATGGAATTCTGACCAACCCTTCATGTTCTTCATGGGATTCTGAGTAAACCAACATGTTTTTCATGGAATTCCGACCAACCTTACATGTTACTCATGGAATGCTGACAATTCCTATATGTTCTTCATAAAACTCTGACCAACCCTACATGCTCCTCATGGATTTCTGACTGACCCCACATGCTCCTGACCAAGCACTAATTGTTCCCAAGGGAATTCTAACCAACCTTAAATGTTCCTGGTGTAAATTCTAAACAATCCTGCATGATCTTCAAGTATTTTTATGAAAAATTTTTTGCTCCCCAAACAATTGTAGCCAGTGCCACTCGCTACTCATAGCCTTATGACCAATCTCATCTACTCCTAATTACCTCCCCCCGACCTCCAAATAGAATTCTGAACAATCATGCCAGCTCCCAAGGAAATCCAAGCCAAATCGTTCGCTTCCAAAGTAATTCTGACCAATCTGCTCATGAAGCAATTCTGATCAATACTCGTGCTTTTAAACTGATTCCAATGCCAAACACTCACGTCAAAATTCAGACCAATCTTGCCTGCTCCAAAAAATACTTCCGACCAAGTCCACCTACTTCTGAATGGAAGGAACTCTGACTCATCTAATCAGTTCCCAACACAACGCCGACCAAACCCTGTCTGTACCTTCTGACCCACCCTACTCTTTCCTAAAGTTATTCAGGCGGATCCTGTCTGCTTCCAAAACAATCCAGTCCCGTCCAAATGAGCAATCTCCCACGCACCTGAATACATTTGTACTGACCCCATACCCCCTTCTCCTTAAAAGTCAAGGAATTCTGACTGTTATCTCCAACTCCCACAGTTAAAAGACTTAAAGTGGGACTCATTCAGCTGACTCACTCTCTAACAGTTTTGTTTGTTGTAGCCTCTCTGAGAACAACACCATGTATTCAGCTGCCGTGATGGTGTGCGAGGAAACAAAAAACAGTCCGCGCTGGTCTGCGGTTTGCACCGGATTTGTTTTCTCACCTGTCTGAAGCAGCTGGGGGGGGCAGGCGTGGATGACGTCTCCTTCAGATACTCTTCCCACGAGAATGACTCTGGGGCTAAACGGGAAAAGCACACACACACACACACATACACACACACACACACACACACACACACATATATATATATATATATACACATTACAGCACCATTTACTGACTCAGGTGTACACAAGAGGGCGCTCTATTTACAAAATGACAATTCAAATGCGTATTTTAACTGCTTGAAAAACTTAACTGGTTGACGGAGTGGCATCACACGTCATCTACTAGCAAACATTACTTAACCACAAGGACCGTAACATACAACAACAGCAGCACCATAAATCTACAAACAATTGTACAAAACTGCTGTTTCGGGGTCTATATAAATGAGCTACTGTTGAGACACATTCTACCGCTAAAATAGGGGGATCTTCATATATGAGGTCACAGTAGGGAGGGAAATCTAGAGACCCATGTGAACGTCTAAAACTGACTAAGAAGTGCATTTGCCTAATAGTTCCACATTAAACAGACAGTGTCTTCACTGGTTCAGAGGCAACATTTGCATGCCTTTGCTCCTGCTGAAATTTTACGTGGCACTTTAACGAAAACGAGTGATCCGGGTAGACACGGCGCTCATTTCTGGGCCGGAAGAAATAGAAACTATCATGAAGAGTGGTTTTCCGCGGTATTGGTAAAATAGTACGACTATCATAATGTATGTCGCAGTTTACCCCATTTACTCTGACTGCATTTCAGATTCATATTCACGTGGATATTTAGAGAAAAATATCCAGTTAGAGGCCCATTTCGTAAATCGTAGGACATTGTTGAGTTGGTTTATGCGTCTCATTTACAGTTACGCCTGCAGCTTTATTCCATCTCTTCCTTCTGTTTTTTTTTTCCTGTCTATTTTCTTCTTGAATACTGGTGGAAATTCTGAACATACCCCTAAGATTTTAAATTCACTATTAGTGAGAGATTTATAAACTTATAAACTTATCGAATTGCGGTTCAGCTGGTGCCTGAGGTGGAATAGAAATCAGTCTCTGCAGTGATTAAAAGTGACTAATCATCGGCGAGTGAGGTGTGTCACCTTTAACCGGCGCAAGTCCTGTGCTGACAGGCGTACTCCTGCCTGCCTTCTCCTTCTTACCCTCCTTCTGATCTGGAGGACAAACGAAACAAAGAGACGATCAGACGTTAGCGCGTAGCGTACAAAGCCTTTAACAAACACACGGGTTTGTTAGTATGAACGTCCAGGTGTGGTGAACAAATCATATCCATATAAGGATGGATATGTTATAAGGATGGGGGTGGGGGGGGGGATTTTTCCAGACTTTCTCCCTAATTTGGTCGTGTCCAATTCCTCCCCGTCACTAGGGGGCTCCAACATTAAGGCTACTACTACCACTCAGTCGGGAAGACCGAAGACTATCACGTGTTTCCTCTGAACCACGTCACAACAGCCGACCGCATCTTTTTGAACTGCTCACTCACGCACGATTGTGGGCGGAGTAACACACTCGGAGGACAGCGCTATCCGCTCCTTCCGCTTGCGTGAGCTCACAGACGCCCTTGATTGGCGGTAGAGCCGTGATTAATGTGGGAGTACCTCCCATCCCTGCCTTCCGAGAGAGCTCGGCCAATCAGCTCTCTAGACCTCTGGCTGTGAACACATGAAATTTAAACTCTTATTTCACAGTTTAAATAAAAAAAAATATTTTTTAATTATTTGGGCAAACTTACAAACACATGAAGTTGAAACTTTTTGTAAGTTGGCATAAATCTTTTTTTTAAATATAAAAATTTGAAATGTAAACTTTATAAGTTTGTAGATATTTTTAAACACATGGAATTTAACCTATTAAAAATATATTTAGCTGAACCTACTGAATTACTTTAGCTGAATTTTTAAAAATGTGAACTTTTTGAAAATTATTTAGCCAAACTTACAAACAAAAGAAATGCTTTACAATTGACCAATTCCTTAAAAGTAGAATCCAGCTTTTACAGAAAATAGAAACAACTTAAATCTTTTGCAAATACTCGCATCTTGTGAGAGTATCTCGTCTTTTTTGCGTTTAGTGCAATAGCGCCACACAGACACCTGGACTGGATGGAGTGTGGAGGATGGAAGAAAATGATCACTTTGTACGAAACAAACAAGAACGCAAGTGAGACAGCATTTCAGTGTTTATTAGATACGTTTAGAAGATTGTAATACTTAGTAAACCTGTGGAAAAAAATCTGGACAAATTAGAAAATACACTTTAGTGCTCATGAATCAAATAAAAAAAAAAATCTCAATGCCCAAAAATCAAAATTAATCGTGTGTCTCGTTACTAACAGGGATAAAATAAACTAAAAAAAAAAAAATACACCTTACATTATAAATCCACTTCACTTAAAATACATTTGTTGCGCTGATTAAATGTCATCATTATAAAATATTAAAAGTCACCTACATACGAACAGTTCTGTTCCGAGCGCTCGTTCGTGATTCCAAATTGTTCATAAGTTCAACAAACATCGTCCAAGTGCTGGAAAACTAACATACTTGGATATACACTGTATAAAACTAACACGTTCCATGAGCTCGTCCTACTTTAGAATCGTGCCGATGGTTGAACGAGTCACGTTAAAAGAACAAAGTCTGTCATCTTTTCAATTATTTTCACTTCGGTCTCCATTGTTATTGCTTGGCGTTTCATAACCGCTGCTTTTAAGCTTGCTTTCAGGGATCCTGGGATGCACGTCGGACACACGTGACGATGTACGTAACATCTGAACATCGAACATACGCAAACGCATGTTCGTATCTTCGAGAGGAGAGTTCGTAACTCGGATGTTCGTATGTAGGAGACTTACTCTATCTGCGTTAACAGTCTCATGTAGCATGTCTCGGGATAATGTCGCGCAGTGTGGCTGGCGCAAGTACATCGCCTCAAGCCTAGCTGCAACTATGCGGTTAAGTTTTAAAACACAATAAAGTACGAAAACAAAATCCGAACACATGGACGTGTACTCGCGTCCATATCGCGGTTACGTAATAGTTTCGAGTCAAGATCTAAAGAGCTAGTGTGTGATGTGTGAGGTGAGAGATCGGACACTTCCTGGTGTGTTTAAATGTCGGTGTGTTGCAGGCTTCTGGTTTCACCTTTCAGTGCTGTCCTGCCCATGCTGCTCATTGGCGACCGCAGCTCCGCAACACTGCTACACAGCTACGCAACACACTCACACTCATATACACACGCACACTGTGGATCCGGACCTGAAAGGCAGAGAGAGAGAGAGAGAGAGAGAGAGAGAGAGACACACACAATCAGGTGACAGAGCAGTAAGCCAGAGTTCCTGTCAGTTGCACATGGACCGCAGTAAACTTCCTCTTTTTTTTTTCTTTTTCGAGCCAGTACAGGAACGCGGCGGCGCAGACACCAAGGCTGGTTCCAGCATCAACCCTCTGAACACGCTAATGCAAAACACATGCGCGGGCACTTGGTTTGCTTCCGCGTGAGCGGGAGAGGCACGGAAAGGAGAATTTGCCTGCGAGCCACGTTAGCTCCTGCGGTTCGTCGCTGCGAAAATCCAAGACACTCGACTAAATCTGTGGTCTGTTACAGCGCTCATTTCCATTATTTCAAATAGAAAGCATTTAAAGGCCACTCGACACATTTCGCAGGAAAAATTTACAACTTTTAGTCGCAGAAATTTAAGCACAATCTGAGGTGGACGAGACGCCTCAAGACCTGATTGGATTTATAAAGTTTGAAAAGCACTTTATTTTTTCAAAATATTGTTTTTGCTTGCTCCGATTTCTGCTTTACATGGAAAAAAACAAACAAAACTGAGGTAAAAAGTCTGAGGTAAATCATCGACGTAGGCGTCTCTGGGCGTTTAAACAAACTCCTCATGGATCTCTTTAACCTCTGGAGCGATCTTAAAAGCACTACGCTTGAACAACCGATACTGTATATTCAGTCTGCGGTGGTCCGTACTCATGTTAATGTGAGAGCACCGCACAGTCAGGCACAGCATGGTGCGGCAAAACAACAGGGCACGCTAACACACATAAACCTTTCAATTACAGACCCGCGGCAGGGTTCAATATATAAGCTAGGAATAGAGACAAGGACAGGGATAAAATATCCAAAGGGTGTAAACTCATGTGGCTAACGAGGGCTAATAAGCAGCAGGTGAGACCGAAACAGCCGTATAAGGAAAGGAGGATGTAAAACAGGAGAGTATAAAGGGGAAAAAATGAAAAATCTAAAACAGGAACGGATCGAGAGTGACCCGAAAGCAATTCTCAGAGAGTTCATCTCACGGACACGCAACGTTACGCTAAAACAAACAACAACAAAAAAACGGGAGTAAAACGCTAGACTGATGCATTTATAGTAGCGTACGTTAAAAGATTGCTTGATCAAACTGATGTCTCACTTCATTAACAGTGAATAATTCCATCTAAAACTTTAACAGCTTCCAGTGAGCATTCATTTTATTTCCAACTGAGTTCCCAGGAACGCTCTATTAAGGAAAGTATTTAATAAAAAAAACTGCTTTTTTTATTCAATTGTATTTATATGTCGCTTTTACAAATGAACATTTTACAAAGATGCTTTAAATAAAGAAATAAAAAATCCAATCCAAAGAAACTCAATCTTACTGCTTCAGCATATTATACCAGACGTCTTGGACAATGCTAAGCTATTTATCAACTTTGTGGCAACAGTTTGGTGAAGGCTATTTTTTATTCCAGCATGACTGAGTAAGACCCCTGTGCACAAAGCAAGGACTATGCAGATACGGTTTGATGAGTTCGATGTGGAAGAACTTGACCGGCCCTAACACAGAACCCTGAACTCAACCCCATCGAGCACCTTTGGGATGAACTGGAACCGAGATTGCGAGCCAGGGCTTCTCATCCAACATCAGTGATGCCATAAATGCTTTTGTTGAATGAACTGGCACAAATTCCCACAGAAAATCTTGTGAAAGGCCGTCATAGCTGCAAAAGATCACACTCATAAGCATAAGTATGACATTTTTTTTTTTAATTTCAAAGTAGCACATCTCCTCTTCCTGTGAGCTGGCTGCGATGACACAAAGACCCTATGTTACCTCAAGCTTGGCCACATACACCTCTGAAAACAGCATTAAAATTCCTTCAGTAGGTTTTACGTGATGGATGCGCAAACAAACAGACGGACAAAAATTGCACATTCCATTCCATGATGTGTTCTTACGTCCCCGCCAAATGATATATTTTTTTGCCAAATATCTTCAACGCCAACTTTACAGTTTTATTATATGCAATAGATAATTACTGATTGAAACATTTAAAGATTTATGAATTTGTCTGGAGATGACGGTGTGGAGGAAAAGCATTTTGGAAGACAGTTTGAGAGAACACATTTTCAAAAGGGAACAATTTTCATTTAAACGATACGAAATAGTGCACCCTTCTGAACTGCTCAATGGTTTTACAGAAAATGCAGAGAAAAAGTTAACATAAAGTCCATTTTGGTGAGGTTTCTGTTCTGGTGTTCACTGATGGAGACTTGGGTACAAAAGAATCACCGCAAAACTGTTTGCGGTCCAAATCCCTCTTCATGGTTTCTAAGTCCAAGAGTTTTCCAGTTTGTCATGAACATGGCGCATAATTGCAAGAATTGTAGCTGAGGTTGAGAAAGTGTCAGAGCCAGAATTCACACACGCACCACTTCACCAGTGACGTAGCGGTCCGGTTCTGGTTCAGGCCACGGCCACGCTGGGGTTTAAATAACACGGAAAGCAGAGATACTCACAGGGTCGACGCTGACGCTGCCTTTTCCCTTCACGCTGATGACTGATGATATTGTGCTGTTAAATATACATTGTGTCAGCATAATGCCTGAGGAAATGAGGAAACAGGAGGTCTGCTTGCTATTCATAATGTGTGTGTACGTACGTGTGTGTACACGTGTGGTTTTACCGCTCACGGACATCCATGACGCCATATTTTGATGATAAGTTCAAAAGCTTCAATCTGATTTATTTGACTATACAGTGAGTGCTGGGCAAATTTACAACCCATTAGTGTTCCTTTCTAAATAAAACACTACACACGCCGTCCAAGCAGATGCGTTTGAGACAAATAACACTTTGATCACATCAAATGCAAACATATATAAGTTAATAACAAACTTTTAAAAAAGCTAATTTAAAAAAATGGTTTTGGCGAGACATGACTCGTCACAAAAAAGAATCATAATGAATCTCTGAATCTATCCCTCCAAACAAAAAGTTTTTGTAAGCCCACCCATATTTTAACAAACGTACACAAAGCTCCGCCCTCAAAACTTCAGGTGATTCGACAACAGTCAGCATCAGCAAGAGCTCGGACATTCGAGTTACAACTTTATAAACATGTAACACGTCCTCTTGAGAATGTAAGAGAAGGTGGAGAGATGTAGGGGGGGAGGGGGGGGTGTGGGGGCGTCACGTGATTGACAGGTGGCCGATCCAATCACAATCCAAATCTTCCGAACCAGAAGGCAAGGTTTCCACACCCGGTTGTTTTTCCACTCGCGTAATATACTTTTTTTTCTGAGAAACTTATTCATTATAATTTCAACATGATTTCGTGAATGACTTATAAATATGTAAGTACACAAGGATGCGTCATAGTTTTTAATCTGTGTAGTTACAACTACCGTCATGGAACTTCCATGAAATGAGTTTGTTCCTGTAATCCGGTTAGCATCCGTAAACAGACATGATCTCACTCTTCTCGAAACCGTAAACTGTGACATGCGCCATGATGGAAAACTAAACTTGCAGCTTTGCAATTTAATCGTTAATTTTGATTGGTCGACGCGATTCATTGATTGATTGATTCTGAATTGATTCACACTTTTACTTGTATTTATTCGGTTAAATGCCTCTTCTACAAAGTACAAGCAAAACTCTTCTCTTTTTTGTTCCAGAAGTATCCCTTCTCATTCTTCTTTTTGAGTTTATGAGTGGTCGGAGCATCACTGCCACCTGCTGGACTGGAGTGTGGTGCAGAAGATTGACAGGAACGACAAAAGAAATTCCTTGTTAGTACGAGACGTGACATTTAGACAATTAACAAAAAATTAATGTTATACAGCATTTCAACGATTATTGAATATTTTAGTGCGGAACGTCGGCATACGATTTTAATCCGTTCCGCAGACGAGCTCTTAAGGCGGAAATTTTGTATTGTGAAAGGCATTTTCTCATAAAAAATAACATAAATGCTAATAATCTGTTCCAGCCACCCAAAAATATTATCAATAATACGAAATTTCAACACTAAAATCATATTTGCTGCTTATAAAAACAATCAAAACATAAAAAATACATGTAAAAAAAAAAGTAAAATATGAAATAAACTGCATTAAACCTCACTTAACCTTTATTTATGATTCCTCTTTGGCACCGGCTGCTTTGAAAAAACAAACTAAAAGTGTCTCTCTTTTCTTCTTGCTACCATTCTTGATAACATTCTCGGGTCCCATGGTGCTACAGGTACGTCTTCACTAAATCTCACCACTGTACTTAAAAGTCTTTAAGAAACATAGCGGCTTGGGACAAATCAGACCACAAACATACGCGCTACTGATTAAACAACAGATAGACGTCAGTCTGCCTTGAACTCGCGGCTCTAATGTGCTGACACTGGAGACTCCTTCACAAAACCCTGAAACAAACTCGCCATCGTGTAGAATTTCACTCAGAGCGTCGAACGTAGACGTCTCAGTGACATAGCGGTTACTATGGAAACGAGAAATGAGTATATCTTGACATTAAGGAGGTAGTAAAGTGTATAAATCATTATCTCCTTACGCCATTAATCCAATAATATTATTCAGCTGCTCCATAAACGTTTGGTGTAAAAAAAAAAAAAACTGATTAAAAAAAAAAAAAAATACTTTTTTAAGCCTTTCATTTCCGAGGAAGCAGAAACGTCTGTTTAATGTCTGTCTCACAGATGTCTTTCTGTTCACCATACGGGAATGAAGGACAGCCTGACTTTATTATAGTCAGCTGTAGACTTTATATATCCTACTGTACACACACACACACACACACACACACACACACGTGTGCGAATAGACCACAAAAATCATCATGAGAGCCTCCTTTATACTCCGCTGTGCGTTAACGTCAACCGTTTCATGCGTTCAGCTTCTACAAATTTGTCGCTTTGTATTCCCCGGTGCGCTAGTTTCACAGCTTCACGCGCGCGCAGAAACGTCAGGTCGGCTGAGCGGTGTGATGACGGAGTCTGAGAGGGAAATAAAAGTTATTACGCCGTGATGTTTCGAACCTTCTGGATGAAAATCTCGTTACGTTTAATTTTTTGCGGAACATTTGCAAAAAAAAAAAAGAAGAAGAAGAAAAAAATAAATAATAAAAATCCTGTCATCGATGACTTTATAATCTGTCAATAAATGACTAAAGAAATAATAACGTATCCAAAAAAAAAAACGCGTTAATATATTCCTTTGATTAGCCAGAAGTCCCATCAATCTGCTGCGACAAAAAAATTCATAAACACCTCCTAGCTAACATAAAAAAAAAAAAATTCACATAAAAGCGACTTTCTTGCTCCGTGCATCCTGCGAAACCTCTGTACTCACTACCGAATCGTCCCACTGCGCTGTGTCGCCTCCGTCCATCTCCTTGTTGCTGAGGGCGATAAGGATTCCTTCGAGCTAAATGCGAGTGATTGGGTGAGGGCTTGTGTAAATGTGCGTGTGCATCTGTGTGAGTGTGTGTGTGTGTGTGTGTGTGTGTGTGTGTGAGACAGAGCTGAGAAAAAAAAATGTAAAAAAAAAAAAAACTTTAAAAGCATTCCAGCTACATTTCCTCCCACACACACACACACACACACACACACACACACACACACACACGCGCGCGCGCGCGCGCGCACACACACGCACACACTCCCCCAGGCTACATCAGCTACACTCCACACCCGCAATACGCGTCTCAAAGCGCTTCAGCTAACATTCAGTACACTGATACGGAAACTTCCAGGCTGTTCCGGATCCGAAATCGTTTTTATTTATTTTTTGGACCCGTTACGAGGAGACGGAAGGAACCCACGGTTAGCGTAGGAGCGGTGTAGTAATATTCGGAACATTGATGATCTGTATATATACATCTATACTGTATAACAGAAAGGTTTCGTCTGTACGTCGGTCAGGACTCGCACTTTGAATCATCTCTTTGAAATCTCACGTTTCATACATCAGTCGACCTGAAGGCAGCCTCAGACAAACGTTCTGTCTCTCTGTGTGTCTGTCCAGCCTGATTTTGTCACAGCATCACGCAAAACCTGTTAAACGGAATTTGATGAAAATTAAAGAAGAGTTTTTAATGAAATCTAAATGTTGAATAAAAGCGATGCTATGAACAGTTATATGCTGGATTTAATAATCTACTACTACTATAATCTACTAACGTAGACTAACTGTCTCAATGGACCAATAGATATTAATTAGAAAAGATAAACTGAATATTTTTACTGTGATCAGTTCACAGTTTTACTTTGGCTGAAATAACGGCGCTGAAGTGGTAACAAAACTTCTTAAAAACATCTTTATCCGATCTACTTTTTCCATTTCTCATCTGTGATTCACTCTCCGATTACCGAACAGGGAGTGTGTTTGTTTGTTATATATATATATATAGTTTTTATTTTTATCATTTTCATTTTTTATTCTTTTTTATATTCCTACTAATCCATCTATTATCAGTACCTCTTATTGCAGGGAAGTCGATAAGTCTTATTGCAGAAGGGCACAAGGTGGGGTACAGCCTGCGCGCACACACACACACACACACACACACACACACACACACACACATTAACATTATGGGCAATTTGGAAACTCCTAGGAGGAAACTCGGCATACGTGGGGAGAACATGCACACAATCCGGAGGCGTGAACCTTTAAACCCCGACCCAAGAGGTGCGAGGTGACACACGTAACCCACGGCTAAGTGGTTAGCACCATCAACTCACACCTCCTTGGTTGCCCATTGCTACTAACACTAGTCAAACTGAGAAAGAAAAAAATAATAAATGACGCATCTGTTCCCCCACCCTGCCCCTCTCCCCCTCCCTCTCTCTCTCTTCCTGTTTAAAGCGTGTGCTCTTGCGGTTCCTCGCCATGTTCATCTGCTCTGCGGTAACTCTGGTTTCTGCTCCGGCTGTTTGATGCTCGACGGGTTTGGCAAACACACGTGTTTTTATATTTTCATCACGTCACATCGGAGCGGGAACAAAACCGCGGCACGGGTTTTTTTCTTCCATTTTCAAAACGGCTGGACACGTCAAACCAAATTGTAATGAAACACCACACGCAGGTTACACATTTCATTTTGTCAAATAAACTGGTGTATAAATTTGTGTCATAAAAAAAAAAAATGTAAAAAAAAAAATTTAACCATTAATAGCCGAGATTTATTTTAAGGTTAAAGGCGGTATGTGGTATACAGGTCGTCCCCGACTTATGAACATTCGAGTTACGGATTTCTGCAGATACGAACGGGCCGCGGTTTTACTTCCGGTTCAATCGCGGAAGTCGCTCGCGTGCACTGTACAAAAAACAGACACTGCAGTGCAAATACCAATATGTACAATTATATACAGTATTCTCAGTGCGTAAGTGCGGAACTCGTTCGTAAGTCGGGGACTATCTGTACTATGTCACAGTAATAGTTTCTTAATTTTGTTTTGTATCAATTTGTTCAGGAAACGAACTTAGAACAGGTTACATATTCAAATAGTGAATGTCAATGAATCATTGGAATTGTTAAATATAATGAATTTTACTTTCGGGGAGCTTTTTAAAAAATGAGTTGGCTATGTCCGCCGTTTTTTTTCGAAATGACGTCATGGGTACACAGGTCCACGGACCGTCACATGCCTGCCCCAGGATGTTCACGTGATGTCACTTAGGGTTAATATTCGTCCGCAGTATGGACGAATCTGATCTCATTATGGAAGTTCAGGCCGCGTCCATCCTGTAGGAAATCCTGTACTGACACCCAAAACGACCTGCAGCACGAAAATACGCTTATTTGAAAAAGATTTTAAGCACGCATTTTCATATCCTCAAAACGCCCCGATCTTTCACAGCATTTTCTTTTGTGCCATGCTTTCCTGTCTGGTGAACAGACTTCTGGGACGCCTTCAGGAAAAAGGTCAGACGGGAGACAGCCTTTAAGTTTGTCCCATTTTTAGAAGAGGACAGATGTCCTTATTCTGCCGTCCAAACGGGACAGACGTTATCCGGGTGGTCCAAATGCCGCAATGAGACGCTGGCCAAGTGGACCGTCTGCGATCGGAAGCTTCCAGAATGACAATAACTGGGGAAAGATTCTGCCTTTTTCTACAAACGATACATTTTCGACCTTGTGCCTGCTCTGAGCTCATGCGCTTACGAATGCGTTATAACATCAGAGACGGCAGGAACTAAGAAAATAATGTCTCTAATTCTCATTTCCGTAATCACCTTGTAAAAATCGCACCTTGTAGTGGAGAACAAACCATTACATAACATAATCAGTAAAATACAGAACAGTATTGGTGCACATTTTAATATTCTTTTTCTGTTTTCTATTTTCAGTGTTATAC
This sequence comes from Clarias magur, assembly GCA_013621035.1. NCBI lineage: Eukaryota > Metazoa > Chordata > Actinopteri > Siluriformes > Clariidae > Clarias > Clarias magur. Next base: position 292,399 of record QNUK01000241.1, on the reverse strand, counting down.
TGTCGCGCTTCAAACAATAATCATTTAAAATGCAAATTATTGATATTTCCTCCTGAGTATTGAGACTGCACTTGGTGTAAGCTTCTCTAGAAGGACGAAATGTTTGCATAAAATGAACTATTCCACACAAAATTTAGAATTTTTTCCCAAACAAAAAAAAAACATTTGTAGTGTCCGTAACCGCGTCAAATCAAAGTTGCAATGTGTTAATAATTTAGCATTTTAGAATAATACACTTTTTTCAGGTTTCTGTCTTTTGGTGTGAAATCTAAACTGGCCAAGCTTCATCGGAACGGCCGTTAAGATCGTTGAAAGATTTGAATTCAAAAATCTAACAGACACTACGGACATAAAAGGGCATAAAACTGTATTTAGCAAATGTGTTTCTTTTTAACTGATGAAAATATAAATGTGTACATGTATTCACAAAGAAACAAAGCATGGATCAGGAAATGAAAAAGCATCAAGTGTTATAAAAAAAAAAAGAAAAAGTGCTTTATGATCGTATCTGAAAATTCACAAAATGTTACAATTAAAGGTTTTTGCTCAAACATCTTAAACATAAACATCCTGGCAATATTTACACCGAAGATGCTCTTTTCTTTCTTCATGTCCCTTTCGAAAGTTTAATAATTACTATGAAAATTAAACGACGAACATCTGGAGGAAATCTGCAGAGGTTTGACTCCGCCGGTGCTGAAATGAAACGCTGAGACGTTTTAGCAGAAAAAACAAGATTTTTTCCTCCCCATTAATGTCACACGCTCATTAAAGTTGTAATTGCTTGACACAAATTCGGGCAATTGGTTTAATTTTGGCAGATCATTTGGGAAATCAACTATCGTCTAACGGAGCGGATCTTGAAACCTGAACCAGAACTTCATTTGGGTGTCTCGTTTTTCAAGACTCGCTATGGAAACTTTAAACCATGTGGTGATCACGATATTAACCATTAGTGATTTCATTTTGCATATTTAGCGTGATTTATAAACGGTGAAATCCTTGAGCCTGCGCTGAAGCCGGATGAAGCGGCGCTTCACTTTTCCCCCCTCGCCTGAGCACGTGGCAGAAAGCACGGAGCAGCGAAATCCAGAGATTTACCCTCAGGATAGAACGCCATGGAGACGACGGGGGAAAAGATCGGCTCTTGGTGATGAGCCAAGGAGCGAGAGGAGGGACGGAGAAAAGAGCGAGAGACAGAGAGACAGAGATTTATCTTACAGCACGTTAAACAACAGCAACAACAGCAGGATAAACTGTACTTTTTTTGCTTTTGTTTTTTTAAACAAAGGAATATGCTTCTACTTACGATATACTTAATAATAAATAACGCTATATATATACACACACACTATATACAGTCGTTTCAGAGTTCGCGGATTTTTCCTTAGAATAAACTAATAATTGATGGGGAAACCCGCGCAATTTTGTGGAAACCGCAAATAACCTCCGCAACGTCTTTTTTTTCGTAGCAGTATACAATTTTTCATGCTCCCGGTTATTTATCGGTAAACTATAAAGAACAATATACTCATTTTGTAACATATATATTAACGTAAATTCAGCCAACTTTCCATATAAAACATAATAAATACTGTCTAATTTGTTTAGTGCTGTAGAGAGAACACAAAGCATCCGTAGAGAAAAACAAGGCGGCTCGGGACGCTGAAATATTACCGTATTTACTCTGATACCAAAGAAACTGTGCTTGTATGAGGCACAGTACATATAGAGGGGTAACATCTGTATTTTACATTCTAGCACTGCGGGAGACACAGCAGTACAGCACTGTACAGTATACGGGTTTAACTTCACAGTCTTTTCTTTCTTCTTCTTTTTTTTTTTTAAGGGTAATGTATTAAGCTGAGTTTGAAAGTGATTTGGGAAAGAATTTACGGTTTAAACTGTAAGAAAAAAGGCTTTTTTTTTTTGGACCACATCCAAAATTCATAGTTTTTCACAATTCGCGGAAAGGAACGGATTTCAGGGTTCGACTGTATACTTGATAATAAGTAATATATTTATTATATACTTTAAATAACAAAGTGTAACAGTTTGTACTTTCACAGTGGTAAAGAGCATCAGCTCTGTACGCGGATGAGAAAATAATACCTGGAATTCGGAGGTTTTCCCCAGAGCAGTGTGCTTTAGATGGCGCCGAGGGCCACGTGCGTGCCTTTCTGGTTGAGAAGTGTGTGTGTGTGTTACTGGATGCAGAACGTAGCCGGGGGGGACGCATTCCTGAGCCTCTCACACAATCATCCCCTCTTTTCTGACTTGCTGGGCAACATACCTTTCTCTCACTCTTACACACACACACACCTCTTTGTACCCCAGTGTGTAAACGTGATGTACGTTTCTGCATTTCAATCCCTTGGTTAATGTATAAAGGGCAAGCGTAGAAGAAGGTGTGACTCGACGGGGGGTCATGAAAGTGAGCACTTAATGAGACGAGCTTATTGAAAGCAGCAGCAGTAAGCGAGCAGTTTGATCGTCTCCCTCTCTCTCTCTCTCTCTCTCTCAAACCAGAGCGACGCCTCCCGCGGCAGTTCGGATAACTTTTTATTTTATTTTATATATATACTTGAGTCAAATATCTCCTGGTACTAGAAACAAACCAAACAGACGACGGGATTATGGAGAAAATGAGACCGAAATTCACGGAAGTGCTGAGGATCGAGGACTACAATTGTTTCATTTGTTTATTTTTACTTAGGGGTCATTAGTACGAGTGCTTGTGTTGGGAAACGCGTTTCAATCCAGTTCATCATCAACATCAGGGGTTTATATTAGGGCTAACATGTTACCGTTTCCATAGTAACAGCACGCTCAGAAAGTGGCTCTACACCGAATGCAGCACGTAACTGATGAGTTCAAAATAAAAATAGGTTATGGTGACGTTTTCAGTAACGAGGTAGGTATTTAACAATATTTGGAGGTTTGGGACACGTTTTTTTAACTGAAGTACTTGTGTAATAATATTCTTCCAACTTCTACATCAACCATATGACGCAAATGACTAGTGATGGGAATCTCCAAGGATCTCCCGATACGACATTATCACGATACCTCGATACTGATCCGAACTGTATCACGATTGAAAAAATATCCCGATTTGATATTAAAATGAGCAAATTTTTTTTACAAATAAATAATAATAATAATTTTAAAAAAAAACTATTTAAACACGTAAACAGTTTAGAGCACCACCTGGAGGATCATAGAGGAACAGCACCACTTTACGACCTCAAACGCAAAAATATGTAAATGAAAAAAATGATTTTAAACTCCATTTTGGAGTCAATATAGTATAGAAATAAACATTACTTGGAACACAAACAAATGGAAAAAGAAAATTACATCACTCGATCAAAATTCTTTCCCCCATTTCTACACATTACCAAGTAAATACAATAAACGTACATGACCGCGAAATATAAAACAAACAAAACTGCTCTTCTATTCGCTGGTGACATGATGTATGCAAAATGTGGCCTGACATCACGATCATACGCGCAGCGACGTGTTTAGGCAAATACATATGGGCGAAGGAAAAACAGCGCTTGTGCCAGGGATGGGGCACAACAGGTCCTGATTAAAGCTCAACAATGATGATGGAATAATTCTGAATAAATAAATAAAAATGTCAGCAGAAAGAAAAAGCGCACGACGGAGAACGGCTAATAAGCGCACTTGCCGCTCTATTCTGGTCGTCGTGTTCATGCGTCCGAGATACGCAGCATGCAAACCAGCACCCTGATCTCGCTCACACACGCTACGCGAGTGTCCCTGGGAATAAAGGCTGACTCACGGCATTCAAATGACCCCGCGCGCTGGAACAGTATTAGTCATGAAAATACATCATTAATCGTGTGACGTCAAAGGATGAGCAACATCACCTCGAGATCTCCCAGCTGCGAGTTCTCACAAGAACATTAAAGCAAAACGCTAATTTAGAGCCAAAACACAGAACTAAATTCATCACCGAGTGTGTGGAACGACTCCCTGGACATGTTGGACGTCTGGCCGTATATATCTTTACCACAGATCTATAAATGAGGAATAGATTTTATTTATTAAAGAACTTCAACGTTGACTCGTGTCCTTTCGGACTCAAACTTTGACGGAGTCTCGTGTCCTTTCGGACTCAATCTTTGACTAAATGTTGTGCCGTTGGCATATGTCCTTGTCATAGCCATTTGGACTCACTTGTTGACTCCTTCTGATGTCCATTTGGACTCAATCTTTGACTCAATTTGATGTCTTTGGTTCCTTGTCATGTCCATTTATATTTAATCTTTGACTCCTTCTGATGTCCATTTGGACTTAAACTTAGACTCAGTCTCACGTCCATTTGGACGCAATGTTTGACTCACTATCATGTCTCTGGCTCCTTGACATGTCCATTGGGACTTGATCTTAGCCTCAGTCTCACGTCGATTTGGACTTGATCTTAGCCTCATGTTCACTCGTACGCTCTGGAGAAGGTCGTCTGCTGAACGACTGAATGTAATGTAAAGATCATAAAGAGGAATCATTCACATGTTGAAGCCACTTAACCATTATGAACATAACCTTGAAAAAAAAAGGAAATCACTGATCACTAAAGAACCTTCAATACTGAGTCAGTTACTTTATAGTGAGAGAAAAAAAAAACACGAGATAAAATACTCCGACTGATGACACTGAAGCTACTTCAAAAAGTCCCATGTCTCCAGGAATAAAAGAAGACTAAATGTGTTTAGATTTATTGTACATTAGTCTTTTTCTGACCTGAACGTCCTCTCGAGTCCTAGATGTTCTATAAAGCAACTGTAATGACTGTTTAGAGCCGTTGTCCCAGTCGTGTCCGAGAAAGAAACTCTCCTCAAAAGGAAAAGAAGCTAATTCCACAAATTAAAAGAAACGTTTTCCGACGTCCAAGTGCACAAACAAGGCGATGTTTATCCACATAAATGAGTCTCACATTTAAAGAGCTCATATTGGCCTCCGACAGACTGAAATAAATAATACCGTACAGTACGGGGAGTGCGATTACTTTCGGAAACAGACAGGCCTGGAAAAGAAGAGGCTTCATAGGAACATTATCATTATCATTTATTACGCCCGCGGTAAAATATTCATAACATTGTCTTTTGTAATAATAACAGCGAGCTCTACATCATCTGAGTGAGGACGATGGGAAAGATGACTGCGAACATTATCGGGGAGTCACGAGCGTCCGGCGAGCTCCAGTCACCAGCGACTGCAAAACACAAACAACATGAAATAAACAAGCTCGAAAAATGTCCAGATTGACCGGACCAAGTTCACACGAGCGTCGCTCTGGAGCAATTAATCCAATCTCAATTACAATTACAATTCTGGCTTCTGACGGTCATGAAAACGAGATAACGGAATTCCAGTGATGTTCTCATTTTGTGTCACAAATCCGTCGCGTCCTTTTCCTTTTTTACGCCACCGCGCTTTCCCGCTCACCCTCGCTAAACTCCCTCTGCTCACGAAAAAAACATAGAGCCGGTTGATTTCCCATATTGTGGTTTGTGCCGTGTCTTCGAGCATTATGCAAGGGTATAATTAAATATTATTATAAAGCTCATATAATATAACAGCACTCACAGGAGCAAGAAGCGCAATAATATCAGAATGCTACATTTATTATTATTATTATTATTATTATTATTATTATTATACACAAAATACTAATATTATTAACAGCAATCGTACTCTTACTCCTGCGACTGCCAATGTTAAATGTGTTCTTATTAAATTTTCATGCCCCATGATTATTTCATGTAGCAATTTATGCATCTCCGGAATCAGATTCATCAGATTAGGTTTATTTACAAGTAAGATTTAAATTCAGCGTCCCGTGTTGTCGGAGCGAATTATTTCTACAGTTTGTCTAGGACTGGAACAAAAATCAGACAAAAAGTTAACATCGAATTGGGATATTTATAAAATCCGAAATCACCGGTGATAATATTGTATCGCCCATGTAAATAACAAATTAATAAAAAACAATATATAAATAAACCTGGATCAATATTGCGCTTGTACACTGGGAGTTATAATGTCATGATAATCGTGAAGTTTAAAATCAAAATTAATGTTAAACCAAAAAATATCGATTCACACATTGGAGGACCAGAAACCAGTCTCAGAAAAAATCCCTGTCTGTCCAACTTGGTTTTATCACAGCGTCACACAAAACCTATTGAACAGAATGTAATGAAACTTTTGAAGCACTTGGATATCTGCCTGAAGTTTAACCTGCACCACAAGTCAAATCAAAACGTTGAGTAAAAGCGATGCTATGAACAGTAATGAGGCAGATTTAATAATCTACTTTAGAATGAGCTACTAATGCGCTACTGTCTCAGTGTGAACATCACCTGCACCGATAGATATTAGTTAGAAAAGATAAACTGAATATTTTTACTGGGATTAGTTCGTATTTTTATGGCTGAAATAACAGCGCTGAAGATGAAATGACAGTAGATTCAAAATCTTTCTGTGAACCAGATACATTTTGTACAAAATTCTAATATTTAGAAATACTAACTAACACCATAAAATATTGTCACACCAATCAAAATTCTGAGAAATTACAGTTAAAAAAAAAAAATATATATATATATATATATATATATATATATATATATATATATATATATATATATATATATAAGGTTTTCTTTTTGTTGCAGCGCGTGTATGTAGTTCAACCTGAAATAATAATATATTATTATTAATGATATATATAATAATAATAATAATAATACTATCACTGATTACATTAAAGCTGATCAGATCATTTTTACCTTTAACCTCTCTCTAACCTAGATTTGACCTCTGCTCTGTGTCTGGAGAGCGAACTCCATCTCTGACAACAATATAAATATACATTCTGTCGTCATGATTCATTTATTTTATCCTTAATTTTTTTTTCAAATATTTGCTGGTTATATACCTACTGCTTCATTCTGTCTATCACTCTTTCACCTTCCTGGGAGACCTTATGTCCAGTTTCACCTTATGCCCTGTTCCGCTCCTGCCAGTATATACAAATCATTATGCATGCGTACAGAAAAACAGTATATTCATATGACTTGATTATTATTTGATACAATTAACTCATTAATGAATCTTAAATTGTAAATCTTTTTTTTATTTATTAAAACTTTACCTTTTCCTCATTGCAATTCATGCTTGTTCCTTACTTGTGTAATATGTGAAACGGCTGCTGTAACAATACAGTTTCCCTTTCGGACTTAAAAAGTACTGTGTCTAACTATTTGGAGAAACATGTATGACATGTACTTACACTAGTGCAGACATACGGGAATTTTGCTGACTGGTTTCTGATTCTAGTGTAAAGATCTACACCAGGTACACAATCGGAGAGACACAGGACAGACATATGCACACACATTCACGCACTCCGGGCAATTTGGGAACGCCAATCAGCCGAACCTGCACGTCTTTGGACTGTGGGAGGAAACCGGGGAACCCTGAGGAAACCCACCAAACACGGGGTGAACATGCAAACTCCATGCACAGGCCACAGTGCTAGCCTACCACTACACCACCGGCAGTGCCGCCTCTAGATATAACAAACCAAACTTAAATTAACATCTCGTTTTCTATCACATAATAAAGAGCAATGTAAAATATAGTTGAAAGCAACGATGAGTGGGCCCAAGCACCTTCCACCATCGCTCCAGAAAGACAGTGGGCGTGTGCATTTAAAGCTGACACACTAATACTATTATGACAAGATTTTAGGAACAGGGGGAATTTAATGTCAAGACCTCCAAAAAGCCCCGGATGCTGGGAAAAAAACCCATCACACTCATCATCATGTGAGGTCACTCACTGCCATAGTGCTTGGGCCCTAAATATTTACTGTTGATATAATAATAGTTATTATTATTTTAGTAAATTATTATGAAGACTTTTTAAAGAAAATAATAATAATAATAATAATATTTTTTTAAAACACACACAAACAAACAAACACTTATTTTTCTCTTGTTGTTATTGTTTGTTGTAAATATTAACAGTTACCTGTAGTAGTAATAGTGAGACAGGACTGTCCGTGTGGGTTACTTTACTTATACCTGTAATTCTTTCTAGTTTTGTATTTGTTCAAAGTCTAAAACACACTGAAGTTTTGTGAACCCGAGGAGAGCGCGCGCGTCATCCGGCCTGCTCTGTGACGACTCGGGTCAAGGAAACGTCATCACGGCAAGCCTTATTACACAGCAACAAGAACACAGCGGCACAACTGTGTACAACTGCGTCCACACACACACACACACACACACACACTCAAAAGAGAGCGCTTATTACCGCTTTATGAAGGTTAATAACGGTCGCGGATGAGAAGCAGCTCGCGACGCGGTCAAACTGTTTACACTGCTGTAAAACCTGCCCGCGTACACACACACACACACACACACATATACATATATACACCGAGCACGAGCGGATCCCTCACACACACACACACACACACACACACCGCACCTCCGCACAACCCGCCGAGACGCGGAACACACACAAAGGCGTCACCTACCTGCGCGAATCTGTCGAATTTCAGGCAGATCTCAGGACTTTTCGCCAGACCTCGCCGCCATATTTCGATCGCCTCCGCGCGCCTGCGCATGCGCAGCGCCTGAACGCCGAGCGACGTTACGTTTCGGACTTTCCAATGAAACCGCCGCTAGAGCGTCATTCCTCCCACCCGTTTTGGGGAAAGCCCCGCCCCCCGAGCGTGCCCTGATTGGCTGCCGCTTCATCCTTACGATCCTGAAAACAAATTCCCCCAACGGCGGTGACGTCATTACCCATCTATCGACGTTTGTTTATTCGTTGGATTGTAAAACGTGCAATTTACACGTGTAAATGGACACAATTGTATTTTTTAAACTTGGTGTACAGGTTTTCTATTTATAATTTTGGATTTAGTTTTATCATATTATTTAATGATATGATATATATTTCTATTTTTTATTTATTTGTTTGTTATTTAGTTAGTTTGTAAACTTCAACGTGTAATTTTTTTATATAATCAATATATTTTTTAATATTTAAATGTAATTATATATACCACATTTAATTATATAGAATTTTTACTTTATTTAATTTTTTATCTATCTACATCTATCTATCTATCTATCCTATCTATCTATCTGTCTGTTTGTTTGTTAAAGTCACGCAGCTCAAACGTTATCGAAACGTTCATTTTTATTTATCTTATAAATTATATAGATTTTTCTTCATTTATTTAAGTTAATTTTATCTATCTATGTTTGTTTGTTTGTTGTTTGTAAATGTATCCTATGTTCTATATATTATATATATTTTATTACATTTTTATATTATTTAATTAGATTTGATTAATGAATTTATTTTTATCTATCTATCTATCTATCTATCTATCTATCTATATATATATATATATATATATATATATATATATATATATATATATATATCTGTATACACATACAGAGACATACATACACCAATTGGCCATGACATTAACACCATGCAGCTCCAGGTGAAGTGAATACCTCAGTAAACTGATGACAGGATCATGGGTACCCACCCATGCCCACTGAAAAGGCCAAATGAAGAAGGCTCATCTGGTCTGATTTCAGGACAAATCATTGAAAAAAAAATCAATGCTGGCCATGATACAAAGGCACCAGAACAACCAGGCACCAGAACAACCAGTGCACCCAAAACACCAAGCAAACTGCAAACAGGGTTCAACAGGCTAAAAAACCATGGCCACCGACCTGGCCTTCAAGCTCCATTAGATCCCAATCCGGTCGAGCACCCATGGGAGTCTGATCCATGGAGGACCCTCCCTGTGTCCCACAGTACCC